>JAHQIW010003847.1:0-29650 GCA_019055375.1 Parelaphostrongylus tenuis
CAAACCTGGATCACCTGTATGGTAGGAGAGCATTCTATCGCTCAACTCACCATTCTTATAGTACATTAACACTGAACTCATAGGTGCCAAAAAAGGCAGAACATAGGATATAGTGCCAAAAACATTTCCTTGGCAGAAAATCGAATCCAGATCGCCTGCGGGGAAAATAGGCATCCTGCCCCTGAATCACCATTACGAGAAGTGTAAATCTTTCAAATCATAAGTCGTCGTCTTTTCTTTTTGAGTCGTAATGAATTTTTTTGTAACAAAATTTTTCTCAAATAGCTGATGCTTAGATGGCTTCGCTTTTATCAATGCGGAAAGATCAGGCTGTCCGCATCTCAGTTAGCCATGCACATCTATGACTATACTTGAAAAAAATCATCAAACTCCAGCTATTAGTAGCTTCAACAATAAACCAACCTTCAGCATATCCACCGCTCTTTTCAAGTGTAGCTCACCCGTGAAGAGATCACCTTATATAAGATGTTGTAAACGCTAAAAAGAAAAATGTGCAGCGTGATATCCATAACATTGCATTGACCCGGAATCGAACTCGAGTCGACCGCGCAGCAGGCGAGCATTTTGTCGCTGAACCACGGATGCCTCTATTACGGCATAAATTAAGTCATAGATCTGGAAAAACAAGAGTCATAAGCCATGATATCTGAAATTTTCCATCGGACAAAGGTCAAGTTTGGATTTCCAGGATTGGACGTTGAGCATTTTACCACTGAACCACCACTCCTTGGGGCGACGATGTGAATCAAATTACAAATGCCGAAATGCACAAATCAGACGACGTAGTACGTCAAACACTGCACAGGTCCGGAATCAGCTTCAAAGAACTTTAAAAATGTGTTAGCTTTTCAGAAAGTTTTTCTGCTCACTTGCTGTCCTCTGATCTTTGATTTGTACTTTGAACCTCAAAATGCAGAGCTCCTTCTTCAGACTATGAGTGATCATCTGGTGAGAAAATCTTTTCTGATTTGAAGGATGTAATTATTTTCTGGAAATAAGGTTCACAGGGAAAATGAGATCGAGTTTTACATTTTTGGTAACCATGTTTACAGGCTATCCAACGAGGAGAAGGCCATGGCAGGAGGCGGGGCAGAAGCTGGGCGAGACCGGGACAAACGGTATATTGTTGTTCAATTGAGAATTTTCTCTCCGATTCGAAAGAAACTCGCGATAAATCGATTGACTAAGGTACCACGAAAAAATCTCTACATATTTATATACTTTCGGCTTCCAACGAATTATAGGGGCGATGAGAATGAAGGCAAAAGGCGACAGTGAAACGTAATTTTTGATTTGGATGCTACAACTTTATGAAAGGGCATTTTGAAAAATAGGCGACTTGCGGCGGTAGCCTCAAGTCTCGACTTTCGAACGATCATTAACACTCTTATAAAAGTTTTTCTTCAGCGAATGAAATTGGTTTTTCATTTGTTGCCTCCCAGTCGGACTTAACCCCATTGAATAACAAATTGCATCCCATATATCAAACGACCAAGCCATCAATCAACTGACTGTGTCCCCCTCCTCATGGAACTCGACTTTATTCTCCCTGCTGACGATATTTTCAGAAAATAAACACGGCGTTGGAGTCATTGAGAATTAGGCTACCGAATTATTCCAAGTAGTTTGAAGAAGGAGCTTTGTCCGAGGAGGTGTACAGCACGATTATTTTCTTTCTCTTAAAGGGCTATCAAAAGAGCTTATTAAAAAAGCAAGCGCATTTTTGAGTCTTCAGAACTTGCGCCATTGAATCAGTGCTAGCAATGCAAGGAACGAGCTCTGTCTAATGAAATATAGGCGAGATTAGAAAAAACACATGGTCGTATATAACTAATTTTATACTGGATTTAATAGCGTTATAAAGGGGTGTTTAGAACAATCCGCCACGTTAGGCTCTAGCCAATAATCTATCCTTTCGAATGATTACTGGAATTCCTGTAAGTATATTCAAGTCCAGCAAATGAGATCGGTTTTTGATTTGTCGCCGTTTAACACATAAATACCGTAGAACTTACGCGACAGCCTACTGGTGCTTGAACAATGTCTGCATAGTACCTTTCAAAGGAAAGGAAGAATGCGGCTAATGTTTACAAGTCCACATGGATAGTAATGAGATAATAGAGGAGCTATCGAACAAAGTGAAACATCTACTAATCCATAAATTGAAGTGTTTCTTTTCCTCACACAAGGGGTTTAGCAATTTGACTGAACATATAGCAGGCAAAAGAGAAAGCAAATCATGTCCATGTTATCCTGGAAATGTGGAAGAAAAATTTACGAGATATGTCAAGGAATTGGAACCGGACCATGATGTTTACCACGAAAAATTACAAACGTAAAAGGCGAACTGAAAACACCACCAGAAAATGTTTGATTCAAGGTATTTGTTTGGGTTGATGTTCGATCTCCCTCTTCCTATAAGCTGACCAATATAAGACGATGCAACCTCTAAGCTCTGTTTGCTCCTTCGTATTGCCTTGGCAACTCCATCTTACTTTCCAAACAGATGCTCTATAAAGCAATAACAAAGAAACACCTTGAATTGAATCATACACCATTAAAAATAATAATGTATGCCAAATTTCTGGTCACTTTTCAATGCTTTGATGGTAGAATTGTGGCGTTTTTGAAGCAAAATACATAGACAGGTGCTCTATCATCTCACCAAATTTGGCAATACGTACTTTTGCCAGGGAATGTTGCAGCGACCTGAGGAGATGGTAATCATTTGGAGCAGCATCAGGGATTAACGGTGGACAAACTGCTTAATATTAGTAAACTAGCGTAATCTGAGAATGACAAATAACAGCATACTGTTTTGTCAAAACTGAACAAAATCTCAGGAGAGTAGACTTCTCCTTTTGTAAAATAAAAAAATGTAGACACTTATGGCTGCAGTGATGAAGATTTGGCGTAATGGGCTCGTTTGATAAAAAGAACTAAAAGTAATTATACTGCCGTTCCAAAAAACTTTACGTTTTCGCTCTATAATTTGAACATCTTGTTTAATAAGGGAACAATTCGATTCGCTTCTATTGCTCGTCACAAAAATATTGAAATGGGTCCGAAAGATGATTGTGATCATGGTTCCATCTGATACTAGATATAACTATTCCAGCAGGTCTATTTATCGGCAAATTTCTGAGATAAAATGATCCTCAGCATAATTTAATGAAGTGAATGGCAGCTATATAATGTGGATCAAACCATAGACTAGAAACGATCAGAAACAGTTAAACAATAGCGTGATAATATTCATGTAATTTATGAATATTAATTGGAAAAAAACATCTACTGTGCCTTTACAATCTACACGAATTTTTTGTAAAGTAGCACGACGGCGACGTCGCATCTCAGCTCCTGTGAACTGGCGTCGCGCCTCCACGGAAATTTGTAGAGACGAGCTTCGCAATGAAAATAAAGGACATTGCTAGATACATTGAAGTTCTGAAGCGACATTATTATTAATGTATGGTGAGATATTACTGAAAAGGCTTCAATAAGGATAATTTCAATAAGAAGAACGTCCATGTGTCAAAAAATTCTTATTTATCATTGGGTGGAACTTCATCTGTATTTCTTTTTATTAATTTTTGTGAGTAATGGGAATACAGGTAAAAATGGTATTTGACCGTTATTTGGTGGTTTAGCAAATTTTTTCACCGTGCAGTTACAGATAGTTCGCACACGGAGTTCCGCCCTGGCTGAAAAACAGGAGTCTTTGGCTAGCTTGATCAAAAAGTTTCCGTATCAGGATTGCACTTCCGTCAGGCATAGTGGCGGCATTTTTGGTTTCTCAATGTCAAATTGCTCTGCATTTGTGTTATTTCCTCACATGATTACAAATTACAGATCTGAAGTAAGAATATTTAGGATTTGTACTAAGACGATAAAAGAAAGGTGGAAAAAGGCAAAATGGGAACTTAATTAAAAATCAAGCAAACGAACTAGCAAAGAAGTTTTAACATTGTATGTTAAGCTTTTAGAAGCTTTATATTGAAGTCTAAACTTGCAAGTCTTCTATGGAAGTCAAAAAATGAAAAGGATGACGTACTGAAAGTACAGGAGCAAATGCGCACCGAGAAAAGGGTAAATGTCGATCTCATCACTTCTAACGAATTGGGAGGAACGAATGTCAGAGTTACATCTACTTAGAAGGTCGTTGGACATAAGTCCATCATGGGATCACCCTACACCTTGTGTTTAGGGACATTTATTGATTGACATATAGTTCTTGTTAGTGCCATCAAACAATCACAATTGTTACACTGTGCCTTTTCGATCAGTCAATTCCTTTGGGTTCTAGTGTCAGATTGCTTAGTTGTTAGGGCTAGGTCTGAAAATAGTCGATTGCATTGATTATTACATATACTCTTATAACAGTCATACGCATGCATTTAACAATAGAACACTCTAAAAGAACATCCCCGTGATTTTATAGTACACCCAATATGTGGAGTGGTGTGCAAAAACGTTTGCGTCAGCAGTGATTGTTTCGCCTTACGTTGATTGTAAAATGCTCTTCTTCGCTTGTCCCTAGGGGTGGATCTTCGATGAACTGACTGAACGAAAGGGGAACCAGCAACTGACGGGGCTGGAAGGCCGAAACACGGGTATTTTGCCGCATAGGTGCCCATAACAGACCTTATAAAATGATCAAAATATTGTCAGATCATAGTGCTCTTGAACGTGATCTCAAAATAGTCGGTTGCACTAATGATCCCAAATGTGCTTTGAAAAGTTAAAAACAGTCGTTTTCTTGTTTATTTCTCGTTGTAGTCTTTTTTCATTACCATTGTAATCGTTCTCTCCATCATCATAGCCAAGTTCGTTGTCGTAATCATTCCTGAAAATTGTATGACCAAACGTAATACTTTGAGATGCTGCCCTTGGTGTACCTTGTAAAGAAGAACTTCGCAAGATGCTTGATTACACTGACAGCTTAAAACATCACAACCATGTTGACTGTTAATTCATCTACAGATTATCGCAGCAGGTTCGAAAAATGTGACTGCGATTATAGTTTTCACAATTGACGTAGTATGGAGCCATCGCTATTTATTATCTCTATTTATTTCGTAAACTGGGAAGAGTATAACGAAGTGACTGGAGGTGTCCTGTCCTGTAGTACACATCTGATCATGGTTTGGCATTACAATTCAAGCATGCCCAAATCTCTATCATGCAGGGATTGGGACATTAGAATGAGATTCCTGTGTCGGAATGCAAACATTGAAGTGGCGCTCAAGAAAGCCATGTGAATGGCTGAAATCTGGTAGAGCTGATATTACACATTTACAAGTGTGCTAAACATGAAACACATGGATGAAAAGAGCAGTGGAGTGGTAATCACGAGAGTAAAAGCCTCTTCTTGGAAAGCCACCAAAGCGACGGGCGGACGTGCTTGGGGTTAAGTTTACTTATGTGCATCCGCAGATGGTAACGAGTTTGAATTCGTGGTATCGGTCTCGCATACGCCTTGATGTTCGTAAAAGACAGCACTATGAACGACAGTTGCGGAAGAGGGAAGCAAATGAAAACTATGACGATCGTACTCCCACTAAAGACGGACCGGTTCACGCTCAGAGTTTGTATGGTATACAAAATTTGGTGAATGTCCAAAATGCAAAGCGTTTCTTCATAAAATTTAGTGCATAATATTTAGTGCATCAATTTCGTTACAGTAGAATTTGGTGTAATCAATTAATGAAGTGAAACGGCACAATACACAAAGAATGAGATAAGCTCTTCTTGGGGAGCATTTTTTCAATTTGTTTTCAGTGACCCGCTTCCCTATCTACTGTGCATCTCTAGCGCTTCTTGCATTTGATCCTTCTTCCTATCCAAAACTCGAATATTCGGCGAGATGGAAGTCTCAATGAGTCCAAAGCCTAGTTGGATGAGTAGTGCGCTCTTGAAGGCAGCGTCACTGTCACCGCTTTACTCCAGCGCACTTTTCATACAATACTAATAGAACTGGAGGCATAGTATTTTTACATCTTATGCGAATTCGTAATTTTTTAGAGAGCGAAATCAGCAGGAGGCGACATCAAGGAACTGTATGATTGGGAGAAAATCGTCGAACCTACTGCTAAAACAATTGTAAGGGGGCCAATAATCCCGAGCCACAGAAACCATTTTGAATGTCCCAAAGCGCAACCAATCACTGAACTGTTCTTGTATAACCATCTCTTCGCCTAGTTTTTTCTTACTCTGTATTTTTCACATTGTAATAGCTCTTCTGTGGATCCATGTCATACAGAGCATGTTCTGCGACCTTCTCCATCTTACAGCATACCACTGAAAATAGTCTACGCTGCATTGATACGACCCCTAAACTTAATGCGATGTTTTCCAGCAAAATCACACTACTTTTATCTTTTTCAAAAACGATATTTATGTAAAAAAACAAAAAGTAGAAAACTTATTGGTCTTAACACACAACTTCAATAAAGGAAAAGTTCTAAGATCATTGTTCACTTTCTGTAAGAAAGAAAAGAGCACGTAACACGCCATTAAAAAAGTCATAGAAGACGTGCAAGACCGTTTATTCAACTTTAGGCGGTAAATGATAAACTTACACACGCTTGTTTTCCACGTATAGTGGGATTTGATATCTAGAAGACTACATCACCAGCGAATCAAACTTGGATCACCAGTATGGTAGGCGAACATTCCTTCGCTGGACCACCATTGTTTATAGTACATTATCACTAAATTCAGAGATGCCCAGCAAGCCATAACATGCGACGTATTACCAAATACACTTCATTGTCAAGAAACTGAACCCGGATCGCCTGCATAGAAAGTGAGCATTCTAACCCTTAATCACTAATGCCTGAAGTATAAGTTATTCACTTTCCGTCAGAAAGGAAAGAGCACGTCATAAGTACTTTTCTTTTTGTGTCAAAGTGAGGATTTCATAATGCAATTTTTTTTCAAACGGCTAACGTTTTAATGGCTTCGCCTTCATCAGTATGGAAAGATTAGACTGTCCCCAACCCAGGCAGCCATGCACATCTATTGCTTTACTCGAAAAATCACCAACCTCTAGATATTAGTCGCTCTAAGAGCAAACCAACCTTCTACATATCCACTACTCTGTTCACCACAGACCAATCGTGAGGAGATCACCCTATATACCACTTATTATTCACAAACGTCGGAAAACAAAATTGTGCTGCTTGATAATCAAAATGCTGCAGTGGACTAAAATAGAACCCGCGTCGCCGGCGTGGCACGCGAGCATTCTATCACTGAGTCCTCAATGCCTATATTACGCCACGAATCAAATCATAGGTGTAGAAAAACAAAGATTATGTGCCGTCATATCTGAAACACCCCCTAGGTCACGAGAAAAAACCGGATCTCCATGATTGGAGGTTGAGCATTGTACCGCTTAACCATCACTGCCTAGGCTACGATGTGAATCAAATCATAAATGCCAAAATGCACAAATCAAACGATGTAATACATCAAACAATGCATAGGCCGGAATCAAACCTGAGTTGCCCGCGTGGCAGGCGAACGTTCTTTCAGTGAACACAAATGTCCTACATTTGTAACCTAAAGATAAATCGACTCTTGGAAATAATAGGTAAGGAAAAAGTTCTGAGAAAATGCTTGTAAAACATTTACTTATGCACCTATTATACCCGAACAAAAACAAAACTAATAGTCAGATTACTCCCCTTCAACGTCAAGCACTTCCTGCCACTTCTCCGGCGAAAGATCGATTCGCGAACATAAAATTCCGATTTCTGCTGCTGAAGAAATGAATGACCGAGTTGTCAAAGAGGGATTTTCTTCAGTCGCTTCAAGCACGGCTTAACGATCAAATTCCTTTGGACGAACTGAACGCAGCTAATCTTCCAAACTTTCTTCGCCTTCGTCAAACTTTTTGAACCACCTGTACACTGTACTTTTGCCAACTGTGTCTTCGCCCAAGCCAGATTGATGCGTTCACTTGCCACCGTTGCGTTTGAATCCAACAGCCATCCGTGCATCATCAACAACCTAATTTGCTCGCTTGCTAATTCCGTCTTAAAATAAGTAGATAAATCACATAGTAATCAATGCGGGAGAAGACGGGCTTTCAAATAAGCCGAAGAACACATAAAATGGCCAACACCCAAAAAGTCACAGCGGTTTTCTCTGAACTTCTTCCCAAACTATTACAACAGATAACTATTAATATTAACATATTAATATTTATATTTATTGAAAACACGTCTTTCTTTCTATGGTGTAGCTTTTCCATTGTATAAAAGAAGAAAATTGTAATAAAAGTGGGCAATGTTGATGATATAAAAGACCTTCTTTGAAAAATAATCAGCACTGATATTTTGAACAGCGAAAAAGTGAATATTCGATCTTGTTCGCTAGAAAGAATCGACCCATTGAAGTTTTTACAAACACTCGAAGGCTGAAATCTCCTTTGTAGCCTCACGTGGCCGGCTTTTCAAAACATGCTCTTATAATACTGTAAAATTCAAAATAAAAGAAGTCAATCAATTTTATAAGGAATTGTGTTCAAAGCGAAGGAAAATTCCCAAATGAGAAAAGTTGCACGCCACATATCGCTTTGAGGACCATGTGGGACGTTTCGACCCACACCGCGCTACGTCAAATCTCCCTAGTCACTCTAATGGCGGCGTTGCGACTCCTGAGAAAGGCGGCGAATCTCGTGACAAGACAGACACCAGACATCATGATGGTCGCGAAGAGACGAACCCAAGTTCTGAGAGGGCATTTTCATCAATAGCCCCTGAGGGCGACATGTACCAGCTGAGGTACATGAATGTTTGAAGGCCTTTCTCGCTGCATGAAAGTTTTTTCATGAAAGTTTCTTAGACATTTGGTAATCATTCGAAAGCTCAAATTTCTGGTATTTCATTAATTTGCTCAGGTTTGGATAAAGAGTTTTCATTATGTTGCAGCAGCGAAAGTTGGATTATGCTTCACCATTTTCTTCATTTGCTCGGTTAAGGCTTCGATATGGTTCTCAACTAAAGTCTCATTAGCCATTAGATCGTTCAAATCGCGAAGGTTTTGGTGATATAGTTGGTCTTTTCGTCACAGAACGGTGTTAGGGAGAAAAAAGATCACCTTTCACACCTAGAATGTTACCCGCTATTTGGACGTCATAAATGGTTTAATGGTAATTATATGTGAAACCTTTTACAAAGGATCTTGGTATAAAAAGTGATTATTTCTCTTAAAATCCTTCATTTTTATGAGTCAATACAACGTCCTTATAAAATAAATATGTAAGCTTCCGACCATTTGTATCGCCTGCCTTGAGAGGACGTGGCTTCAAAGCACTTCTTTCTCAACTAAGCTCTTCAATAGAGGTCTATATGATGGTAATTCCAAGATATAGCTCGACTAAGTGTAGGGAGTGCGCGTTCATCGTTGCGTATGACACGCTTTTTCCTCTATCAGCACTCATATTCAAAATAGCGTATTTTTTGCTCTTTTTAGACATTTTAGTAGCTATTCAATAGCTAAAATCGCGATAATTTGAATGGTTTATCTTATTTTTCAAAGGTCTTCGTATTTCACTGTAATAGTGAAAATAAAATGTTATTTAACACATAAACATCATTCGATGAACAAAGCTTTTCTTCAGAAAATTGAGCAATCCTTCGATAACACATATCTCGGTGAATTTAATAGTGTTCTTGGTTCTCCAAGAGATTTCTTTGTTGCGCTGCAGCACTGAAACTAAGATTGCCTTTCACATGCAGCGCCTATGCTTTCCACTGGTATGCAAATATATATTGCAACAGTGGCATCAAACCGGAGCAATTCAGTAAAAAAATTCTCTTTACAAGTTGCAGCAATAAGAATAAAATAGTTTTGCACATTTGAGTATTTTTCGCTAAACGCGGCCTTTTATTAATGCTTTCATACCCACTGGATAATGCAAATCCCAACAAATTCAAGGACATGCTTAGTTTCTGAGAAGATCTCTTCGTGCTTCGTTACAGATAAAAGATTATTGAGTTTCACACTCGTCGGTGCACCGCACGCCAGATGCAAATTGGACCCGCCGCCGGGTGTGAAACTCAGTAATCTTTTAGCTGTAACGACGCATTAAACGTCCTTCACAAAAACCAAGCCTGTGATTGAAATCATCAAAATTTGTCTATCGAATGGCTATTGAAAGTCTGAATGAAAACTTTTGTATGGCGAAAGATGTTTGAGTTTGAAAGAAAATTTGGTACTTATATGTTAGAAGGCGACATCTTTTTAAGTCGATCTCATTCGTTGGACAAGAATTTTCCGTAGAAGTGTTAGTAATTGTTCAAAGGCATAGATCTCCAGCTACAACTCCACTTCACCAGCCTTTCAAAATACTCTTTTATAATGATGTAACATCCACAATAAAATTTTGTTTCGCACTCGCATTTCGTCTTCATTCTTACCACAAGTATAGATCGCTGGAAGCACGAAAAGCATATCGGCGTGTAGAAAATTTTCCGTAATATCAGGATCTACGTTTCTATCTAAACTTCCTATGCAGTAAGAAAATCCTCAATATAATAATAGAAGCCGCTGTTTTAACGCACAGTGCGGCAGATCACTATCAAGTTGCGCGGTGGATCAGGCGATTACCTTTCCAGCAAGTTGCTGATGTGACTTTCCTCTACATTCTACTCGGCTATGAACGTTTTCGGCGACTTTGCATACCGGCCAACTCAAGCAGCAGGGTGGGGGGGGGGTATTGAGGATTTCTCCACTACATCAACAGAACTTCTTGTAAAAACGTAGAATCTGATGATAGCGAAAAGTCTTCACGCTGATATGCTTTTCGTGCTAATAGAGATTTATACGCGTGGTAAAAATGAACACGAAAAGCGTATGAGAAACAAAATTTCATTCTGGATGCTACAGCGTTAAATAAAGCTATCATAAAAAAAAGGCGACATGTAGTTTTAGCCAGAGATTTAGGCTATCGAATAAATACTAACATTTCTGCCAAAAGTTCTTGCCCAGCTAATGAGATAGGCTCAAAACTTTGCCGAGATCTAACATGCAAGTAGCAAAAATTTTACTCCACCCTTATAGCATAATACAAAAACCATTTGAAAAATAAACTACGTCCTTCAGATTCTCAATATCAAGGCGTCGAAGAGTTACTGAAACCTCAAACAGGCTCAAAAAGTACTTTTTTCTTCAATATGTGTGCTGATTGGGGAGATAGGGAACATGCATATGGTGGTTAATTTTGCTTTATATCTGTTGTAGACTATACATAGAACGTTGTGGTCAAAATGAACCTTTTGAAGCGAAAATGACGTCCACAGATATCATGTATGTCAGTGTGTCCGTTCAAAGTGACGTCAATAGGCTTCATGTTTTGCGATTGTATTGATGATTGCCTTCAGTTCATTCTCACTAGAACGGCAGGCAAACTTTTCAAAGAGGTGATAGGCTGAGTTAAAACGATCATAACAACGATCAAAATGACGATGTGTCAACCTAACTCAAATGGACCAACTTCCAACATTTTGCAACTTTTGATGTGTGATAGGTGATTGCTCATACACCTTATTGTATAAAGACTGGAAATAAACGCCATGGTCGCATTTTATCTGCTAACAATGCCGGAGAACGTGAATGCTCCCCAAAACCAAGTTGCCTCACCCTCACGTCCCATGTCACCTTGCAGAAGTTGTGGCAAATGTATCTCGCCGCTCGTACACAGTCAAAAGCGATGATAGCCAGCAAACGAATACAGAGGAAATCTGTCTCGTGCAAAAAAATCGGTTTTTGTTCATTTTAGCTAACAGACCATTAATGAATGCATTTTCTAGTTGCTGATGAGCGTGGCTTATCTCCCCCCACGCTCATGAATACTGAAGCTCCCTACCGGAGACCTCAGAGGTGAAGAATAATAAAGGTATGTTGCTCACGATTATGATATTAAGAGTCGAAATATGAGCAAAACGAGCCGTAGATAGTCAAAAGATTAAAGCGTTCACCACCGTTGAGTCAACATCTGCGCCTTAGTGCATCCATAACTCTAAACGTTATTTTTTGGAAGTTCATCGACCAAACTCGCGAATGTTGCAGTAGAATGGATTGTTTAACTTATCAAAAACTGCATTCATTTTTTTCGGTTCTCATAGAAGTAATGGCTGTTCAACTCCAACCGACATATATTAGAGCACTTTACATTTCTACATAGACATAGAGTATACTTGATTCAATGCTTAGGTGGGAGCGGTCGAGGAGATGGAGGTCGCCAAGTCCAGTTTCAAAACCAGCAGAGCGCCTGACGTGTTCCTCCAAGAATAGGCGAAGACGGCGCTAAGCTGTGCGTTGACGTCAACGCACGTGGGCGTACGATGTATTCAGCCCCACAATTTAGGGATTCAGAACTTGCCGTACTGTTAGAAGAGACTATGTCTATCGTACGAGGGTAGCATATGTTTTCTACAATCATGCCTTGATTCGAAATATGTTTATTTGATACGTTAGGTAAAAACAGAAGGACAGGGGGGGGGGGTGCACGGTAGGTGCAATATGGTTCAAATTTTGGACTCTGAAAAGAAGGATGTAAATGCAAATGTGATCCTCGTCGTTTTCAAAAAGATTTCGTTTTTTCTACGAAATCGAGGCGTAATTCCAATAGAGGTTTTAAGGGAGAAATCCCTTTGCCGCCTAAATTCGAAGATGCAAAAACGTGATAGAAAACCTCAGTGCAGCTTCAACTGATAGAAATCTCCATAGAGGCCAATTTATTACGAATGAGATCAAATCGGCTTCCGTTATAACAAATTGTTGAAATAATCAGAAGACTCAGTCGTCATAAATCGAGCGGGTAAATTAAAAATGAATGAACAAATCTGTTACATACGGAACGTTTGCAGTAAATGTAGTACGGTAATACCCACACAGACTGTAAACATCATGCGGGACGGTGGGGGAGGGGGAGTGAGGGGAGGGGGATGAAGGGAGGGATGGGGGGATGGGATTAAAGAAACCCGCCCCTGCTTTTGAGTAAAAAACCGGCAAGTTCATAACTGTAGCCAGTGATAGCCAACTGAGAAAAATTGATTCACGAGACATCGTTTACTAGCAATTTGTTACACTTATGTCATCTGAATATGCTGTAAACAGATTATGATCAAATTGAACTGCTTTTCAATGGACTGTTGAGAGAGCGAAAGTGACGACTTTACGCCGAAAGTGGACGATTTGCTATCACATCACGTCACGACTCAAACCACGTTTACTAAGCATCGCGAAGTAATCTTGCCACATTGTACAGCAAAATACTGGTGACGAAAATTAGTTGTGGTTTTGTTTTATATTCCTACTACGAGTTCGTTGGAACACCAAGCAGTAACATGCTCTCTAATACGACACTTTGATTCCATAACTCGGCCTTAATATCATTTAACAGAATGCATTCATGGAGTAATCCGCTTGCGTCGTTCATAAATGTCTTCGGATTCAAGCATAGATCCAGCCGCAACTTTCTGATACTGTCATCTTCACGGATGTCTTTATCTTATAGTGATCATCTGTCTGTCACCTACCGTTTTGTTGATCGCTGACTGACTCGAGCGGGCATCACCCAATACCTTCAATTTTCTCTTTCATGTGAAAAAGTAGGACGAATACAATCTCTCTCCTTCTCTATTGCCTAGTTTGAGCAGCTAGTAATTTGTGCCTGACCTCACGTAGCAAATCCAGGTACAATTTCGCTAATCTCTCTCCCTCTATCGGCCAATTTGACCAACTCACAAACAAAGTGATTTGATAAGTTCTCTACTCTTGGGTGCAATATGATGCCAGTGGTACTGTTGCTTAGCTTCCTGTTGCAGACGTAGTGAAGAAAAGAAGAACATCCGACTCCCTACCCACCTTCTATGGTCATCTCTGCCGTAACGTACCTGGCTGAGACCTGGTCGTTACGTAAGCAAGATGAAGGATCACTTGGCGTTGCTGAACGCGTAGTCGAGAGGTCGATGCTAGGAGATTCCGTATCTCGCAAATGAAAGTGAGGATTTGAAGTTCTGATTCGCGTCATTAATCGGAAGTCGAAGATGTCATTTCACACGCCAGCCCTATCGAAAATAAGGTGAACTAAACACGTACTGTTTTTCAACGACTACCGCTGGATGAAAGCCGTTGGCGACTGGATTCTTC
The DNA here is from genome assembly GCA_019055375.1 of Parelaphostrongylus tenuis. Taxonomy (NCBI): domain Eukaryota; kingdom Metazoa; phylum Nematoda; class Chromadorea; order Rhabditida; family Metastrongylidae; genus Parelaphostrongylus; species Parelaphostrongylus tenuis. Next base: position 14,188 of record JAHQIW010003847.1, read on the forward strand.
CGGCTATCAGTCGCTTCACAAGAAGACCAGAAACCCAATGGTCCGATTTCTTCACGAAAAGACTAGGAGAAAGATTACTATTCGGTTATGAGGTTACAAATGGGAAACCGATGTCATTCGCTGGAGAGGAGCTTTTCATAGGAGTATTAGTAACCACTCGAAAGCTGAAACTTCAGCTGCAGTCCCACGACGCCGGTTTGCGACAAAACCTTTTTTTGACGTGCTACAGGAGATTTACTGAGTTGTAGACGCGCACATTTCTCGCCAGTCGAAGCCTTTTTTTTGGACTAGTAGCAATCAATCGACAGTGTAGAGGCTTGATTCCAACGCTGTGCTTATATCCTGCAAGGACCGTTCTCTACAACGCAGCAGGCAAAATAAGCTGAATTCGCATGCGTGAGCGAGGAGGTCTCTGGCCAATTCACATGCCTGCGCATAAGGCGAACCGCGTATACTGCTGACTCGATACTTCTCTACGCATTCATATGCTCGATAAATCCATGATCATCGCGTCATAGAACATATTCTCTTCACATGCAGGCACGTGAATTAGTCAAGAATCCCCTTGTTTACATATGCGAGTTCAACTAACTTTACTTGCAGTGTTGCAGAGAAACGGTCTTTTCAAAATATAATCACAGTGTTGTAATCAAATTTACCAATTGCTGCTGTTTCCTTCTTTATACGTCTGTCGTTTGCCACAGAGCTCGAAAGTTAGTACATGGTTTGGCGGTTGCTTGTAAACCCGTATGATTACAAGCTGGCTTAGCAGCTGGAATGTCGTAGGAGGCAAACATCTCTTGGTGACTCTTCGACTATCGGCTTTCATAGCGCTAACGTGAAGAAGTCGAGTTAGTCGGTCGCACTCTTCGTTGATCTTTTAATAGCGATATCTCTTCAATAACCAACTAATGTTTTGCATAAATCTCAGCTTATTGTGATTTTTTGAGTTTATTGCCTGAAGATAGCAGCCTTGTCTTCGATTCCAATCGCAAGGACTGGAGTATTGCGCAGATGAGCGACTGTCTGATTTCGTTTAAAATCTGGAACAACAACAACATCGAGAAAGCCTAACCTACGATTGAATTAGACGTGGCATGTATCGTTATCACACTCTTCACGAAGAGGTTCCCACGTCCACCTCCAATAGTGGAACCTTAACAGTTGTAGCTGACAAGAAGGGTTTTGGTCGCCATGGTAAGATCACAAGTTCTCTCACTGTGCTGTCCACTCTAGGGATGGAAGGGAGACGTAGGTGCGAGCCTCATACCGTGATCGATGTAACATTGACAGCTGCGAGTCACCTGTCACCTGTCACCTGTCTTCCCATTGATCGTCGAGTGACTCGAGCGGGTACCAGCAACTCTTCCATTTTTCGCTATCGCCTGCAAGAGTAGCCCAGTGAGTCCTCCACGCTCTAGGGATTCGCTGAGCATCATATCTTCTTCTATCGCTTTCGTGAAGAAATCGGACCACCGGGTCGGTGGTCTTCCTTTAGAGCGCTTGACGTCCCGAGAAATCCAGTCGGTAACGGCTCTCGTCCATCGGTTGTCGTTGAAGCACATCACGTGTCCAGGCCCACCTTATTTTCGATATCCTGGCGTGTAGAACGGCGTCTCTGATTTTCGATCGTTGAGTAAGGTCGGAACTTCGGATCTTTTCTCTCATTTGCGAGAAACGGAATACTCCTAGCATCGACCTTTCGACTGCGCGTTCGATAACGCCAATTGATCTTTCATCCTGCTTACGTAGCGACCAGGTTTCTGCTGCATACGTTAGGGCAGGGATAATTGTCGAGTCGAAAAGGTGGGCACGGAGCTCGGATGTTCTTTGTCCTCTTCACTACATCTTCGATGCTCTGAAACGTTCCCCAAGCCGCTCGTTTCCTCCTGCTCAACTCTGGAGCTAGGTCGTTCATCATGTTGATTTCACGACCTAGATAGACGTAACTGGAGCATTCGGAGATTGTCGTTCCGTTGAGCGTGAATGGGGCATTCGAAACCCATCCGTTCCTCATGAACATCGTCTTCGTTAGATTTAGTTGAAGACCGATCTTTCCACAGGCGTTATCGAAATCGGTCAACATTCGTTCCGCTTGGCTGATGTTTGGTGTTATGAGAACGATATCGTCAGGAAAGCGAAGATGGTTTAATTGTCGACCGTCAATTGTCACTCCCATATCGTCCCATTCTAATGTTCGCATGACGTTCTGTAGGGTGGCAGTGAATAGTTTTGGACGAAATGATATCTCCTTATCGAACCTTTCTTCTTACTTTAATGGTGATGTTTATGTAGAATGGAAATGTTTTGGTCGTGAAATCTTTATAAAGCTCATGAAAGATCATTATGTACCGAGTAGGGACACCCTGGTTATCCAGAGCCTCTATAATCGCTTCTGTTTCCACTGAATCAAAGGCTTTCTTCAGATCGATGAATGTGAGACAGAGTGGTTGTTTGTGCTCTCGTGAAACATCAGTGAGTTTTGTAATGGTGTGAATGTGGTCTATGGCAGGAATTCGTCTTCGGAACCCTGCTTCTTCGCATGGCTGTCCTTCGTCCAGTGTTCTGTCAATCCTGTTTAGGATGACTCGAATAAAGAGTATACAGACAACGAACAGCAAGCTGATTGGGCGATAATTGCCTATGTCGTGAAGGTCTCCCTTTTAAACAACAATATGGTCTTGCTGGTTTTCCACTGAATAGGGACCTTGCATTCTGACAGGTAGCGAGTGAACAGCCGAGCCAGGGTGTTGATGAGATCTGGCGACAGGTTCTTCAGGGCGACAGGCGACCTTTCCTTCCATTCAAAAGAACTAGAGTATTGCGCCGTGGAGCGATGGTCTCATTTCGTATAAAATGTAGAACAATAACAACATCGAATAAAGCAAACCTACGATTGACTAAGACGTGGTATGTTTCGTTATCGTACTTTTCACTGAGAGATTGCCATGTCCACCTCCGATAGTGGGACTTTTGCAGTTGTAGCTGACAGGAAAGGTTTTGGTTGCCATGGTAAAATCAGGAAACCTCTTACTGTGCTATTCACCCTAGGCAAGGAACGTAGACGTAGGTGCGAGTCTCATGCCATGATCCGTGAAACATTGATAGCGACCAGTGCAGTGGACAAATTCTGCATAGAACACGTAAGCTAAAAGGCTTCTTGAACGTGTAGTAATATGCTCGTGGACATTACTCTCTATTTCTTTCGTCCATGTGTCGCTTGTTCTTCTTACTATATAGCCGATCGATCAATGTTCCACTATCAATGTATATACTTCTGAGTGATAAAGATCTTACAGGTTTCGAAAATCTAATGAGCAAGCTGAGTAATAATTATCAGCGCGTGCTAAATTTTAGAAGACATCTCGCAAACTTTCTATAAGTTGTATCCAGCACTAATGACGTGGGCTTGGAGTTTGCTACGAAAAATGGTAGTGTTCTAAGTTCAGACAAATTAACCGTGTTATCACTTCCGGATATCCATCCTCGCGTAGACTGCCACTCGGAAACGTTTGCCGAAGGGTGCTAGCGTACGCATGATAGGAACATGCAAAATTATAGGAAAATATTGACAACATGTAAAAATGACACCCAGAAGCCTTCTGAACTTCTGCTCAGTATGTGAAGACCACAAGTTGGCTTCTCGCAAGTGCTCCTGTCATTGAAACCACTTTTTCGGAAAAAATGGTTGGATGTAATCGTCAGTTTACTTTTTCTTTGACTGACATATTATTTATCTGTTTTCTAGCTGTTCGGATCCAGTACTCCTAGCAATCAGGCCGTTTTCGTCTTATTCTTGAATATAGTAGAATACTGGCTGAGAGAGTCTCCTAGTAATTTCAAGGATAGCCTGACTGTGGTGTTCCACAGGGCATTCGTCGGTGAGTGATGGAAAGTGTTGAGGACGTAGCTTCACTCCATGCGCTCCGTGACGAGCATCAGAACCTCTCGGCCACGGCGTCCCAGTTCATCGTCACTTAGTTCATGGCATCAATCTCTGAGTATTGAAGAGAAAAATTATGAAACATGATGCTGACAGTATCAAGTCAGTACTGGTCCTGTTGTAAAATCATACCTTACAGTGTGCTTAACATCTCACTACCGTTATGGAGCTACCGGTAGAAGATTTTCTGAAACGGTATATGGGAGATTGTGCGGTTACACCAAAAGCGCGACAAGAGAATTATTTTCACCGGATTGTACGGCATGCACATTTTTCGGCAATGTGCCTCCTCAGTCTACTCTTTTCAAAATCCCTCTGATGACTGAGAACCACCAGTTTCCAGCAGGGACCATCTGCTAAACACTCGGCCCGAATCACTCTCCATTCAACCTGCTGTTTATTGATCGGTGCTCCTTGTTGCTACCGGACGCCACAATGTAGCCGCGTGGCGTCACTAGATCTGTGTCGGGAATGGTAAGTGATTGACTCAGCAATTTTTAATATAGAGCTTGGAATAATGTAGAAGCGAGTTACTTCTAAAAATAAGCATATGGAGTACCGCCGAACTTGCGATCGATACAATCCAAGCGTTTTTTTTCTGTCTTCTCTCAATGCACAATGCAGAAGTGATTCTTGAAAGCAAAAGAAAAAGCCATATAGCGCGGTATTACTTCAAATCACTGATGTTCGAATACCCAAAGAATCTAGAAGTTCGATAAAGCAAGATATTACATTGCAGTACAACTTTTTTGTGGGTTGATCTTTATTTTGCCAACGTAAATTATGAAAAGGATGACAGTTTCGCAGCTGACTCTTTGAAGGATGCGCCATGTTGTTAGACTTCATGAGCTCATCTTCAATGACACCTGATTTGATACCCAAAAGAACTGAGTGGTGAGCAAAAACACGGCCTCAGGTAGGAATCGGACCCGTGTTTCATCCATGATGGGGAGGCGCGTACTACCACTACGCCACCAAGGCGCATTTGCGCCGCCACTCATTCCTCAGCATCTTTATGTTATCTATCGGGCACCAACCTTTAGCAGGTTCTGGTCGGGTATGCGATTAGCTAACATAGAGATGTTCAAGAATGAGCAGTGGCGCAACTGTGCTTCGGCGGTGTAGTGGTAGTTGAGCGCGTCCCAGGTATGTATAAAAGGCGGAGTCGATTCCCGCCTGACGCCGTGTTTTTGCTCACCACTCAGTTCTCTTAGGTATATATGTGACATCATAGCACTGCAAACAAAAAGCAGTAAAAATACTAAAATTTCGGAGTATTGCTTGTAATATTTTTGGGATTTGAGCAATGGAAATGTAATCTCAGAAAATTTAGTGAGTTGCACATTTTATGGGGATCTGAAAAAATTTTAGACTGATTTGAATGCATATAGACATAACGCTCAATGGCGCGCCCTAGTCGGTGATCGTCAAAAAGTCAGCCGTTTTCGCACCACATGAGCCATTTTGTGTAACAGTGAGCGGCGTCGCGTCTAAGAACCAATTTGCTCGGAGCGCGCCACAATTGGAATAAGGGAATATGATAGGTGAATTTTGATTTAAATTAAACTTATCATTACTCAGTGATATTCTTACGGAAAAAAACTTCTAGATATGATATTGGTAATAGTGCAAAACATGCTTGTTTGTATTTACTTTCTCCTTGAGAACTTCGAAGCCTTGGAAGTAGCATTAACCTTTTTTATCTACAAATAGCCATATTGATCTCCTACATTATACTATTTCATCTATTAACCAGAGATATTCCTAGCGACAATAAATTATTGTTTTCATCATGAAACCACAAACTGTGATGAAGCTGTCCGTCCGTAGTTTGATCCAACTACTGCTGCGTGAAAACTCAGCGCTTTCTACTAACGGCGGTACAGCAAGATTTGTGTTTGTTCCGCTCAAAAAGCAAAGTTCACTGGGTGGAGCCTGCTTGAATCTCTTGATGAATAACGATGTTCTATGTGAGACAAGTGAACAATTACTGTTGAGATTTTGGCCATTTGAACATGGGTATCTGTGGTATTCGCGTTTAGAGCATGAGGTGTCATGAGTTTATTAAATTCAAATGAAACACTTCCGCTAGCATCAGCGAGTGCCTTTGGAAGAGATGACACCTTAAGTTGCAGATTTGAGGGGTAATGCTTTAGATACTTCCCACTGTATTACTTCAGATGCAGTGCCAGTGTCATCACGCAGACTTACTTTTCATTCTTCTCGGCCAAGGTTTTTCCCAAACGGAAGCAAATGATTTGCAAGATAGAACTTCGCCTTCGTTGCTAAAGAGGTAACGAAAAATGCTTGCAAATTACGGAAGATTCATCTCTTCCACCATGTGTCATTGTAATAGATAATGGTGAAGTATATAATTGTTTTTAGAACTAGGGTTCTGAAGTTTTTAAGTTAAAGTTAAGTTTAGAGTTAGAATTAAAAGCTTTTGAAAAAACACGAACATAGGCTACCATAGTGCGCGAGGAAATAGGGATAACACCAATTCAAACTGAGCGCAAATACGGTCTTTTGTCGAGCACAAGATGCCCTTTAAAAGGGGTTTGACAAAGCGACATTATATCGCCATGACTGTTTACAGTCGCACTGCAGTGGATGATGAAGTAGCTCGACTGGGACGAGAAAGGCATGCATCTGTGGAAAGTTCCTGTTACACCTTTGCTTCGTGGACGACTTTCTCACCTTCTGAAAAGTGTCTATGAAGCCCAGACGATGCTCAGTGAACTCAACGAAGCGAAGGAAAGGTTGAATTGAGTTCAAATAAGAAGAAGTTCATGAATTTCAGTTTATTGAAATCAGTTCATGAAAAGAATCGATGGTGTGAAGGTGAACAGATTGAACTGATTGGCTCTCTGATTACGTAGACCACCTCTTTCCCGTACTATGGACGATCACTGAACATGGGGAACGATATAAAGAAGAAATTAGCAGAAGAAGAAGACCAGCTCTCCATTTGAGCCTCTGAAAAAGCCAACGACCAAACGGTAAACGTCAAACTTTGTGCTCTCCTCTTGATTTCATCAGACCCCCAGAAACTCTGTCTGCAGCAGAGACGCGAACTGATACTGCAGCTAGGTCAAGAAATTTGTGGGCTCTTGAGCAAAGTCTTCCGAAAATAAATAGGTTCTTCCAACAAAAAGTCGCTTTATGTAGCTCAAACCTTCGAAAACTACTTCATTTTTATACTCAATGATGCAGAGCGTTGGGCAAAGCTTTCGCGTCAGCCAGGACTTGAACCCACATCTCACTCTATGCGGGAGCGCGTGCTCTGACCCGTTGCACTATTGACGCCCATTTTGCCCACCACTCTTTTTACGCTACAACGCATCTATCTGTCAACCGCCAACCATTTCATTTTTCTCATTTTTACATCACTTCAGTTTTTCGTGATAGACCGTTCTATCATATCAATTATTATTAAAACTAATTTGTTTCTGCAAAAGATGTCCCAAGGATTTGTAACCACTGTGTTTAGAGGTCTGATTAGCGCTTCCCCTATAAATGTCCAAACGTCGGGTATTGGGATGTCAGCGTGTTTCAGTACAGCATTTCATTCGGCTATTCGTCGGCATTGATTTTGATAAGCTTTTTGTTCTGGTCCTCATTACTGAATTATTATGACATGTTATAATATACCCAATATGTGGAGTGCTGTGCATAAGTGTTTGCGTCAGCCGGGATTCGACCTCAGATCTCACTCTTTCCGGGAGCGTATGCTAACCGTTGCACTACCGACGCTCGTTTTGCACAGCACTCTTATTTACGCTATAACGCGTTATCTGCCAACAGCCAACCGTCAACAGTCTGGCGGGGCAGCCGCTATCGGCATTGAACCCACTTGTGTTGACAGACATTGGATATCGATAATCATTCTAAATTCTTTCCATTTTGACTGCCACTTGCAGTGGTAAGATGTTATAATATACCCAATATTTGGAGAGCTGTGCAAAAACGTTTGCGTCAGCCGGGATTCGAACCCAGACCTCACTCTTTCCGGGAGCGTATGCTAACCGTTGCACTACCGACGGAAAGAGTGAGATCTGGGTTCGAATCCCGGCTGACGCAAACGTTTTCGCACAGCACTCCACAAATTGGGTATATTATAACATAATACCACTGCAAGTGGCAGTCAAAATATAAAGAATTTAGACCTATATGACATGCTTGGTGTTGTGATCTTTATATTGTTCGCTCCAGTTTTCTTTTTCTTTTTTCCCTCTCTTTTTATTATTTAATTTCTTTTATCTCTCCTTTTTTTATTTTCTAATTTATCTTTTTCTTTTACTTGTTTTTCTTTTATTTAGGCTGACGCTATATCAACGTTCGAGCGCGTGTATGAGAAGCTGCCAACACTGCTGGAAGAGGGCCACATCCGACGCTATTGGGTTCTGGATGGCATGAATATCATGCACGTCCGCAGAGCAAACGAGTGAGTGATCGAGAATAAATCATAAAGTTCTAGTTTTTTTTTGACTTTGTTGATTAGTACAACAGGGGTACTGCAGTAGGTATGAGAGGAGAGATTTCGACAGTCTCCTTGGGTTTTATATCCTTTTTGGCATTGATGCGAATCATAAAGCCTTCTATAATCCGTGTAATATTTCAACGTTACTCTTTAGTACAGATCTGGTAGTACAACCAAATGTGGAAAGAGATTTAAATCGTCTTTTTGAGCTTTATAAGTGTTTATTGGTAGTGATTCTGTTGTTTTTCACTTTTCCTATGATTTTCCTCCAATATTACTTGTAATGGACTTTTTATAATGCTATTCAATGACAAAAGCAATTGTTCTATCATACAAACTGCAAAACAATGTTGATCTTTTCGCTTGAAAAATACGTTTCGAGGCAAAGAACTATACTCGAAGTATTTTTTCAATGCATTTTGTAGTGTTATAATGTTTTCTGTATACCTAAGAGAATTGAGTGATGAGCAAAAACGCGGCCTCAGGCGGGAATCGAACCCGCGTTTCATCCTATCCGGGGACGCGTTCTGCCACTACACCACCGAGGCGCATTTGCCCGACCACTCAATATTCAACATCTCAGTGTTAGCTATCAGCCACCAACCTTTGACAGGTTTTGGTCGGGTATGCGATTTCGCTTTATAAATCCAGTTGAGCTGACAGCTATTCTAATTACTAGTTTTCGAAGAATTTTTAAAATGTATTTCGCTGTATGCCTGATAATGATTATCTGAGCCTCGCATGTCAGTGGTCTATTAAAGAGGGCTGAAATATAAAACCCGATACACGTGTTTCGAGTTTGCGATCTCGTCAGTCGGGCAATTACTCTTTCTCGTCTTTTGCTAATCTCTGTGAGTGCTCCAGTCCCCACACTAGGAATTAGCGACGACGAACGTTTTACACTCTATGTCCAGTGAAATTCTCACCGAACGCAGAGTGTTGTACATTCGATTGCTCATGGCTAGTATATTCAATATATCATATCTTTCTTTCATGCATATGGTATCATTATCAGGCATTTGAAATTTGAGTAGTGGTCTGAAGAAGACACTCGAAACGAATGCATTTCGCAGTGTTATGATGTTTTCTGCCCAGTTGAATGTTATTCATAAAGCGAAATCGCATACACGACCAAACCTGTCAAAGGTTGGTGGCTGATAGCTAACATTGAGATGTTGAAGAATGAGTGGTCGGGCAAATGTGCGTCGGTGGTGTAGTGGTAGAGCACGCGTCCACGGATAGGATGAAACGCGGGTTCGATTCCCGCCTGAGGCGGCGTTTTTGCTCACCACTCAATTCTCTTAGGTATACAGAGAACATCATAACACTGCGAAATGCATAAAAAAATACTTCGAGTATTAGTAATTAGAATAGTTGTCAGCTTAACTGAGCTTATAAAGCAAATTCGCATACCCGATCAAACCTGTCAAAGGTTGGTGGCTGATAGTTAACATTAAGATGTTGAAGAATGAGTGGTCTGGCAAATGTGCCTCGGTGGTGTAGTGGTAGAGCACGCGTTCCCGGTTAGGATGAAACGGGGTTCGATTTCCCCCTGAGGCCGCGTTTTGCTCACCACTCAATTCTCTTAGGTGTACAACAAAGAACTATCACGCAGATTTCTTCATAAAGCTGCGAAGATTTTCCATCGCATGATCATTAAAATTCTAGCTAATCTAAAACGAAGCTCTTGCAACTACTTGCAGTAATGGAGCATTTGATCTTTAGAGACTTCAACGTGGTGGCCGTTGTGCTACGATCATTGTACTTATCGTTGTCCGAAACGAAACGAGGTATTATGGATGTGAGTTTTGGCGATATTCTGCAACAAAATTGAGGTGAACCCCTTCTCTTCGGCATCTCAAAGACCCTCTGGTTATTTCCTTTGCTATTTCTTGTATATGATAGAAAAGAATCTGTAACGCACCCCTTTATCGAAATTATCAATCAACTATGGCCCATATTCGAGTAGCTATCGATGCTCGACGAGTGGTAGATGCCCCTTACTTTTCGTGAACACTCCCCAGCAATCAATGGCGAATGCCCTAGGCTGGTTGTGCTCGAAATTGCAAAAAGATGTGCTCAATCAGTGTTTTACGACGTTAGTGAAGAAGATAGATTGAAAGCGACTGCCAATGAATTATCTATCCAGTAAGATTGAGCCACTTGCCCAAAATTGATTTAAGGAAATCCTGAAAACACTTTGAAAATGACTAAGACGTCTAAGTATTGACCGAGTTTGTTTCCACCAACATAATGCTATTACCTCAATTAAGAAGGGAGATATGATTTGAAAGCTAAAAATATTACGTATTGAAGATCTAATGAGATTCTTTTTGATTTACCGCTTCTAGTGGTGGTATGATGTTCCAAATATACCCATCGATGCAGTGTGATGTGCAAAACTTTCGCGTCAGGTGGGACTAGAACCCACACCTCAATCTTTTCGGGAGCGCGTGCTCTATCCGTTGCACTACCGATGCCCATTTTGCACACCACTCTTTCTACGCCACAGCGCATCTACAACGCATTTATCTCATGTCACTCTTACTTTGCATTTCTCTCAGTCAAGAAGGATTTAGCCAAATGGAAGCAATTAGCAAGCAATTACTGCAAGCGTTCGGCATAAAACAGATTTGCCCATTCGTTCTTAATTTACCAGTTCGACTTGTAACAGCTAAGTTTTGTGATTATTTGGACATATTTGTGATGACGAAAGTCAATTCGATTTCGCACGCGATTCATTGGCATTTATGAATTGATTCACCTTATAAGCGAAAGTTATTGCGCCACTCAATTTGAAGAAAGAAGCCTATTATCATCTACATCAACTAAATCTGGGCTGAAATTTTGCATAACGATTTTACAACTTCGACTTTTAGGCACAAAAACATCTCTTTCTTGAAAGCTCTATTAGAACTGGGCCTGAATTTCGCAGAAAAACCAGAATATCGTCGAAAAGAACGATGGTGATGTTTACAGCTGCCTCCCTTGTATTCATAGTTCAAACTTGAACTCTCATTTGCTCCAATCTCTCCCCTCCCCCTTCCCATGTCCTTCTGTTTGCACCTCAACGTATCAAACATTTTTGGAATCAAAGTATGATTCTGGAGAACCTATATGTGTTCTCTCCCACGAGAGAATGTAGTGTCTTCTATGATCCTTTAAATTCTAAATCTCTAAACTGTGAAGATGAACAACGTACATCCTGTGCGTTGACGTCGACGCACAGCCGAGCGTTGTTTGATTACAGAAGCTTTTTACACGCTCTAATGATCTTGGGGCTAGACTGGGTGACCGGCATCTTCTCGACCGCTCCGACCTAAACATTGTACCAAGTATGCTTTGATTCTGAATATAAGACAGAAGTGTTCAATTATGTATTGGTTGAAGTCGAACAGCCTACATTTTTATGAGAACCGATAGAAAATGAGTGCAGTTTTTATTAAGCCAAACATAACCCATTCTACTACAGCATTCGCGCGTTCGGTAGATGAACTTTCAGAAAATAACGACGTTTAGAGTTATGGGTACACTAAGGCGCAGATGTCGATTCAGTGACAGTCAACGCTTTGATCTTTCTACTATATATGACTCGTTCTGTTTTTATTTTGACTCTTAACATCATGTTCGTTAAACAGTATAGCTCAATCATTCTTCATCTTTGAGATGCACGGTACTGAACTCCAGTACTTATGAGCATGACGAGAGGTAAGCCTCATCGGCAGTAGGAATGGCATTCATTAATGGTCTCAATTAATTAAAAGCCATTAGTCGAAAAAAATACCGATGGCTTACGCGAGACAGATCTCCGCTATCTTCGCTTGCTGGATCCCATCAACGCTGACCTTCCACGGAGCTTTGAGTACCTCTGCCACAATTTCTGCGTGGTAAATCAGAGAGTGCAGAACCTTGCTTTTGACTACTAGGCACGTTCTCCGGCATTATTAGTAGATAAAATGGGATCAGGGTGTTCACTTTTAGCTTTTATACAGTAGGTTTCACCAGCAATCACATATCACACATCAAAACTTCCATAATTTTCGAAATTGGTCTATTTGAGTTGAGTTGACATATCGTCATTTTGATCGTCGTCATAATCGTTTTATTTTAGTCTCACATCTCTCTCAAAAGCTTGCTTCTTATAAGAACGAACTGAAGGCAATTATTATTAAAATTGTAGAACATTATTTCTATGGATATCACTTTGAATGGGACATACTGACTCGCATGACATCTGTGGATGTCATTTTCGTTTCAAATGGTTCATTTCGACCACGACGTCCTATCTATACCCTATAACATACATGAATCAATATTTACCGACATATGCATAAATTTGTTTATAATTGTTTTTTTTTCTAACACTGACTTAAGCTACACAGATTTTGCGTTCATTTCAGCTCTATGCGATCCTTCACATAGCGATGACGGTGTGACATTCCGTCTTAGACAACGTTAGTTATTCGAGATTTATGCCATTTTATCACTTCTCTTGAAGAAATCTTGCGAAAGAGATTTCTTGGGAAGAAAAGGCCAAATTTAGTGCTCCATAGTTTCGCGATCTTTGAAGCCGAATGTGATGACCCAGCAAATTGGATTAAACTAACGGATGCTGCCATATCTCAAGCCCACTTTCTATGTTGTTATGAAACTTTGTGGAATAGGCTCTCGCAAGGAAAGGGTTTGATTTATTCTAATTTCTATATTAGCAATTTAGCAAGTCACCTATGTGTATGAAGTGGTACGCGAAAATTCAACCTCAGACGAGCGTTGAGCCTACTTATCACTCCCAGGGACTCGTAGTAAAATTGAACAGGTTACTTACTTTGAATAGCTGCCAGCGTAAGTGGATTTGATACCGTATGTGGCTACCCAATCAAGCCTGTTTATTGCTGGCTGCTGACAGCTGCAGTTAACGTATGTTGAGGAAAAAGCCGCCAACGTAATGGGTAAAACGCGGGTTCAAGTCCCACCTGAGATCCAGTTTTTTGCGTACCCTCTTTATCCTTAAGTGAGAATGCATTGTTTTAGTGCATTCGAAGTACATGAGCGTGGGACACCTTCGCCTTATGCTCATCTTCATCTGTGTAGCATCATACTGTCAAAGGCTTACCATGTGTTCATCCTACATCTGTACGAGGTGCGAAGTGTTCGCTACATCTTCGATGCTTTTCCTTAGCAATTCAGACATTGACTTGTCCAGATAGAGTTCATATTGCAACACTTATGATTTTTTGAAATAACACTCTTGAAATGCCTTCTTCAAGTATGTCGCGTACTCTATCGGTATCTTATGTTCAAGTACCGTGAATAGCATGAAGCGCAAAATGTTTTGAAAAAGGAAAAGACACGTAGAAACAGCAATAGGAGGCAAAGGAGAGGGATGCAGTAGAGACAGACGATGTTGTGTGATTACATGGTTCCTCCATGTAATTCATAAAAAGATAATTTCCCAAATGTGTTGATTTTTCGACGTCATAGATAAATCTGATATTGTGGAATCCTTTGACAAAGAAAAAGTGTTAAGTTTGTTTGGACAAGCTAGTGAAACACTATTTATTCTTTCTAATAAAGATACGGTCATTAATACATTCAATCGCATATATACATCTATGGGAGCCAGCAAACGAAGCCAGTGGAAATCAGTCTTGTGTAAGCCATCGGTTTTTTTTTTTCGATTAAATGGCTATCAGGCCATTAATGAATGCCATTTTTAGCTGCTCATGAGCATGATTTAACTCTCGCGGCGCCCATAAATGGTGGACCTCCCTACCGTCCATCTCGAAGGTGAAGAATGATTGAGCTATGTTGCTTCACAAATATGTTATTGAGAGTCAAAATAAAAACAAAACGAGCCGTGGATAGTCAAAAGATCAAAGCGCTTACTGTCGCTGAATCGACACCTGCGCCTTAGTGTATCTATAACTCTAAACGTCGTTATTTTCTGGAAGTTCATATACCGACCGCGCGAATGTTGTAGTAGAATGGGCTATGTTTAACTTAACAAAAACTGGATTCACTTTTTTTCTGTTCTCATAGAAGTTGTGGTTGTTCGAATCCAACCAACACATAGCTAAACACTTCAGACTTTTATATAGAATCAAATTATACTGAAACAAAGCTTAGGTCGGAGAAGTCGAAGAGATGGCGGTCATCCAGTGCAACCCCAAGATCACCAGAGCGTGGGAAAAGCTTCTCTAATCATACGACGCTCGGCTGTGCGTCGACGTCAACGCACGAGGACGTACGTTGTTCAGCTTCACAGTTTAGGACTTTAGAATTTGAAGGATTATAGAAGACATTACATTCTATCGTGCGAGGGAAGCTATGTTTGATGAGCTAAGGTGCAAACAGAAGGACATGAGAAGGGGGAGAGGAGAGAATGGAGCTAATGAAAGCTTAAGTTCTAAACTCTGAACACAATAGAGGCAGCTATAGACATCATCATCGCCGTTTTCGACGAAATTCTGCTTTTTCTACAAATTCCAGCCCCAATTCTAATAGAGGTTCCAAGAGGGAGATTTTTTGCGTCTAGAAGTCGGAGTTGTAAAATCGTAATGGAAAACCTCAGTCCAGATTCAGTTGATGTAGATGACGATAGGATTTTTTTCCTAGAATGGAGTGGCGCAACAACTTTCACTTATGATTGAATTCAATTCATAAATGCCAATAAATTGCATATGAGATCGAACTGACTTTCGTCATCATAAATATGTCTAAATGATCAAAAAAATGAAGACGTTATAAGACGAACTGGTAAATTAAGAATGAATGCGCAAATCTCTTTTATACCAAACGTTTACAGTAAGTGCTTGCTATTTGCTTTCGTTTAAAAAAATTTTTTTTTGACTGAGAAAAATGCAAAGTAAGAGTGACATCAGATAGATGCGTCATAGTTGCCTGTAGCATAGAAAGTGTGGTGTACAAATGGGCGTGAGTAGTGCAACGGATAAAGCACGCGCTCCCGGAAAGAGTGAGGTGCGCGTTCTAGTCCCGCTTGACGCGAAGGTTTTGCACACATTATTGGGTGCACATGAAAT
>JAHQIW010003848.1:0-65756 GCA_019055375.1 Parelaphostrongylus tenuis
CTGGTTTTGTAGCGGATAATCATAACATTTCTCAACCCCTTTTGCTTTTGGAATTGACAACATGTTCTATTATCATGCTGTTGAGCATCGTCGAGCGCCGTAGATAAAGGGCGCATATGATACGGTGGTTTAAAGAATTCTGCGCGACACGTGGTCGATGGTTCGATTCTGGTCCCAAGGCACCACATTGCTTACCGCCAAGAGTCCTTTTTCAATTAATTCATGCTGAAACGATCACTTTTGTAGCAGTATTATGATGTTATATGTATAAACTAGAGCTGATGAGTGGCTTAAAAATGTTCAAACCTCGCCGGGAGTTGAATTAACATCTTACCCTTTCGAGAGCGTGTGCCGACCACTGCGATGCCAACATCTGTTCTTTTTCTCGTAGTAATAGTCAAAATGCCTAGTTCTGATTTCTTTTGCTAGAATCGTAGCGGTTTTTTTTTCCTAATTTCGCAGTTTTGTCAAGCTCCACGAAGAGTTTGAATGCTGCTAATCTGTCACGTTTTGGCGCTTTTACTTTTTTATAGTAATTTTTCTGAATTCGCCACGATCATTCATTCCAATAGATTTGTGGTTTAATCCGCTAATTTGATTAAAGATCTTCTTTTGCTACTTTCAAATTGGTTGTGTTAATTGAGTTAAGTTGAATTAATTGTTAAATAAAGAATTTCAGGATGATACACACGCTGAAAATGAAGTAATCATCAAAGATAATGCAGACGGTGGCCTCACAAATGAAGTGGTTAATTTTCACAAACTTTTGAACTCAATTTGCTTTCGTGCTTAGTGGAGTACTTTATTCGCTGACTTTTCCTGCTTAGTATGTGACCTGAAAACTCACCAAATTTTGCGAAATGGTTTCCGACCTTATTTATAGCTTCGAATTTAACGGAGAGCTGTGGGTTTAATAATTCTCGAGTTTTTTTTTGGTTGATTTCTCTAAATAAGAAAATACGAAGCACGCCTAAAGTTGAATTTAAGTTCAGAGAACTGATATCACGATTCTCTACAAGCAGATGGAAACTGTTCATATACAGTTCAGATCGTCCACGTACCAATGTTGCACAATAGCAACAAATTAGTCGTAAAATATGTAAATAACCTGCAGCATCAAGCTGAGACAATTTGCACACATAGACTCCCTGTGTGTTGTGCAATACTCGCTGAGTAGAAGCACTGTTTCACGTGTGCCAATTGGTCGTAATCCGTCTGTTTTGACGTTTCAAAATTCATCATCACACTTTACCTTGTCAAACCCCTGACTATAAAGCCGATTTCTCGCGCGCCGAGCGCTTTGTTCCGACGAATGTAGTTTGCGTAGTGAGATAAAGATTTATATGACATTTTTTAGCCAAAAAAAGTTTATAACAATCTATTAAATATTAATTCTTTGGTTAATTGAGTATTTTCTTTTGTTTAGCCAATCCGAGATGTTATTGATATTATTATATAAATTATAATAATATCAATAACATCTCGGCACGGCTAAACAGAAGAAAATATTTATTCAAACTATGCCAAGGTTAATAGATAGTCGGTCTTGGGATTTATTACAAACAATTTTCTGACTCTTTTTGGTTATGCGGAGAGAAATGAAGGAACGACCCTGGTAGATGTGAACGCTTCTCAAAAGTCTCAGTATTCATTCAAAAGCTGAAATCTCTTTCTACTGAGCTATGTGCTCTTTTTCCGAAAAGACCCTTTTATAACGCCGTAGCATTCAAACTAAAATGATTTTTTACACCAGCCGCGCCCTTATCAATTTTACTTCGCTGGAAGAACGAAAAAATATGAACATGTAGAGGAAAGCTTGAAGTATCAAAGTCATACGTCTTATCTGGAGTTTCTTTCAAAGAGAGAACAAGTCCTTAACTGAATTACAAAAACTACACTCCAGAATCGCCTCAATTGAGCCAATCAATCGATTATGAGACTCCGTACCGAATCCACGGCAGCCAGACGCCCAGCATACACACTCCGGAAAACAAAAGTCCGCGTATGTAGAGCTCGATCTTATTTTCTTTGCTGCTCTACAGTGCAGTACGGTCTTTCCAGAAAATAAGCACAACTTTAATTGTGAAAGCTTATCCTATCGAATTATTGCTTATAACTAGAGAAAAGAGTTTTGTCCTTGAGAAATATGCGCGTGTGAAACACAAATATTCTTTTTTTGCTCCAGCATTATAAACAGGCTTTTCAAATAACGAGCACGCAGCGCAGTAGCCAGATATTTAAGCTTTCGAATAATCACTAACATTTATATGAAAAGCACTTGTCCGTTGCAAGGAATCGTCTTGTGAAAACTTTCTCAGACAAAAATCTGTTTAAAAATATATTTTTCGTACTTTAGGACAATTGAGAGAAACAGATAAATTACGAAAAGTTGTTCAATGACACTCAGAAATGTTTGTTTGCGACGATGTAGTTTTTTTGACAAAATATGAGCAAATTTTCGATATTGGGCCACAAATCATGGTTTTTAATATGACAGTGATTTTGTGTACCAACAGTTTTTGAGCAGTTGTGAAAGGCTTGATTTTATTAATTATGTCGATATAAATTTTAATTTAACAGAAGTGAGAATGGGAGCGGCTCAAACAACTTTGACGACGAACTAGAAAGGAGCCAATGTATGCCTCCTGTAAAGAAAGCGTTGAGCGAGATATTCAGTGCTTACCAGGTACTTCATTAGAAATTTAATTAATCAATACTACAAGGCAGTTCGGTCATATTTTGTACGCAAGATTTTCGTAGACAGATGAAAATTTGTATAGATGAAATTTCATCTCAATGCTCGTTCCGTTTGTCTGTTTCATAAGTGCAAATGCTCCGAATTAATTGTTTTGACAAAACTGGACACTTTGAAAGCACAAATAGAAAAATTCAACTCATACACTTCACTCACAAAGCAAAAAATTCTTTTTGAGTTGTTCGGTTTCTAAAAATCATGCACACCTGCCTCTCCCGTTTAAACTTGGGGACATTGGCGTGCCCCACTAATAATCTCGTTTTCTAGTAGGAAAATTAGAAGTTTCAGGAAACATCAGCTTTGTGCAAAAGTCCCTCTTTCATTAAACCTCGGCATTATCAATATAAAATGGAAATTAAAAAACATCTTGATTAGCTGACGCGAGCTTAGTAAAGTAGTCGCAGTACTAATTAGGTTAACGTTTCGGCAGCGCGTCTACTTCATACCCTGGGCGTATTTAGTATTATTAGTTTATTTAAGTGATTCGGAGAATCTTATTTGTATGCTGCCTAGGTCAGGTCAGAAGATCAAACGAAGAAAGGGCGCCAGGTCTTGTGTGATGGTGACGCAATCGTCCTTCCGGTTCATTTCGGGGTCCTTGGCGTTTATCCAAAATGCGTCAAGAGTTTTGCACGTGGATGTTTTTGATTCCTGCGCTAGGACCGTGAATGTCTCATAAAAATTTTTATTGCTGTGTTTCTGTGCTCTATGTAAACCTAAAGGTTTGCTTCTATGTTTTTTATGCGGATGAAAAGTGGTCTAACCGTTTTACCTATATAATCTTCCCGTGCGCCTCATATGTAATCGAATAAATGTGCCCAATCGCATACAATCCCCCTCCTTTCCGTTAGGGTAGATTATACAGTTCTTTGTGTCGCACAATTGATCGTATAATATATGTATATATACATATATATGTATATTTGTTTATTCATCTATTTAAATATAGTATTGTATGTATTGCTGATAAGCTGATGGCTCAGGATAAGAGGTGGAATTTCAATAACTGCCACAGAATTTTAGAGACCATCTTTCAACCCGCGCTACTGATTTTGTTTGACATAAATGGTAGCTTGTAGGGGATTCATTTGAGTGTAATGTGGTTGCTCTTTTGGTGCCTAGTTCTACTATTAGAATTTTCCCGAGTGGCTGATGTTTTGTAGCTAATTAAATTTGCTCTTTCACGTGCCAAGTTTATCGATTCACTTCTTCCCTCTTCTCTTGTGCACACAGTTTTGACCATTCAATGCATCTTTTCAATAAGCGACTTTTTCATGTGTGAAGGATGACAGGTAATGAGCTAAAATGTTCTTGCTACTTGGCTTCCGGTACCATTTTGTACTGTAGCCATTAAAATTCTCTGCGAAGACAAGTAAATGGTCCTTAGCTTATGTCTCCTTTTCCTTCCACTGCTCAATGAGGATCTGCTTTGACGCGTCGTAATGAAATGCCATCTACTTTACCAAACATTTAAGTATCCTGAGCCAAAAAAACTCAACACATAAATTCGTTAACATAGCAAAGCATAGCAAAAAGCTTCCCTCCGCGACCCACCGCTTTGTTCTTTAAAAATTCCCTAGTTTTTTCTGGAGATCAACCTCACTGTCTTATATGTGTAAGGGACATGCCTGGATCAGGTTACAAAAGATCAGTCTAAGGTATGATGCGAGATCGCACGACACTACAAGGTGCTCTTCTCTACTGTGCAGTGTTTGAGGTTCTAAAGCGAATCATTAAAGATACAGTTCTACACGTCGATGTTTCAGATCTCTGTGCAAGGATAGCGACTCATATTTTGAAATCTTCAACGTTATACTTTTGTCACCTATGTTTGCTTAGCGAAGATTTTTTGCTTTGAGCCATTTCGCTCGACACGAACACTATATTGCTCGTGCTAACGGTAATGATGCTACTTTGAAGCCCCTCCATAGGGGTGCGTCGCACTGGCTAGTGATGCAGAGTGCTAGGGCTCTCAAAAGCAAGGCGCTCGTGACGACTGATACATAACTTCAACGTTAACCTACTTGAAAAGCAGGCCACTGGTTTATACATTTCTCTTCACCAAGAATTTATTTTCACGGACGGTGTTTGATTCATGTTAAGGTTGATGGTGTCACAATATACCGATGACGATGTGCTATTTAGGTGGCACACAGGGAGCAACGCTGCTCGTAAAAGAAGGAGCTCATTACAGAATTAGAGTTTGAGATGAACAGCGTACTGCGAAGTATCTTTTGAAATTATTAGGTGAGATTGGACTTGAATGATACAAAGATGCCTAGCATAATAGATTACGATATTTTATATAGATTCGAATAAAAGAACGAGAAATTTAAAGAAGAAAACATGCCTTTGGTGTGATTAGTACTTAGAAGTTGCCTTTAGAACTTTCGGGGTGTTCACAGTCTATTTCAGTGTCTACAAATGCATCCGTAAGGTGAACTGCGGATATCGTCTGCGGATCCTTTACACCATCATTGGATATGCAAAGCTTCACTTTGGAACCGGATTTGACTTCAGAGGGTTAGTTCAGGAAACTCAAGTGCTGTAAGCAGTCAACATTTGACTATGAGCAGATGAGCCGACTAATAACAACCTAGTATAAGTTAAAGAATCCAATTTCATTCTAGGCATTTTTCCTAAACGACAATACGCCGAGAATTCGCAAGTCGCTAATGATAACGGTAACGACTGGTAAACTTCGTGTTGATGGCTGAATGTTGCGTAAAGGTTGTATGCGTTTTTCTTGTAAAATTTATGTATGCGTTCACTTGTAAAATTCTGCCAATAATCAGAATTTTCATGATTTCTTGAAAACTGCTAAAATGTTTGTGACACCTTATATAATGCAAATGCCAATGGCAATGACTTTTTTCTATTTGCAAAATTGTCTGCTGTTTTTTGTTTATGATAGTACGCCTGGAATGTTCACTCAGTCTTTGCATTCTCTCTAACCCATTAGCATAATTTCAATAACTATTCGACAGTTCATTTTTCATAACATTTTTTTACTATGCTTACCCTTCAATGATCATCCGCCTAGTATGGAATGATGATATGCCACAATGAACATTGAACCATTTTCTGCTCAGCAAGACGACTTGCTCATAATGATCATCTAGCTAAATTCTCACAATCCAAATGACCTATCCACTGCTCCCACCAACTCTTCTTCCCTTCATGTAGAGAGGACGCCACTTGTTGAGCTTTTTCTGTTGAGTTGTCGAGCTTAACAGGTTGATTTGTAATTGATCTCTCTTCTCACAACACACCATGGATCTGTTTTATTATAAAATTGTCCAGGATGTTGCTTGTACACTACTTATATTCGCACTTGCCTACTGACCAGAGATTTTGTTTGTTATGTATGTGCTTGTTGATCTAGTTTTCATTGTTGTGTTAAAGTACTTATGTAAAGGTTTAGTTTCTTCTACCCTAATTTCGAACTGCAGCACCGCAAAAAAGCCTACATGGCATCCTAGAAGAAAACAGAGGCACTCTGCTGCATGAATAGATTGAGTGGCAGTTCTTTAGATATAATAGGGCGCTCATGACTGAGCTCGTAGAGTTTGGGAAATCTCGTTTTTTTCACTTCGTAAACCACTTCTGCTCACATACGTTTGAAAATCTGAGAATCGCAGACAAGTGATTGATAGCGGCTTCCATCTCGTAGTCCTCAGTTGCCTAATATACGAAAAATTTGTCAATTCAATGAATTTCTATATATGCGTAAATGTAAGCATGTGTTATACAGTGGTACGGGTAGCGCTGAAGGCAGTGGCCAGACTCCGCAGCGGGCCACCAAACCTCCACCCTTTCGAATTTAAGAATTTTGTGCAATGTCTATGTAAGATCAGTCACTTTCTCCAATTCACTTATGTTGCCAACTTGTGATGAAGATTTGAGAACGCCTTAGCGCGGCTATCACTAGATTACAGAAACAACAAACTCAAATTTGCAAAAAGGCGAAGCCTTAAAAAAACAGCTGGGATGACTGTTGAATAGAAAAGGTTAGCGCGCAATTTGGGGTCCATTTTGGTCGGTGGCTTCTTTGAGAGACTCGAATGCGGCCCAAGCTGCTTTCCTCTTCTGTCAAGTTCCTCCTTCGTCTGGTTCTCCATATTCAGTGAACGACCAAACTTCACGTACGAAGATGTCTCCGTGATTAAAAATCCATCACGTCTAATATTCTCATCACTGCACTATTGGCTTTTCATGAATCGGGTCTTTATGCGATTTTTATGTAGTCCGATCTTCTGCCCGCTTCGTCAAGTTTCTTGAGCATTGTGTATGATTCAGTAGTGCTTTTCGAGAATAAGACAGTGTCATCCGCAAAACGAAAGTTTGACTGAAATTTTCCATTGACGCGTATGCCCTTCTCGTCCCAATCAACGACTTCATTATCCACTGCAGTGCGGCGCTCAACAGCTTTGGCGATATAGCATCGACTTGTCGAATCCTTATCCAGTGGGTATGCTCAAAGGTCGATGAAGGAGCTGTATTTTTTGTGATGCAGTTCTGATAACAGTTTTATGGGGCTCTTATGTAGGACAGATCCACTCCTTTATCGACAAACGCTGATAGGACTGCGTTCGTTTCGACGCTATCAAATGCTTTTTCGTGGTCGATGAAAGTTAGGATCAAGGGTTGGTGGCATTCTCGACAGACTTTTATGACCCTCAATACGGTTTAGATGGGTCCATACAGCAGAATCCCTTTCGAAATCCTGCTTGCTCAACTGGCTGCACCTCATCCAGTGTTCTTGATATGCGCAGAAGGATAACTTTCTTAAAAAGCTTGTAAGGTATGCTTAACAAGCAGATTGGACGACAGTTGCGAAGATCCCTTCGGTCACACTTTTTGTGGATGATGACTGCGCGCGACGTCCTCCACTGGTCTGAAATTTTTCCTTCTGAAGGTAAGATGTCATATGTGCCGCAAGAAGTACATGTAGATTATGGTCTCCGTCCCGCAGCAAGTCGAAAGAGATGCTCAAGTCTGAAGCCGTACCTTTTTTCATACTTCCTATCACGACTCGAACTTCAGAGGGCAGAATCCCTAATGGTTTTTCTCCAGTGGGGATTACGGGGTCAGGGACGGGGATGGTGGAACGAAAAAGATTGGTGTAGCATTTTTTCGTTATCGATTTAATATCGTGGCGGGAAGTTTTTGCGATCCCATTTTCTTTCATCAATGCTCACAGCGGAACACCATAATCACACACATTCCAACGGCACTTCTTCAGACTAGATCTTTCTTGTGCTGCTTCTAACAGTTTCTTCTGTAGGTAACGATGTAGATCTTCCTACAAAGCTCTTCTGCAGCTGGTATTTGATATCAACGGAGCTAGATGTGTTGCATTTGGATTAAGCTTCATTTTCCTTCGCTTTTCGAGCAGCTCTTTCGTGGTGGAGGAGATGCGAGCGGCTCTTCTGGATTGGTAAGAGAAACTGAGATGGCGCACCTTTTTAGTCTTTCGACAAACAGCCCGTAGTCTTCGGTCGGGTCATCCTTGATCTGCCAGCCATGGTTGGATAGAATTTCGTTTGGAATGTTCTCGCCGTAGACGCTTTGACTACTTCTTCTTGATCGATGACAGGATTTCTTTTTCAGCTTACGGCTGAATCGTATCTTTGCTCGAAAAAGGCAGTGATGGAACCAGTACAGAATGATGGTACGTACGGTTGTGTCGAGTAGGCACATCTTCTGTTGGTAAAGATATGGTCGATTTCCGCATGCGTCGTGCCGTTAGGTGACTCCCATGTTTAGCGGCGATGTTCTTTCTTCTGGAAAAGTAAATTTTCATGGAAGAGACGTGCCGCAGAAGAGAATCCAGCGAGACGGTTTCCATTTTCGTTTCTTTCGCCTAATCCAAATTTTCCAATATTGTATTCACTCTCGTTAGCCATTCTTAACATGGCATTGAAGTCTCTGACAACGAATATGTAATATACCCTATCATTACGGATGACTTCTTCCAACTGATGGTAAAATGTGTCGAGTTCGTGTTCATCAGCTGCGCCCGTTGGTAAATAACAGTTGATGGCGGTAATTTTAGTAATACGCTCTAGCTGGAGGCTAAGAATAGCGAGGCGAGGGGAAAGGATTTCGTACGAGTCGACGAGATAGGTAATGGACGGGTGAACGACAAAGCCTACGCCTGCGACATTTTGTGATGGCGTCTTTTCTCCGCGAATTACGAGTGTGCCATTGTTCAGTTGACGCATGTCGGTCTTCCTGGTTTTCGTTTCCTGTATACAGCAATTACGTGAAATTTTAATTAATTTGCTGCTTCAAGAAATGTGTGAAGATCGGCGTCAGTGGAGATTGTTGTATCAGAGTAGAAAACAGAGTAGAAAACACTCTCCGTGGCGTGTTCACTAGATCCGGTTCCAGTGGCGTCCCGAGTATCCTTTGTATCCATCGTATCCCGTGGTTTTGTGGTCCTTCACCGGTTGTGTCGCCGCCTGAAGCCATAGATGGGAGCATTGAGTGTACGTGGTACTGAGACTGACTCGATTGCTGGTTTGTGCAGATCTATATTCGCTGGATTCCTGACTTGACCTTGCAAGGGCGTTTCAAGGTCTTTAGATCTTGATCGTTTCCAATAAATTTGTTCGGCATCCGGTCCTAGCAGTCGGGTTTCCTTTCAGCTGATTTGGAGATGATGTTGAGACCAAATCAGTAAATAAAGTAAGAATGAATGAACAAAGTTGACCGATCGATCGAGGATGTTCTAGGCCGAAAAAACGCTTCCAGGTTTTGACAGTGTTGTTCCCAAGGAAAGACCAAAGCTACTATTGAAATTTGCATTTTTCAAGCTACCGAATCACTTTAAAAAGTAGAAAAAGTAAGTCAAAATATGTTAAATAACAAATGGGAAGATATTTTCTTCTTCAGAATGTGGTTTTCTTGTTGAAACGTGGAGAAATTTCAATACATGGAAGTTATTTTCGCTTTTAAGGAAACTTTTTCGTGAAAGTCTCTTATGTGGAATTTCATCACTCTTTTGATGATGCCTCCTTTAATCTTCAATCACCTTATCAATTCTCTAATTCCCACCACTGCTGCTTCGTTTTGGTGCCACACCGTAGTCAAGGAATTAGGATAACGTTATTCAATTTCTACTTCAAGTGCAATGTAGATGAGTTGTTGCTTAGAAGATCATCATAAATAATCACAGCAAACTTCAATTCCTAAAACCGGACTATTTCTATCCACACCAATCAACCCAAATTTTGAAAAAGGAGACACAGATGACATAGAATCAGCTTACTTCATTAGAATCAACAACTGTGAAGTAATGAATGATGTAGTGACTACTGTATTCATACGGTTCTACGTAGAAATTTATAGCCCCTTTGTTGGGTAGATTGTCCTAATTGCTGCACTATTTTTCTCAAAACAATCCTATTAGGTTCAAAGTAGTCAGAAATAAACGAGAGTTGATATTTAATTACTAACTTCTCTGGTAGAGCTATCTGCGTTGGGCAGAGTATAGTGTACAAGGCTTACTTAGATCATTTGTCATTAGAATTTACAAAACGGTCTGCCAGTTTTGTTAAGACGTCTGCATAGTACCTACCATAGGGAAAATATGCAATCAATATTCACAAATTCGGTTCAAATTCTTTTCTATAGGATTCATCTGAACTATGATATATGCATCTAAAGACCTGTACCATCGAAACTTACCACATTCGCTATGATGAGTTTCTAGAAGAGCTATTGAGTAACGTACGACAGATAATTGCTTACTTATTCTTGGAACATAGATGCTTTACACTTTAAATACATTAACTTCATTCTCTCTACCGATGCTTAGTATACTGAATGACTATCCTCTGCGTCACCATAAACACACTGCATACTCATATTTTATACATCGTCTTTTTAAAAAGAATCAAATCATAATACGACCTGATTGTAAGGACAAAAGATGGGCAGTTCAACCGAACACCCGCAGTGTTTCACGCAAAGCAAAACGGTGAGTTTTCCTTAATTGCTAGATCTCTAGCTATTTTTAGAATCAGGTTTTGTTGGAAGAGATTAGCACTAGTCGAACAACAAAGTAAAGGCGCATTAAAAGCAGGCCGAGGAATTTTGAAATGACCGATATAGCCATTGCATTTGATTGAAAGAGGAGATAACCTCGCACTATCTTCATCAAGGACGATCTATAAAATACCATTAGGTTCTCTATGATTAGGAAGGAGCAAACGAAAAACAGACCTCATTCGCTAGAGAAGAATTTTTCATAGGAGTGTTAGTAACCCTATCGAAAGTTGGTAATTCAGGCTACAGCTTCACGCTGCCAGCTCTTCAAACACCCCTTCATAACGCTGTAACATTTTAAATAATTTCATATTTCGTACAACCACGTGTTTTTTTTTCATAATTCGTCTATATTTCGCCGGACAAGACTCCGTGTTCGCTTTTCAAAAAGCTTTTTCGAATCTGGCTTTAAGCCTTTTCGGACGCCTTTTACTCTAGGCTATTAGTAATCATCCGATAATAATGCTTCCCGCCTCTAGCGATGTATTTATTTTCTGGAAAAAAGGTATATCAGGGAAAATAAGATCGAGTTTTGCATTTTTGGCAGCGTTGCTAACCGGCTATTCGACAAGGTGAGGGCCGTGACGCAGGGCTTGGCAGAGGCAGAGCGAAGCCGGTCAATCGAAATATTTTTCTTTAACTGGAAATTTTTTATCCGCTTTGAAAGAAACTCCGGATAAAACGATTCACTAAAATACTACGAACATTATTCTACATATTCATAATCTTTTCGGCTTCCTGCAAATATACACGTGGTGAAAATGAAGGTGAGAGGCGAGTAAAAAACATGATTTTTGATCCGGATACTACAACGTAATAAAAGAGAGTTTAAAAAAAACGTTGATGTGGGTTGTAGCCTCAAGTCTCAACTTACGAATGGTTACCAACACTTCTAAGGAAGTTCCTCTCCATTGAGATCGGTTTTCATTTGTTCCGTCCTACTCAGAAAGAACCGGTTAATAACTATTCACACCAAGATTTAAAGAAATTATTTCTTCCAAATCAGCCTTATCAAAACTGAGGCATGGTCGGTAAACATGAAAAGGTTGGAGTTCAGGTTTTAATTTTTGCTTTATTGGTTTGAGACCTCCCTTACTGTCTATGCTCAATGCCACTGTGGCTATCTTCTAAGCAAGCGAAAGTGTATGAGCGACGCGCAGTCATGTCCTGTGCGTTTCTTTGTGATCGTCTTATCACATCACTTCCAAATAAGATTTGATAGCCCTAAAAATATTATGCATCTGCTTGTTTAACTATATCTCCCTACGCGATCAGCTCACTATGTTTTCTAACTAGCGGGATGAGCAGACTAGTGAATATCGTATCCCTTCCTACGCCACTGGGATGTGGCTATGTTGCTGCCTAAACAACATTTTTCTGCTTCATTTCCTGAGAACTTGTAAGTTGTTTTTCGTACTTTTCAAATCATAAATATCAACCTTCCGAAATACATGTGCTATTCAAAACAGCCATCTTCGACGATCCCGGTTTTCGCGTAGGATAGCAGGTTTTACGAGTTCTGCCCGCACTGCTGACATTTATAGAAACGTTAACCTTCTCAGAAAGCAGGCTACAGGTTTACAACATACTTTGCTTGTTTTTGTCCTATTTGACGGAGTCACAATGTAGCGTTGATGATGGGCTGTTCAGGCGCTGCATAAGAAGCGAAGTCTTACGCGAAGGGAGGACTCAATATAGAATTTGCTTAG
This sequence comes from Parelaphostrongylus tenuis, assembly GCA_019055375.1. Classification (NCBI taxonomy): domain Eukaryota; kingdom Metazoa; phylum Nematoda; class Chromadorea; order Rhabditida; family Metastrongylidae; genus Parelaphostrongylus; species Parelaphostrongylus tenuis. The sequence goes on from JAHQIW010003848.1 coordinate 12,520, forward strand.
ATTTTATCATTCAACGAGAAGAAGTTAGACTTTCAGGTGAACAACTTGCTGCGAAGTTTTTTTTTCCATCACAAAAGTGAAATTTACATTAGGCAATACAAGAATACAAAGATGCCTATAATAGTGGACAATAGAAACTCCTGGTATCGAAGATGGAAAAATGTTGGAAAAAGTCATCACATCACTCTACATTATTGGGTACACATGAAATTTTACCACCGCTAAAGCGGTTGAATAAAGACACTTCCATGTGATCTTTAATTCCTAGAGTGTAGTGAGCCAGTTGTAACTGAGGTCGCAGAGTTTAAGGAATGATGCCACTTATATCTCTTAAACTGCTTTTCTCATATATGTCTAAGAATGTGGATTACAAATGAATACGTAATAGTGATTTTCATCTTCTAGTAATCATTTACTGAATGTTTCCAGAAATATGAAATTCCATCAAATTGTAAAATCCAGATGACAGCATCCTACTTGGTCAAGATTTGTACATCATCAGCGCATTTACCACTAGAACTAGGGATGAACGGAAAGGAATGTGATAGTGATGAGGCATGCTAAAGCACCGAAAAGTACGTCTTCCACTCGAAATGACATATCGAACCTCTAGAAGGCTCAAAACGTTCTAGCAGACTACACTGAATTTTGAGAAAGGTCTGAAACACATTCGATTGGAAAGTTGTTCCATTTCTCAGTACTAAGATGGGAAATAAGGATAAAGGACAAAATAAAAACTCTGTATGTTCATAAACTTCTGAGGAATGCTCCACGCATTCCTCTTCGTGTAGAACTGTTTGAGATGACTGAATGCATATCTGCTTTAGGCTCACTAGCGGTGGCCTACCGATGTACCAAGTCGGTGCTCCTACCCTTTCTGACAATTATGGTACCAATTCATCAACCCTGAGAGAATTAAGACTTGATGAGCTCAAGGCGATGGATCGAACTATAAGCCATGTGTCTGTTCCGAAGTTTCTTTAACCACTGCGCCACATCGCTCTTTGAAAGGACTCATGTAAGAAGGATTTACAAATCAAAAAGGACGGCTTTCAATAACAATAATTGGAAGAGTGTTCGCCAATGCTTCAGTATATGGACAGTATAACATCCATGCCGTCCGGAATATTGTTAGTATGATTATGGTAACACTGGATAGGACGTAGCGAACATCGCTGCAGCCTGTTTCCTAGCCAAGAAATATCGTATGTCAATTACTTAGTGACAGATCCTTATCACAAATCGTTTGATCTTTGTGAAAATTTTCATACCGAACATGTATTAGAAAGTCTTAATAGCTGAGATGATTAGTTATATTGTATTAGGGAGAATGACCCAATTAATTTGAACATATAAGTTTGTACAAAAGGAATGTATGTATTTAGACACTCGTCTCATGATCTTCCGCTTCTTGAGACCTTATCAGTTAAATTGTTATCTATTGAAAGAAATTAATGAATCAGAAGTATAATCACCATCATGATCAACGGTATGCAGGTATTTGCCGTACCCATACTTTTGAGCTGGTCATACTCTTTAGGTTATTCTCCCCTAGATGCTGTTCCAGAGAGCAGAAGAGATGATATTGTCTTAGCATGGTAAAGTCCACTTTCTCCAGAATGTGACGGGTCGACTTGCATTATGAGATAGTCGGTCAACGCTTGAGGTGCCATCGAGACATGTACTTTGAAGTAGTCTATTTCAATTAGATGGTGAGCGATGATGCAATGGATCCATCACATGTCTGTCCAAGCCACTAGAATATTCTCCAAAATACCAGAACCTTTTTTCTAATAAATGGATATAAAATAGAAAAAAAACTGAATAAACCATCGTAAGAAAGAATTATGGGTAACCTTCAAGTTTTAAGCACACTGGTATTGGTCATTTTCTGCAAGACTGTAACATATATATCATAGTATAATGTGTATATGTTATTACAACTCATTGAGAACTAGCACAGTACGACTGCATTTGAGCGAGTGATTTTTTCCTTTACGTAAAAGTGCTAACATGTATGAGCCCAAAATTTGAGTGTGCATAGAAGAGCATGAAGCACAAGAAAAGAAGGACTAAGTAGAATTTTTCTAGTGCGCTGAAGAAACCTAATTTTTCTTTATTTATCTAATCCGTCTTACAGTTTTTCTTGCTGTGAGGATCCCTGTAAATGCAGCATTAATTCGCATTATTTTGTGGCTTTTTTTTTGAACGTCATGAAGTACTAGATGAGGCAGTCCTTTTGCAATTTCGAAAATAGCCTGGCTGAGGCGTGCCGTTGGGTCTTCGCTGTTGACTGTTGAATAGTGTTGGGAGGTTACACTTTGTCGCTATGAGCAGCACAATCACACTGGCCCACGGACCCCGAAAAGTTAATTAACCCTTTTGAGAGCGTAATTGAAATCGCCGTCTCACAGTAAAATTTGCAGCCGGATCACGATAGTTGCTGTTTGATCAAAGTTTTTTCCCGTTCTAGAAATAATTCTCGGTTTCTTCTGATGCTTCGATACTCCACTTCTCTTCACGCCCGTAATACAAGGAACATTGTTGGTGTGGTAAAGAGCATATGACACCTCTTCCCCCCGCTCACCACCCTGTAAGGGTAATCACGTGATTCGAAGTGCACTTGAGGATCCCATGAGATGTTAGTCATCTCATGATGCAGTAGAGAACTCTTAACGTCAACGACAATTGCTAACTTTCAGACATCCGTAGCGGCGAAGACTGTCAAGCAAAAAAGGTTCTCAACAGGTTTCAACTGCACACATGGCAGAAACATACAGATTTAGTGAAAAACTACACCTCAAAGTCTTTTGGTCGTCTTGAAATCGAACCACTATGTGGATGTCACAATTCAGGACTTAAAAATCCTTTTGCTCAAGGCATCTTTTCAGTAGCAAGATATCGTTAATACGATAGAAATTCGTTGAACATAATTGATTAATGGTTCGTGGAAACGATATTCAAGCTTCAAACAGCAAAATATGAAACGTCAAGGCGCCAATATAGCGTCACAAGTAGTTATATTCTGATATCATTCTTTACAATGTAATTGAAACGTATATATCACACTAATGACCCAATGGCAGAAGCCTTTCTTAGAACGGTATAAGAATGATTCTGTAACTGCATGAAGAGTGTGAAAGTAAGTTATTTGCACCGGTCGTACGCTTTCCGAGCTATCTAATATAGTGCTTCGAAACCTACTCTATTCAAATCATTTTGATGATTAGGATCTAGGAGGACATGCCATGTGAGAGCATCTGCTTAACACTCGCTTCAAGTGATCGTTGTTCTGAATAGGACAGTATTGCGGTCGGTATCAATCTTCTGCAAAAGTTCATAAGCGGAAACATCAGTCCAGTAGCTTCAGAAAATCCCGCTCTAACTCCTCTCTCCCTCTCTCCCTCTCTCTCTCTCTCCCTCTCTCTCTCTCTCTCTCTCTCTCTCTCTCTCTCTCTCTGACCTCTCGGCTTCAATGATTGTGGGGTTGCGTGGTGCATTCGACCTCCTTGACACATTCGTGACGATACTTGACTTGTCATGGTGTGCCCACAAAGCAACGTCTCATCTTTTGCCTGACTCGCTATGACCTCTCTGCAGGTCGCACAGGACAATGATTCGTTGTTTGATCACCCAAACTGTGTTTTACAACTAATTTCCTCTTACGTTCTGAGAGAATTTCTGCGCTTTCTTTATCTTTTATTGCTGCAAACTGCATGGTCCCTGATTCTCCCTTTTGTGTTGATGGTGCATTGCTCTTTTACTCACTCTCTCATGCTTTTAGTGCGTATAGAATTTTTTCCTGCAATAAATAGAAACTTGTTCACTATGCAATCACACGCTGCCGACAGTTGTATAAGGTGTATAAGTTGTGGAGGGATTGCAATCTTCAATTTGTGGATTTGATATTCTCTCATCGAAGCAATACCTGAAAGTTGTTTTAGCGATTGACATTCATGAAAGAACGAGTTGCTGGTTAAAAATAATACTGCATAATGCATGCGATGCTAGTTAAAAAGGCAGGAACATTTTTGCGCTCCACACTCTCTTCGCTGCACATTCCCTTCATCAGCGGGAGTCTCTTTCAGAAAATGAGAAACTGAGTGTAGCATCATTCAAGAACACCCTGTGTGAGATGTAGTTTACATCTGTTTCGGTCTGTTTGCCCTTTTAATTAGCTGTGGGAGCAAGAGTATTCAACAATGAGAGCAAGCGAAAGTAATTTTGTAGAGCACTGTGGATTTTGTGCTGCATTACTAAAGCTACATTTATAGGTCTCCTTTCTTTGAGAGAGCATACACTGGCCATTCCTATGCCAGTCATCTCAACCAGTTTGCCAAGGTATGCGTCTTAATATTGGCCTTCTAGTCCTTGCAGTTTCCTTCCTGTTTTTGCTAATCAGCCGTTGAATTTCCGATAAATCTACAGATAAACTCGTGTCTTCTCAGACATCTCTTTGAAAATATTTGCAGCTATTTTAATATTTAGATCATAGGCGGAACCACACAGTATGCTCAGGCGTTGTCTGTGGCTTCACTGAAATGTGATATCTCGAGCACTTCATATCATTCAACTGTGTCAAGGTACCGTCTCCTACATATCACAAAGATTTTTCATATCTAAGATTGCCTTCAGATATTTTTGTTGAGTTTGGAAATAGCTTGTCTGAATAGCCTTGAGTTCTCACCGGTCAACACCTCCCTGTTCTCCGTGGCTGACATTTCTCGAACAATTCAAGTGTTTGGCTTCAGAAATGTCAATGAGGAGCCGGATGATAATCAGTGTTTTGTTGCAAGAATGAGATGTAACACAAAAGTAAGTTTCATTATTTTAAATGTTCTTTTCTTTCAGAATTTCTTTGATCTTAATGTATGATAAAAAGTATTGATTTGGTATTTGTCTGGTGCACGACAAGAAGTGAAAATTTTTGCCTTTCGCAGGACGAGATCTTTTCATACGAGTATTTGTAATCATTCGTAAGCTCAAATCTCTTTCTAGTGTGCCACCTGGCCGTCCTTCTAAGAATCCTTTTTATAACGCAGGAGTAGAAATAAACACTTCTGTTTCACACATGCATATTTCTTACAGTACAGAACTCAGTCCAGTAGGTACAGAACATTTCACTCGAAGTACTCACTCTCCCTCTCTCTCTCTCTCTCTCTCTCTCCCTCTCTCTCTCTCTCTCTCTCTGACCTCTCGGCTTTAATCATTGTGAGGTTGTGTGATCCATTCGACTTCCTTAACAAATTCACGCCGACATCTGACTTGTCATGGCGTGCTCATAAAACAACGTCCTATCTTTTGCCTGACTCGCTATGACGTCTGGGCAGGTCGCACAAGGCAATGATTCATTGTTTGGAGGTTGCATCCAAATTCTGCTGTACAAATTTTTTCTTTTACGTTCTGAGAGAATTTCTGCGCTTTCATTATCTCATTGCTGCAAACTACATGGTCCCTTTATGGTGCATTGCTCTTTTACTCACTTTCTCATGTTTTTAGTGCATTTAGAACTTCTTCTTGTAATAAACAGAAACTTGTTCACTATGCAATCACACGCTGCCGACAGTCGGATAACTTGTACAAGCTGAGAAATAATTGCGATCTTTACTTTGTGGATTTGACATTCTCATCCAAGCAATATCTAAAAGTTATTATAGTGACTGGAAATCAATGAAAGGGCGGATTACTGGTTAAGAATAATACTGCACATTGCATGCTATACACAGTTCATAAGACAGGCACATTTTTGCGTCTCTCCACACTCTTTACGCTGCACATTTCGTTCAACAGCGAAAGTCTCTTTCAGAAAATGAAAAACTAAGTGCAACTTCTTTCAAAACCTCTCCGTGCGAGCTGTGCTTTACATCTGTTTCGGTTCGTTTGCCTTTTTGATTAGCCGAGGTGACGTCGTGGCCGAGTGGTTATGCTGCTTGTCAGGGAGCGCGCGGGCTAAACCCCCCACCCTTCCCCCCCCTCCCACCCTCCCACACTCTACGGCACTCAAAAACGAGCGTTTTATGAAACGCCATAGGAAGGCTATCCTAGAGATTGCAAGAAGACTCGCTTAACCACCAGTAGCTTACGACGTCCAAGAGGTAGACGAAAAAACGAATTGTATGCTAAAAGTACTGGGATCCGCATACTGAAAGAGGAAGCACTGTGATGACGGATCAGTAAAGCGCCTGAAATGTTTTACTAACTGAGCTATTCTTTCTGTTGTCAATCACACTGGAATAGTAATAAAGGGGGTGTGCTCGCGTTCATGTTGCTTCATCGAGGCTCTGGCACCTCCTCTCCCTCAGGCGCATTTCAAATGTAATTGACTTCTGTCAACAACCACCTACCTACCCGTTAGATCTCAGAGTGCAGATTAACATCAAATTCAGTTGCGTTAAAGCTGCAGTTCCAATCACAATGATAACTCTTATTTACTATTTATTGTCTGCCATGCCTGCAGAGATCCGTACAAAATTTGGAGTCTAAGGTGTGTTATCAATGGTGTGTAATATCAAGGGAGAACCAGTTAATTCACAACCATCTTGTATAAATGGCACCTTTCAGTAAGATTATGAGATTTACTCATTCGGAGAAGATGGGTGGGTGAGCGGCGGTTGCGAGCTCGCTGGATGCACGACTTCACAAGCAAAAGGCGAATTTGGGTAGAGGTTAGTTAGCTTGTCAATAGTTTTATAGTATTTTCAACTTTTATGTAGCTCAAGCTCATTAGGCAGCTTAGCAGTAGATTGTAGTTTTATCCACTTTTCGCCAAATGAATTTTGGGAGTTGCTGCTGAAATTCCGTTTTGCGAGTTAAGTTAATGAGAGCAGTTTCCTTACAAAGAAAACCATAAGTTTTTCAGTTATTTCCAGTTATAAATGAACAAATAAAAGCTGATCTCATTTTTTAGAAAGGAGCTTTTCATGTGATTGTTAGTAACCAATCGAAAGCTGTGATCTCAGGCTAGAGCCCCACGTGGCCGCTTATCGTAGTTATTTTGTTGCGTTGCAAACGCGCATATTTCTCGCCGGACAGATTTCTTTCTATGAACTATCAGCAGTCATTCGATAGCGTAATCGTTCCTAATTCCAACGCTCTGCTTATATCGTGAAAAGATCGCTTCTCTGAAACGCAACAGGTAAAATAAGTCGAAATAGCATCTGCGATCGAGAGGTATTTTGTCAATTTACGTGCCTGTGCTTGAGGCGACCACGTGAACTGCTTACGTGCTACTTCTCTACGCGTTTATATGCGCGAAATATCGATGATTATCGCCATTTCAAACGTGGCTGCCTCGGCCAGCTGCGCCTGATTTGGCCGAAGACCACCTTGATCGTAGATGAGAATTCATCTTAATTTACCTGCTGCATTTCAGAAAAACGGTATTTTCAGGATTCGAGCACAGTGTTTTAAACGATTACGCTATCGTATGATCACTAATAGTCCACTGAAAGAGTTGTGTTTGGCAAGAATACGCACGTCTGCAACGCAAGAGAGCTCCCTCTGTAGCAACGTCAAAAAAGGCCTTTCTGGAAACCCGGCGACCTGAAGCTGTAGCCTGAAGTCCCTGTTTTCTGCTAATTACTAGCAGTCCCTCGAAAAGTTCCTCTCCAGCGAACGAGATCAGTTTGCCTAAAAAGTGCCTTTTTATGGTGCTATATCATTCAGCAGCGTTTACTAGGACCTCACTGCAATTGATATTGAATTTTTTGATGCACTTGGCCGACATAACTTGTTTTTCCTTCAACTTATGTGCTCTTCGAGAGTCGATGTTCAATCACCTTTTCTTTCGTTGACTGTGGATTAGCTTCTTTGTGAAGAAATCAGACCATTGAGCCAGTTGTCTTCTTGTAGTGAGCTTGACACCCCGAGAAATCTATTTGGGACGGCTCTCGTTCATCAATTCTCGTTGAAACCTATTCTTGTCCAATCCACCTTATTTATATAAGACTGTTGTTTTGGTAGGTGGAATGCATTATGAGCCTATGCGATCTTTTTTCGGTGATCTTCACTTAAATTATTCAGTGGAACACATATAAGAATACGTTGAGAGTTGATTTTGTGCTTGGTGCGATTGAAATATAGGTCTGGTGATTAGTTCTAAAGCACTGAAGGTGTTTGACTGGTTGGATTGTAGACAACTTGACCTTATAGGCTCTCAAAAAGGCAAACTGCCGAAACGTCATGTGTTAAAAAAATAATATAACACCTCGAGTCTGGTTCAAGAGGAAAGGACTTCTGAGAAAAACTTTTTAGTGCGCCGTTACAGCTAGAAGAAAATTGGATGTTATACTCTTCACACACCACATGCCCCATATAAATTCCGCTGCAGCCGACACGGCGCCGAGTGCGAAACTCGTAATCTTTTGACTGTAGTAACGTATCAAAACGTCTTTCTCAAAATCAAGTTTCCCATTGAGATTGCTGAGATTTGTGCTTTCAAATGGTTATTGAAAGTCTGATTGCAAACCTCTGACCATCAAAAGATGCTTGAGTGTTAAAGAAAATTTGGTACTTATATGTTAAACAACGACATTTATTTAAGCCGATCTCATACATTGGACAAGAATTTTCCATAGGAGTGATAGCAATCGTTCGAAGGCATAAAATTCTAGCTACAACTCCACGTTATCGGTTTTTCATAACAGCCCTTTATAATGGTGGGTATCCGGGAATAGATTTTTGTTTCTCACCCACTTTTCGTCTTCATTTTTATCACAAGTATAAATTTCTGGAAGCGCGAAAAGCATATCAGCGTGTGGGAATTCTTCTGTAGAATCGGAATCCACGTTCCTATCTAAAGTTTCTGTCGATGCGGTGGAAAAGTTCTCAATAATATAACAATGGTTGCAGCCGTTTTAATGCACAGTGCGGTAGACCAGGTGATTACCTTACTAACAAGTCGCTGCTGTGACTTCCTTTTACATTTTACTCAGCTATGAACCTTTTCGGCGACTTTGTTTATCACCCAACACACGGAGTGGTGTTGGGGGGCGGGATGGGCGACCAATCGCATCTGTTACTGCTATTCAATGGGAATTCCCTCCCAACATCAACAAAATTTCAGAAAAAAAATATAGACTGTGATGTTACTAAAAATTGTCTTTACGATGATATGCTTTTCTTGCTTTAAGCGATTTATACACTTGGTAAAAATCAAGTAGAAAAGCGAGAGAGGAACAAGATTTTGTTCTGGATGCTACAGCTTTGTAAAAAAGTGTCACAAAAAATGAGCGATGTGGACTTGTAGCTCGAGATTGAGCTTTTGAATGATTACTAACATTCTTATGACAACTGCTTTGCAGCGAATGAGATCGGCATAAAAATTGTCACCTTTTAACATATAAGTACCCAGTCAGTCATCTGAACCCACAAATGAAAGCGAGTTTAACATAAAACAATGGATTTCGCGTAAGCCAGATTGCTAGAAACAGACTACGCCTAGAGGACAATTGTACGAGAAAAAAACTGAAGCAACTATGAGCAACTATACTAGAGCTCACACTATTAGCGAGGACGCGCGATGCAAGTATATAAGTATCGCGTCATCTGCTGTGTGCATCATAGTACTTCTTGCATATTCAATTTCTTTCTTGTTCGTCCTTAATGAACATTGCGCGTTGTTCTGCTTCTTGATTGAAGATTTCGTCATTTATTTAAATGCCGTAGGAAGTTGGTCGATGCGATTCCTTATGCTATCGTTGGAATAGCCGAGTAAGGCGTCTCCATATGCTCATACGGAAGAACGATGCAGAGGTAGCCAAACTTTGCATTGGGATAGCAGAAATCATTTCCACCTTATCATCCATTCCTTTAATGTTTTCAGCACATATATCGGTTGTTTATTGTGACAGCATATTGCAATTGCTTAGGTGAATTATAGCCTTTGATTTGAGGTGCTCTCGCTTGAGAAACTGCTTCGAAAAAAGTCCAGTGCGCACTTGAGGTTTGCCTGTCAACTTGTGATCTGTTTGCATTCTGCTGTCCTTCCAATCATTTTATAATTTACAGCTAAATCTGAGAATCAGCGCCACGTCAATGATTAACGAGCAACTAGTGCCCGAGCAACATGCTAAGGTAATAGCCGAAAAACGTTGTATGGAATCAAAGCAGATCTTCGCTACCTTTAAATATTTTAGCTTCCTCGTTTTATTTTCATAGATCAAAGATGCACATAATTTTACTTCAACTTTGTGAGTTGCAATTTATAGAAATGGCAGGCGGCTCAATTAGTGACAAACTCCTACGCAAAAGAGGTCAGTTCCTTAGAAATTTTTTTTTGTTTTTTGTATCAGTGTGGAATATTTCCTGCATTGAGGTGATCACCGTGGTGATCTACTAGGTTTCGAATTTTAGTGCTTTAGCGTGCAGTTTTTTGATCCATTATAAGAGCATTTTTCCGCGGAAGAAAATAAAAGATGAGGAGTTCATGGCTCTTCGCCATGAAGAGGAGAAAAACGAGGAACTGATAGCTCTCATGAGCACAGAGGACGTCCTTCTCAAAAGTCAAGCTTATCTTTGAGATCACTGAGATTTGTGCTGAGAACCTCTGTCCAGCAAAAGATGCTTGTGCGTGAAAAAAAAATTTGGTACTTCTATGTTGAACGACAACATATTTCCAAGCCGATCTCATTTGTTAGACAAGGATTTTTTATAAGAGTGTTAGCAATCGTTCGAAGGCATAAATTTCTAACTACAACTCAATGTCACTGGCTTTGAATACACACTTTTATGATGCTGTAGCTTCCAGAATAAAATTTTGTTGCTCTCTCGCATTTCATCTTCATCTTTATCATAAATATAAATCTCTAAAAGCACGAAAAGCATATCAACGTGTAGAGAATTTTCCGTAGTATCAGAATTTACGTTCCTATCTAAAATTTTCATCGATGCGGTGTAAAAATCCTCAATGAATAACATTATTTGCCGCCGTTTTAACGCGTAGTGCGATAGATCATTATCGAGTTAAACAGGAGATCAGGTGATTACCTTACGAGAAGGTCGCTGCTGTGACTTCCCTTCACATTTTACTCAGCTATGAACCTTTTCGGCGACTTTGCTTATCATCGAGCTGACGGAATGGGATGGAGAGGGCATCTCTTCACCACATCGACAGAAACTTTAGAGGAAAAAAATGTAGACTTTGAAGCTACAGAAAATTGTCTACACTCTAATATGCTTTTTATAATTCCAGTGATATATACGCCTGGTAGGAGAGGAGACGAAAAGCGAGTGAGAAGCAAAATTTTATTCTGGATGCTACACCTTTATAAGAGAATGTCATAAAAAATGAGCAACGTAAAGTAGTAGCTAGAGATTTGGCATATGCACGAGTAGAGAATATCCCGTTCTATCACAGTTATACAAAAATTAGTAAAATTTCTTCCAACTCAAGAAAAAAATTTTGGTCGACAACGAAAATCGCGCAGTTTGCTCTGCGCGCATTGTTTTCTATAGCCGTTCGTTATGGGTTTATAAAAGGCTTAGAACATCGGCATTATGCAAACTATTGGTCAGAAATATACGTCTCTGATGAACTGATCTCGTCGGAAACTACTGTCGTCGGAAGACAGTAAAAGGCCATGTACTTTTAGTTTTCTGAGGTTTCGTAAAACGTGCCTTGTTCTCACCTTTATTGCCCACTGATGTCTCAGTGAGGTACGTATCTCAGAATTGGCGAGATGCTGACTAAAGTGAATTTGCGGCCATAAAATCGTTGGGTCATTTCTGGCTAAGAAATTTAGAGCACGCGGCTTCATAACTATCGTTGACCATTTTTACGACTTCGACAAGTTTCTTGTTTCAGACTGATCTGCTCACTCGATTTATTTCTAGCATTATTTCGAGTTATGATAGTGATTTCGTGAAACATCCACTTTTTGCCTTTCTGTAAGTGCCTTATCAACGAACTTAATCGGTATTCGCAACGGTTCAGCACAGGCTCCCGGAAATAGTGCGATCTCGGTTCAAATCGCGGCTGGCTCAAATTTTTTTGTAAACTACTCTACATTATTGGGTATATCGATATGGATTTCGTTTCAGAACAATAGCAAGATCGACTCTATCAATCTTGATGACGGACTTGAAATGAGGCATGTGATAGGCATACATAGTTTCCGTAGAAAGGTGTTGGGTGGGATACTCAATGCCCACCAGGTATTTTATCGAAATACAGATAATTAAAACTTGAAGACATTATGGCTATTTTTGAACGTGAGATTTTTGTAAACAGATACAATTCATGATGACGCTCATTTCGTTGCTCGCATCATTTGTCTCTTTTAAGAGCTGCGAAATGATTATGGATCACAACAAAATCAAACGGCCAAAAATTCATAACTATAACCGATGAAGAGTAAACTGATTGACGAGCTTTCATTTTTGAAGGACAAGCAAGACAGTTTTATCAGAATTTTGTTATCACTATGCCAGTTGGGTGTGTTATAAATGGATCATGCTGAAATTGAACTGCTTTTCAGTGGACTGTTGAGAGGCGGTAAGAAAGCACTTTACGTTAGAAATGAACGATTTGTCTCCAAGTCACATTCGCTGCCGGACGTAATCTACTAACCAAGTCTCTCAAACACTGTGCAGTAAATTACGTGTCATAAATTTGATAATGGCTGTGTTTTATATCACTACTATGAGTTTGTTAGAACACTGAACAATAGCATGCTCTCTAACTCAACACTTCGATTCCATAAATTGGCAGTAATATCATTTAACAAAATGCATTAGTGAAGTAATGTGCTTATGTCGTTCGCGAAGGTTTTCGTGCTTAAGCATAAATTCAATCACAACTTGTGAATTCTGACTTCTTCATCGATGACTTTATATTACGATGACCAACTGTCTGTCACCTGTAATGATTAGTTACGATTACAATGACTAGCTGTTTCCTCCCAATCCAAAAAACCTATGCACTCCCTCCACCATCTCTTTTCTCGTTCCTTCTGTCGAGGAGACTCCAATTTTTAGTTTTCCTGTTGAGCTGTCGTGCTTAAGAGTTAGTTGTATGATCACTTCCTCTTCTGACAATCATGAATGCGACAATCTCTTCTTATGATACATCATAAATTTGATGTATTATAGAACCGTCCATAGTACTCTATATAGATCTCTTTACTTTTGCACTTGTCTATCAATCGTGAGACTGTATTACTGCGTATAAACTTTCTTACTTAGTTGTGTTCGCCATTGATGTTTGGTATTATCTATGCAAAAACTTTGATTAATTACATGTAAGATTACTCCCACACATCCAGTTCACACGAGTGGAATATGTTGCAATTGTTGAGTCTAGTAAAACCTTTTTAACTGACGCCTTGAAGCTCAAGGGATCTCGTGAGCTTTACTTCATAAACCGCTTAACTCAGATACGTTTAAAAGTGTAGGGAATCACAGAATGTGACCGATAGTGGCATCCGCCATTCACACACACCTATCTAATTCTTCGAAAGTATGATGATCGATTAAAATGTTTTATATGCGTAAGTGTAAACATGTAATACATAGTGGTGCGAGTAATGCACTGAGTGTCTCTGATTTGACTGTGAACGAGAGGAACACACAATGATAGCAGAAGAGCAAGTTTTTCTATTTTATTCAATAGCTTCATATGAGCATTTCGGTGATGGAGTGACAACTGCATTCACTCACATCGTTTGGAGTAGGATATCATAAACTCCCATGTTGTAAAAATTTTCTGAATCTCCTGCTATTCTATTCAATTTGATCTATTGATCTCAAAGTGATCACGAGTTGAATAAAATTAAGTAGTCAATTACGTCACTTTCCCCACATTGCTATCTGCGTTGATGAAGGCTTGCACAAAATTAACCGTTTAGAGATTGCGGTTGATTGATCGCACACTGCAACTCGCAAGAGACGCGCGATTTTCCTTGTTCAGTTAGGATTTTCCTCCATTTGGAAAGAAAACTTCAGGTTTTGGTGTTGGTCTGATACTTCATGTTGTTCTCTACAAAGTTTCGTGCATATGCAATCTTGAATACGGAACATTGCTTTTCTTTTCCCTTACAGCGTTCTATGGTAACCTTTAAAAAACTAGTTACAGCATGTATACCTCGAGATTTGGGCTAACGAATGACTAGTGAGAGTTGGACAACGAGCCATATACAATCTCCAGCAGAGAAAATAAAGCAGACTGAGTGTAAATCATAGTTTTATTTTCGCTGCTATAACATGATAAAAGGTTGTTTCCAGAAACAAAACATGTTGTTGACATTGCAGAGATTTGAGCTTCCGAATAATCACCAGCCGTCTAAAATAAATGTTTTTCCGAGCCAGAAACGCCTTCAACCAATCGTATCTCAGCTGGTACATGCCGGCCCTTAGTGGTTAAGCGCTTGAGAACCGTTTGATATATAAACGAACCGTCTAAAAGATATATATATTTACCAAGATCATTTTGCGCCAGGATTTTCTACGACGCACGCATTAGAAGTGCGAATGTGGAAAATTATACGTAATTTAGGTTTTGTAACAACTTTATCATTACTAAATGATGAAAGATCACAAAATAGACAAAATCAACTATCTTTTAGCAGAAAAAAACCACATCTTCCCAAAAATGAACATACTTCTAACTGTTTTGTAATATCTATCACTTCAAGTTTTTTCTTAAGACTACGAGCAAATTTCAATATATAGGTATAATATACTGAAGTTACCAGCTAAGAGTAATCAAATGTACAACACCGTATGTTCGGTGATAATCTCACTTGACTTACAGTGTAAATCGTCCGTCGACACTACCTTTCAGTGTGGAGAGTGGAGCACCCACAGAGGATTGGCTAAAAAGACGACGGGTTCTGTCCAACTGGCGAGACTGTAAGGTCGAAACGCGTGTATCGGGCTGTACAAGAGCACATTCAGCAGAGGACATGTCAAATTGGCTCAAATAGCAACTATGGGGTATTGGTAATTATTCGACAGCTCGAGTTGTAAGGCGGCCTCCATAGCAGTCTTTGCTAACAAAAAAAGATAAATTTCTGCTCAGTGGCGCATGTAGTGCAGTGGTTAGATGTGCCCTACGTCGCGCACGACGTTGTTGGTTCGATCTCGCAGTTATGGCTCACCAAACCTTCCATCACGTCGGGGTCGGTGAATTGATGCCAAACCTATGTGCTAGTATTTTTAGCACATTATACCTCGATTTCGGGTGTTTTATGAAGACCACGCCTAGATTTTAGTAGATCTCTTCATTATTACTTGAGCCAGCATGTCATGTGGTCTGGTAAATGGGCTCCTCTACAGCTCGATACACGTGTTTCGACCTGACAGTCTTGTAAGTCGGACAGAACTTGCGCTTTTTAACCTTTTTTAGCCAATCTTTTGTGGGTGCTCCAGTCTCCACACTAAAAGGTATCAAAGACGAACGTTTTACACTGTAAGTTAAGTGAAAATGTGACCAAACTTACAGTGTTGTACACTCGATTGCTCTTTGCCTGGTGTTTTTATCATATTAGTGTCATAGTGGGAAGACTGGAGCACCTACAGAGGATTCGCTAAAAAAGATTGAAAGACGGCGGGTTGCGCCCGGCTGACGAGACTGTATGGTGGAAACACGTGTATCTGGCTATGCATGAGCCCATTTACCAGACCACATGACATGTTGGCTCAAATAATAATAAAGAGATCTGTCTTCTAGCATAAGCAGCTTTTGTCCCAATACATCGCTAGGCAACTGTGAGTGTAAATTTCAGATATGCGTAATTTAATTGTGAATTTCAGATACACGTTCGACCAGCACAAATGAAAACATGGGATCGCTTCAGTTATCCGGTCCTATTTCCCGCGCTCGTGGAAGAGTAGTTTTCAGGTGGTTTTTAACGGCTGAGTAGTCATTCGATAAATTAAATCTCGAAAATTTGAAAATATACTTCGTTTTTTGGGACTGAATTTCTACTGCGCTGTACCAGCACGAATGGAATCGTGTTTCTCATTCAGAAGTTCCTCGTTGAACACAGCTTTTTCTTTACACTTCTAAAAATTATGCGACAGCTTGAATCTCGTCAATTTCCACAATGTATTTGGCTATCAAAAAAGACTTTTTACTTCGCTGTAGCAGCCAAAACAATGCAAAGTTTTGATCAGCGCAATACTGACAGCAAGCCACCGTGCTTTGCTCCTATGTGGATGGGAATTTCGCAACATGGTCGATAAGCCACCGCGCTTTTTTCGGTCCCAAATTGGCGGGACCCAATATTTTGATGATCGCTATGGTCACCATGAAGTCTCTTTGAAATATCAAATATATTGTTGAAATAGACGAGATTTAAGCTATTGAGTGATTAGTAATATCTCAAAGGAAATTCTTGCTCAACGAGAAATAAATCAGTAAGAAGCACAATTTTGTTTTGTTGTTACAGCGCAAAATATGGCCTTTTTGAATTTTCAAATTTTTCGGAATTTAAGCCATCGAGTAACTAATCAGACCCCAAAAACCACCGAGAAATGTCTTTTTCTCGAGCGCTGAACTGAGACCGAATAACGGAAAAGCACCGGAATATAATTTGAAGGCGACTGTGTGGTGAATCCCTCAAATACTCATCGATGGTGCAATCTTTATCTTTCTAAATTTTTGCTTGCGCTGTTTCAACTTCACCGCTCATTCTTTTCAATATCATAAAGTAACCTTTGGATTGAGCTTCTCCATTCCATCGCTTCTTTATGAGCTCGCTCAAAACGATGGTGCTCTGATAATGATTTAACATGTTTTGAGCGTTTGTCAGGTCTAAGTGATAGAGTGGCGCTCGTTTCGCCCTCAAAACACGTATCATTAGCGGAATTTGGATTCTAAGCATACTCGATTGCCACAAAAGGCTGAATACCACTAATAACATTCTTATAGGCTGATCTTTATTGGAAGGAATGCTTATGTTCCAAACATATCTACTGTCCAGTACGAAAGCTGCATTTTTGGAAAGTTGAGGATATAATTTGACCAGCTCCTTGCCTGTGAGTATAACGTCGTTTGATCACCTAAGTGATTTGCCCTTGACATAAGAAATGGAGGATCCGTTCCATTATTCACACTCTTTTTCGATTCCTTGGGGAAAATGCGTTGCCCGATCAGGCTCAAAGTTTTAGTATTTATTGGGTACCTGAGTCGCGGGAATTTGAATGATGTACACTATTTTAAGAGTAGGTTATTTATTGCGTTGTTAGAGGCAAAATTATGTTTCATATTCAAGCGCTTTTCGCTGGCCAGAGCTTTTTGCTAAGAATTCTAATGTGCATTTGATAGTTTAAATTCCGATAATTTCAATGATGTGATTGCTTCTTCAAATGGACTTCTCAGTCCGCTGTAGCAGCCAAAGGGACATGAGGTTTTGCAAATTTGGACCATTTTCGTTTTCCGCATCCTGATTCGAGTTTTTGGGATAAACACATGTTCTGGATTTTAGAATTTGAGAAATTATTTAACAGATAAATTGCCGGAATTTTTATCCACTTAATTTTCGAATTGGGTTATTTATCGAGCTGCCGGAGCCAAATTAAAACTATGTTTGACACTCGAGCATTTCTCGCTGGACAAAACTTTTCCTTCAAATTTCTAGTAATCATTCGACAGCCTGAATGTTGAAAATCACAGCCAAATACTTAGTTTTTGAAAAGACCGCTTATTACGCTGAAGCAGTGAAAAAGTATTGAGATTCGCACTCGGTGCTCATTCTTTGCTCCGGTATGCAGATGAAATCGACCTGCAGCGCAACTTGAAAATGCATCTAAAGATATAAGTTCATCGAAATTTACGTGATTTATGCTCTCAGAAAACTAGTGAATTTCTTGAAGAAGGCAGAAGACGCGTTTCTCTCAAATGGTTAGAACAGGATGTGTATCACGGAAGAGTAGCGCAATCAATTATAAACATCAATAAAACATGGATAAATACCAATTAGAAACTATGAAATTGTTCAATAAGACTGCGAAATATGACCTTTCTGTCAGAATACGGTCTCCTCTACAAAAATGTTGCGCCCCAAAGAAAGCAGTGGCATTAATTCCAGGTTGAAGCTATGAAACGATATTCATGTAAAGTCTAAGCAAGATTATAAAAAGTTCTTACCTATAAGACAATAGTGCGGCGTCTATTCTACAACCCTATGAATGTTAAAACTTCTGAAGTCCACTATTATTATAAAGTTTCTTCACATTATCACTAAAATTGCATAGTCTTGCAATGTTCAGAATCATATTTGACAAACACTTCGGAGGTTTATGATTGTTCTGGCACATTTCAGCCGGACAAGGCTTATAAAAGTCTCTCTTGGCATACTTTCTTTTTTATCAACGATTAAACTCTCTTTATTAGCGGCAAGATTTCAAGTCTCATTGAAAAACTATTACAATGTTTTCAAAAAGGATGTTTAAAGCTTGAGCGAGGTTGGTGCTCCAGGACCATACACCGGTGCTGCGAAGCATTGTAGCAAGGTGGTAGGCGCATGTGGTGACACCACAGTGTACAATTTCATTGCTCCATCACCACTTCATAGACGATGGATCTTGGCTCGTAGAATAAAATTGATCCATGGCATCGACTGTCTTAAAAAGACGCTTTAAAAACATTCTTTTTTCAGAATTATTCTGGATGTTTATTTTATTATGTTATTTATTTATTATGTACGTTTTAGACTCTATGTCAAGCGAAATTTTCACCTAACACAGAGTGTTTTCGCACTCGATTGCTAGCTGGCTGGTTTTTCTATCATATTATACCTTTCCTTCGAGTGCTTTATTAAGACCACGCTCAAATTTCAATAGATCCTTTCATTATTATTTGAGCCAACATGTCATGTGGTCTGGTAATAATGTTGGCTCAATTAACAATGAAAGGATTTATTGAAATTTGAGCGTGGTCCTAATAAAGCACTCGAAGGAAAGGTATATGATAAAAAAAAAAACCAGCCAGCTAGCAGCAATCGAGTGCAAAAACACTCTTGTGTTAGGTGAAAATTTCGCTTGACATAGGGTGTAAAACGTACGTCGTCGATAACTCTCTATAAGGAGTGTAACGCTCCAGAGAGAACTGACTATAAAAAGATCGACAGACGACGGGTTCTGCCCGGCCGATGGGTCTGTAAGGACGAAACACGTGTCTGGGGCTGTACAGGAGCCCTTACCAGACCACATGACATGTTGGCTCAAATAATAATAAAAGGATTCAATGATAACAGCTATAATTATGATCCTGATAGTGGTGGTTGTGGTAGTGATAACGATAAAAGTGATAATGACGATAGTGATAATAATTATAGTGATAATGGTGGTAGTGATGGCGATGGTAATAATAGTGATCATAGTGAAAATGATAGTGGTAATAGTGGCATAGGTGATAGTGGTAGTGATCGTAGTGATAGTGGTGATAGTGATGGTGACTGTAGTGATAATGATGACGACGAAGGTGATAATGACAGTGATAATGCTAATGATAGTGGTAGTGCTAATGACTTGTGTAGATCGTCCTCTTTCACTCCTTTGGCATAGCTTTTTGTTTTATTCTGCCCTTTGTGTTTCCACAATAATATGGTATATGATATAGTGGTGATAGTGGTATAGATGATAGTGATAGTGATCGCAGTGGTAGTGGCAGTAATGGTAGTCATAATGATAATGATGATAGTGATAATGATTGTTATTATTATCTTTACCACTATCATTATCATCTATGTAACTATCATTATCACTACACTATCACTATCATTATCACCATCACTATCACTTCCACTACCATTATGACTACCACTACAATTGTCACTACCACTATCATTATCACTATCTTCATTAACACCATTATCATTATCACTACCATCACTGCCACTATTACTATGATCACTATCCCCATCATCTATACCACTTTCACCACTATACCATATACCATATTATTGTGAAAACTTAAAGGACAGACGTGACTGATGGGGCGAGGCCAGGTGTTGGGCTAGACACGCCTTCTGGGTCCGGTGGTTCTCAGTCGGTTGAATCTATCTATATCTTTGATTCAGTGTTAGAAGAAAATATTAAGAGAATATTTTCCTATAAAGATTGGAGAATACCAGCTTGATCCTTCTTCCAGAACGACTTTAAGCACTTAGCAGTGCGAAACACCAGGTACTTCTGGGAAAGCGGGCATGTGCAAGTCACACCGTGCTCCTCGCTGAATTTAGTGTTGTTTTTCCTTGAATTCTGTCGACCCCAAGTACAACACACTTACAGGACCTATCCATATTCCAGACATAATACTATCATAGTACAGCTGCAATTCTTTGGCATGTCTCGTAAATGTTTCTCCTACTTCTGCAATATAACATGGACATGGTTCCCTTACTCTTCAGCCTACTATATGTTCAGCCGAATTAATAAACCCCTTGTGTGAGAAAAAGAAGCATTTAGACTATGCAGTAGTAAGCAGATGTCTTACTCATTCGATAACTCCTCCATTGCTATCGATGTGGACTTGTAAATATTAGGCGTATTCTTCTTTTCCTTTGAAAGGTATTATGCAGACGTTGATCAAACACTGGTAGGATCAAATTGAGAAAAGGTGCTAAACTTTGCGTGATAGTGATGCTTCGTCTTTACGGTTCATTTCCATTTTTTGCGTCTATTTAAATCGCTTCAAGTGTTTTTCATATTGTTGTTTCTACTCGTGCTTCAAAATCGTGAAAGGGACTTCAAAAAACATTATTGCTGTGCTTTTGTAACCTATGTGCACCTGGAGGACTGCTTTGTCTAATTTTGAATTCATCATCAAGAAGTTTTCTATACAGACCAAGTGGTCTACTGAACGATAAAAAGACGAGTGCTCTATTGTTTCTTTCACATATGATTAAATCGAAAACCTTTGGAAGTCTCGGACCGATAGGCAAAGCTAGTAATATTCATGCGAGTGATTTCAAATGGGAGCTGGTTTTCACTTTTTCACATTCAAATATTGCTGATCAGAAGGTGATCACAGTACAAATGCTGCTAAAACTTAACTAGCAAAGATATAACTGTTTTCTCGTCCTATACACATGAGTAAAGAGCTTATCAAAAATTTGTATCATATGACTTGATATGTATAGAAAAGAGGAGTAGAGGAGTGAATAGTCAAACCTGGCAAAAAAGTAGCCATTTTTATTGATTCTAATATGCCAGCTATTCGTGTTATGTCAAAAGGCAGGGTTTTGAATAGACAACAATTCTAACTCAAATAATGTTCCAATTAAGTTGCTTTTTGTACCAGGGAGGTCAATAACACTCTTAAGAGGTGTCTAGAAAAAAGTGGAATTCTATAGTGTATTGAAGTGCATGTTCTGTTACAATAATTGTTTTCCACTGCACCCTGCCTCCGTAACTATCCCGCAACCGCCTTCATGATTGGCTGTGCAATTTAGAAAATTTTATACTCTACTCTGACGGAAGAGAGAGGCATTGTACGAGTTGTACGAGTTTGGGCCACAGCATATTTGATATGATGTGGTACAGAGGGATTAATAAATTGGAGAAAAGGGTAGATTACTCTTTACTAAAAGAAAAGAACATCTCAATGGTAAATTCGATCTCAGCAGTGCAGTCCACTAAGTACACATAGGGTAGAAAGACATAGCGATAATAATTTTAAAATGACTGCCACATTTCTTTCGCAGGAGTCAGAAATATCAGCCTGATAAACTCTTAGAAGATTTTGGATACACGATAAAATTTAAAATCGGACAAGAAGGAAACGCGTGACTATTATGCGGGGCATGGCATCTTTTTTGACTTTTACACCTAACCTAAAGGTGGTACAAGAAGCATCGATGATCAAGCGAATCGCACGAATAGTCTAATTCGACATACGTCCAAATCTGAAAAAGGTGAAATCGTTAAACGTTGGCTATCAAACTGCTACTCCTGCTACGAGCACAGCTATTGCTAATCTCCCGACGGCTAAGCAAAGTAAATTTTTTTTTGATTCACATATGTTTGATATCTAGATACATTAATTGCTTGGGTTTCACGTTAAAAACCTGCGCAGCAGCCGCGCGGCGGCGCGGCGAGCGCAGAACGCTACAATGACAGTGTGATACATGACATCGACTGTTTTTGAACATAATAAAATAAACATCCAGAATAATTCTGAAAAAGAATGTTTTTAAAGCGTCTTTTTAAGACAGTCGATGCCATGGATCAATTTTATTCTACGAGCCAAGATCCATCGTCTATGAAGTGGTGATGGAGCAATGAAATTGTACACTGTGGTGTCACCACATGCGCCTACCACCTTGCTACAATGCTTCGCAGCACCGGTGTATGGTCCTGGAGCACCAACCTCGCTCAAGCTTTAAACATCCTTTTTGAAACATTGTAATAGTTTTTCAATGAGACTTGAAATCTTGCCGCTAATAAGAGAGTTTAATCGTTGATAAAAAAGAAAGTATGCCAAGAGAGACTTTTATAAGCCTTGTCCGGCTGAAATGTGCCAGAACAATCATAAACCTCCGAAGTGTTTGTCAAATATGATTCTGAACATTGCAAGACTATGCAATTTTAGTGATAATGTGAAGAAACTTTATAATAATAGTGGACTTCAGAAGTTTTAACATTCATAGGGTTGTAGAATAGACGCCGCACTATTGTCTTATAGGTAAGAACTTTTTATAATCTTGCTTAGACTTTACATGAATATCGTTTCATAGCTTCAACCTGGAATTAATGCCACTGCTTTCTTTGGGGCGCAACATTTTTGTAGAGGAGACCGTATTCTGACAGAAAGGTCATATTTCGCAGTCTTATTGAACAATTTCATAGTTTCTAATTGGTATTTATCCATGTTTTATTGATGTTTATAATTGATTGCGCTACTCTTCC
Source organism: Parelaphostrongylus tenuis (assembly GCA_019055375.1). Lineage (NCBI taxonomy): Eukaryota > Metazoa > Nematoda > Chromadorea > Rhabditida > Metastrongylidae > Parelaphostrongylus > Parelaphostrongylus tenuis. The sequence goes on from JAHQIW010003848.1 coordinate 35,371, forward strand.
GTGATACACATCCTGTTCTAACCATTTGAGAGAAACGCGTCTTCTGCCTTCTTCAAGAAATTCACTAGTTTTCTGAGAGCATAAATCACGTAAATTTCGATGAACTTTATATCTTTAGATGCATTTTCAAGTTGCGCTGCAGGTCGATTTCATCTGCATACCGGAGCAAAGAATGAGCACCGAGTGCGAATCTCAATACTTTTTCACTGCTTCAGCGTAATAAGCGGTCTTTTCAAAAACTAAGTATTTGGCTGTGATTTTCAACATTCAGGCTGTCGAATGATTACTAGAAATTTGAAGGAAAAGTTTTGTCCAGCGAGAAATGCTCGAGTGTCAAACATAGTTTTAATTTGGCTCCGGCAGCTCGATAAATAACCCAATTCGAAAATTAAGTGGATAAAAATTCCGGCAATTTATCTGTTAAATAATTTCTCAAATTCTAAAATCCAGAACATGTGTTTATCCCAAAAACTCGAATCAGGATGCGGAAAACGAAAATGGTCCAAATTTGCAAAACCTCATGTCCCTTTGGCTGCTACAGCGGACTGAGAAGTCCATTTGAAGAAGCAATCACATCATTGAAATTATCGGAATTTAAACTATCAAATGCACATTAGAATTCTTAGCAAAAAGCTCTGGCCAGCGAAAAGCGCTTGAATATGAAACATAATTTTGCCTCTAACAACGCAATAAATAACCTACTCTTAAAATAGTGTACATCATTCAAATTCCCGCGACTCAGGTACCCAATAAATACTAAAACTTTGAGCCTGATCGGGCAACGCATTTTCCCCAAGGAATCGAAAAAGAGTGTGAATAATGGAACGGATCCTCCATTTCTTATGTCAAGGGCAAATCACTTAGGTGATCAAACGACGTTATACTCACAGGCAAGGAGCTGGTCAAATTATATCCTCAACTTTCCAAAAATGCAGCTTTCGTACTGGACAGTAGATATGTTTGGAACATAAGCATTCCTTCCAATAAAGATCAGCCTATAAGAATGTTATTAGTGGTATTCAGCCTTTTGTGGCAATCGAGTATGCTTAGAATCCAAATTCCGCTAATGATACGTGTTTTGAGGGCGAAACGAGCGCCACTCTATCACTTAGACCTGACAAAACGCTCAAAACATGTTAAATCATTATCAGAGCACCATCGTTTTGAGCGAGCTCATAAAGAAGCGATGGAATGGAGAAGCTCAATCCAAAGGTTACTTTATGATATTGAAAAGAATGAGCGGTGAAGTTGAAACAGCGCAAGCAAAAATTTAGAAAGATAAAGATTGCACCATCGATGAGTATTTGAGGGATTCACCACACAGTCGCCTTCAAATTATATTCCGGTGCTTTTCCGTTATTCGGTCTCAGTTCAGCGCTCGAGAAAAAGACATTTCTCGGTGGTTTTTGGGGTCTGATTAGTTACTCGATGGCTTAAATTCCGAAAAATTTGAAAATTCAAAAAGGCCATATTTTGCGCTGTAACAACAAAACAAAATTGTGCTTCTTACTGATTTATTTCTCGTTGAGCAAGAATTTCCTTTGAGATATTACTAATCACTCAATAGCTTAAATCTCGTCTATTTCAACAATATATTTGATATTTCAAAGAGACTTCATGGTGACCATAGCGATCATCAAAATATTGGGTCCCGCCAATTTGGGACCGAAAAAAGCGCGGTGGCTTATCGACCATGTTGCGAAATTCCCATCCACATAGGAGCAAAGCACGGTGGCTTGCTGTCAGTATTGCGCTGATCAAAACTTTGCATTGTTTTGGCTGCTACAGCGAAGTAAAAAGTCTTTTTTGATAGCCAAATACATTGTGGAAATTGACGAGATTCAAGCTGTCGCATAATTTTTAGAAGTGTAAAGAAAAAGCTGTGTTCAACGAGGAACTTCTGAATGAGAAACACGATTCCATTCGTGCTGGTACAGCGCAGTAGAAATTCAGTCCCAAAAAACGAAGTATATTTTCAAATTTTCGAGATTTAATTTATCGAATGACTACTCAGCCGTTAAAAACCACCTGAAAACTACTCTTCCACGAGCGCGGGAAATAGGACCGGATAACTGAAGCGATCCCATGTTTTCATTTGTGCTGGTCGAACGTGTATCTGAAATTCACAATTAAATTACGCATATCTGAAATTTACACTCACAGTTGCCTAGCGATGTATTGGGACAAAAGCTGCTTATGCTAGAAGACAGATCTCTTTATTATTATTTGAGCCAACATGTCATGTGGTCTGGTAAATGGGCTCATGCATAGCCAGATACACGTGTTTCCACCATACAGTCTCGTCAGCCGGGCGCAACCCGCCGTCTTTCAATCTTTTTTAGCGAATCCTCTGTAGGTGCTCCAGTCTTCCCACTATGACACTAATATGATAAAAACACCAGGCAAAGAGCAATCGAGTGTACAACACTGTAAGTTTGGTCACATTTTCACTTAACTTACAGTGTAAAACGTTCGTCTTTGATACCTTTTAGTGTGGAGACTGGAGCACCCACAAAAGATTGGCTAAAAAAGGTTAAAAAGCGCAAGTTCTGTCCGACTTACAAGACTGTCAGGTCGAAACACGTGTATCGAGCTGTAGAGGAGCCCATTTACCAGACCACATGACATGCTGGCTCAAGTAATAATGAAGAGATCTACTAAAATCTAGGCGTGGTCTTCATAAAACACCCGAAATCGAGGTATAATGTGCTAAAAATACTAGCACATAGGTTTGGCATCAATTCACCTGACCCCGACGTGATGGAAGGTTTGGTGAGCCATAACTGCGAGATCGAACCAACAACGTCGTGCGCGACGTAGGGCACATCTAACCACTGCACTACATGCGCCACTGAGCAGAAATTTATCTTTTTTTGTTAGCAAAGACTGCTATGGAGGCCGCCTTACAACTCGAGCTGTCGAATAATTACCAATACCCCATAGTTGCTATTTGAGCCAATTTGACATGTCCTCTGCTGAATGTGCTCTTGTACAGCCCGATACACGCGTTTCGACCTTACAGTCTCGCCAGTTGGACAGAACCCGTCGTCTTTTTAGCCAATCCTCTGTGGGTGCTCCACTCTCCACACCGAAAGGTAGTGTCGACGGACGATTTACACTGTAAGTCAAGTGAGATTATCACCGAACATACGGTGTTGTACATTTGATTACTCTTAGCTGGTAACTTCAGTATATTATACCTATATATTGAAATTTGCTCGTAGTCTTAAGAAAAAACTTGAAGTGATAGATATTACAAAACAGTTAGAAGTATGTTCATTTTTGGGAAGATGTGGTTTTTTTCTGCTAAAAGATAGTTGATTTTGTCTATTTTGTGATCTTTCATCATTTAGTAATGATAAAGTTGTTACAAAACCTAAATTACGTATAATTTTCCACATTCGCACTTCTAATGCGTGCGTCGTAGAAAATCCTGGCGCAAAATGATCTTGGTAAATATATATATCTTTTAGACGGTTCGTTTATATATCAAACGGTTCTCAAGCGCTTAACCACTAAGGGCCGGCATGTACCAGCTGAGATACGATTGGTTGAAGGCGTTTCTGGCTCGGAAAAACATTTATTTTAGACGGCTGGTGATTATTCGGAAGCTCAAATCTCTGCAATGTCAACAACATGTTTTGTTTCTGGAAACAACCTTTTATCATGTTATAGCAGCGAAAATAAAACTATGATTTACACTCAGTCTGCTTTATTTTCTCTGCTGGAGATTGTATATGGCTCGTTGTCCAACTCTCACTAGTCATTCGTTAGCCCAAATCTCGAGGTATACATGCTGTAACTAGTTTTTTAAAGGTTACCATAGAACGCTGTAAGGGAAAAGAAAAGCAATGTTCCGTATTCAAGATTGCATATGCACGAAACTTTGTAGAGAACAACATGAAGTATCAGACCAACACCAAACCTGAAGTTTTCTTTCCAAATGGAGGAAAATCCTAACTGAACAAGGAAAATCGCGCGTCTCTTGCGAGTTGCAGTGTGCGATCAATCAACCGCAATCTCTAAACGGTTAATTTTGTGCAAGCCTTCATCAACGCAGATAGCAATGTGGGGAAAGTGACGTAATTGACTACTTAATTTTATTCAACTCGTGATCACTTTGAGATCAATAGATCAAATTGAATAGAATAGCAGGAGATTCAGAAAATTTTTACAACATGGGAGTTTATGATATCCTACTCCAAACGATGTGAGTGAATGCAGTTGTCACTCCATCACCGAAATGCTCATATGAAGCTATTGAATAAAATAGAAAAACTTGCTCTTCTGCTATCATTGTGTGTTCCTCTCGTTCACAGTCAAATCAGAGACACTCAGTGCATTACTCGCACCACTATGTATTACATGTTTACACTTACGCATATAAAACATTTTAATCGATCATCATACTTTCGAAGAATTAGATAGGTGTGTGTGAATGGCGGATGCCACTATCGGTCACATTCTGTGATTCCCTACACTTTTAAACGTATCTGAGTTAAGCGGTTTATGAAGTAAAGCTCACGAGATCCCTTGAGCTTCAAGGCGTCAGTTAAAAAGGTTTTACTAGACTCAACAATTGCAACATATTCCACTCGTGTGAACTGGATGTGTGGGAGTAATCTTACATGTAATTAATCAAAGTTTTTGCATAGATAATACCAAACATCAATGGCGAACACAACTAAGTAAGAAAGTTTATACGCAGTAATACAGTCTCACGATTGATAGACAAGTGCAAAAGTAAAGAGATCTATATAGAGTACTATGGACGGTTCTATAATACATCAAATTTATGATGTATCATAAGAAGAGATTGTCGCATTCATGATTGTCAGAAGAGGAAGTGATCATACAACTAACTCTTAAGCACGACAGCTCAACAGGAAAACTAAAAATTGGAGTCTCCTCGACAGAAGGAACGAGAAAAGAGATGGTGGAGGGAGTGCATAGGTTTTTTGGATTGGGAGGAAACAGCTAGTCATTGTAATCGTAACTAATCATTACAGGTGACAGACAGTTGGTCATCGTAATATAAGTCATCGATGAAGAAGTCAGAATTCACAAGTTGTGATTGAATTTATGCTTAAGCACGAAAACCTTCGCGAACGACATAAGCACATTACTTCACTAATGCATTTTGTTAAATGATATTACTGCCAATTTATGGAATCGAAGTGTTGAGTTAGAGAGCATGCTATTGTTCAGTGTTCTAACAAACTCATAGTAGTGATATAAAACACAGCCATTATCAAATTTATGACACGTAATTTACTGCACAGTGTTTGAGAGACTTGGTTAGTAGATTACGTCCGGCAGCGAATGTGACTTGGAGACAAATCGTTCATTTCTAACGTAAAGTGCTTTCTTACCGCCTCTCAACAGTCCACTGAAAAGCAGTTCAATTTCAGCATGATCCATTTATAACACACCCAACTGGCATAGTGATAACAAAATTCTGATAAAACTGTCTTGCTTGTCCTTCAAAAATGAAAGCTCGTCAATCAGTTTACTCTTCATCGGTTATAGTTATGAATTTTTGGCCGTTTGATTTTGTTGTGATCCATAATCATTTCGCAGCTCTTAAAAGAGACAAATGATGCGAGCAACGAAATGAGCGTCATCATGAATTGTATCTGTTTACAAAAATCTCACGTTCAAAAATAGCCATAATGTCTTCAAGTTTTAATTATCTGTATTTCGATAAAATACCTGGTGGGCATTGAGTATCCCACCCAACACCTTTCTACGGAAACTATGTATGCCTATCACATGCCTCATTTCAAGTCCGTCATCAAGATTGATAGAGTCGATCTTGCTATTGTTCTGAAACGAAATCCATATCGATATACCCAATAATGTAGAGTAGTTTACAAAAAAATTTGAGCCAGCCGCGATTTGAACCGAGATCGCACTATTTCCGGGAGCCTGTGCTGAACCGTTGCGAATACCGATTAAGTTCGTTGATAAGGCACTTACAGAAAGGCAAAAAGTGGATGTTTCACGAAATCACTATCATAACTCGAAATAATGCTAGAAATAAATCGAGTGAGCAGATCAGTCTGAAACAAGAAACTTGTCGAAGTCGTAAAAATGGTCAACGATAGTTATGAAGCCGCGTGCTCTAAATTTCTTAGCCAGAAATGACCCAACGATTTTATGGCCGCAAATTCACTTTAGTCAGCATCTCGCCAATTCTGAGATACGTACCTCACTGAGACATCAGTGGGCAATAAAGGTGAGAACAAGGCACGTTTTACGAAACCTCAGAAAACTAAAAGTACATGGCCTTTTACTGTCTTCCGACGACAGTAGTTTCCGACGAGATCAGTTCATCAGAGACGTATATTTCTGACCAATAGTTTGCATAATGCCGATGTTCTAAGCCTTTTATAAACCCATAACGAACGGCTATAGAAAACAATGCGCGCAGAGCAAACTGCGCGATTTTCGTTGTCGACCAAAATTTTTTTCTTGAGTTGGAAGAAATTTTACTAATTTTTGTATAACTGTGATAGAACGGGATATTCTCTACTCGTGCATATGCCAAATCTCTAGCTACTACTTTACGTTGCTCATTTTTTATGACATTCTCTTATAAAGGTGTAGCATCCAGAATAAAATTTTGCTTCTCACTCGCTTTTCGTCTCCTCTCCTACCAGGCGTATATATCACTGGAATTATAAAAAGCATATTAGAGTGTAGACAATTTTCTGTAGCTTCAAAGTCTACATTTTTTTCCTCTAAAGTTTCTGTCGATGTGGTGAAGAGATGCCCTCTCCATCCCATTCCGTCAGCTCGATGATAAGCAAAGTCGCCGAAAAGGTTCATAGCTGAGTAAAATGTGAAGGGAAGTCACAGCAGCGACCTTCTCGTAAGGTAATCACCTGATCTCCTGTTTAACTCGATAATGATCTATCGCACTACGCGTTAAAACGGCGGCAAATAATGTTATTCATTGAGGATTTTTACACCGCATCGATGAAAATTTTAGATAGGAACGTAAATTCTGATACTACGGAAAATTCTCTACACGTTGATATGCTTTTCGTGCTTTTAGAGATTTATATTTATGATAAAGATGAAGATGAAATGCGAGAGAGCAACAAAATTTTATTCTGGAAGCTACAGCATCATAAAAGTGTGTATTCAAAGCCAGTGACATTGAGTTGTAGTTAGAAATTTATGCCTTCGAACGATTGCTAACACTCTTATAAAAAATCCTTGTCTAACAAATGAGATCGGCTTGGAAATATGTTGTCGTTCAACATAGAAGTACCAAATTTTTTTTTCACGCACAAGCATCTTTTGCTGGACAGAGGTTCTCAGCACAAATCTCAGTGATCTCAAAGATAAGCTTGACTTTTGAGAAGGACGTCCTCTGTGCTCATGAGAGCTATCAGTTCCTCGTTTTTCTCCTCTTCATGGCGAAGAGCCATGAACTCCTCATCTTTTATTTTCTTCCGCGGAAAAATGCTCTTATAATGGATCAAAAAACTGCACGCTAAAGCACTAAAATTCGAAACCTAGTAGATCACCACGGTGATCACCTCAATGCAGGAAATATTCCACACTGATACAAAAAACAAAAAAAAATTTCTAAGGAACTGACCTCTTTTGCGTAGGAGTTTGTCACTAATTGAGCCGCCTGCCATTTCTATAAATTGCAACTCACAAAGTTGAAGTAAAATTATGTGCATCTTTGATCTATGAAAATAAAACGAGGAAGCTAAAATATTTAAAGGTAGCGAAGATCTGCTTTGATTCCATACAACGTTTTTCGGCTATTACCTTAGCATGTTGCTCGGGCACTAGTTGCTCGTTAATCATTGACGTGGCGCTGATTCTCAGATTTAGCTGTAAATTATAAAATGATTGGAAGGACAGCAGAATGCAAACAGATCACAAGTTGACAGGCAAACCTCAAGTGCGCACTGGACTTTTTTTCGAAGCAGTTTCTCAAGCGAGAGCACCTCAAATCAAAGGCTATAATTCACCTAAGCAATTGCAATATGCTGTCACAATAAACAACCGATATATGTGCTGAAAACATTAAAGGAATGGATGATAAGGTGGAAATGATTTCTGCTATCCCAATGCAAAGTTTGGCTACCTCTGCATCGTTCTTCCGTATGAGCATATGGAGACGCCTTACTCGGCTATTCCAACGATAGCATAAGGAATCGCATCGACCAACTTCCTACGGCATTTAAATAAATGACGAAATCTTCAATCAAGAAGCAGAACAACGCGCAATGTTCATTAAGGACGAACAAGAAAGAAATTGAATATGCAAGAAGTACTATGATGCACACAGCAGATGACGCGATACTTATATACTTGCATCGCGCGTCCTCGCTAATAGTGTGAGCTCTAGTATAGTTGCTCATAGTTGCTTCAGTTTTTTCTCGTACAATTGTCCTCTAGGCGTAGTCTGTTTCTAGCAATCTGGCTTACGCGAAATCCATTGTTTTATGTTAAACTCGCTTTCATTTGTGGGTTCAGATGACTGACTGGGTACTTATATGTTAAAAGGTGACAATTTTTATGCCGATCTCATTCGCTGCAAAGCAGTTGTCATAAGAATGTTAGTAATCATTCAAAAGCTCAATCTCGAGCTACAAGTCCACATCGCTCATTTTTTGTGACACTTTTTTACAAAGCTGTAGCATCCAGAACAAAATCTTGTTCCTCTCTCGCTTTTCTACTTGATTTTTACCAAGTGTATAAATCGCTTAAAGCAAGAAAAGCATATCATCGTAAAGACAATTTTTAGTAACATCACAGTCTATATTTTTTTTCTGAAATTTTGTTGATGTTGGGAGGGAATTCCCATTGAATAGCAGTAACAGATGCGATTGGTCGCCCATCCCGCCCCCCAACACCACTCCGTGTGTTGGGTGATAAACAAAGTCGCCGAAAAGGTTCATAGCTGAGTAAAATGTAAAAGGAAGTCACAGCAGCGACTTGTTAGTAAGGTAATCACCTGGTCTACCGCACTGTGCATTAAAACGGCTGCAACCATTGTTATATTATTGAGAACTTTTCCACCGCATCGACAGAAACTTTAGATAGGAACGTGGATTCCGATTCTACAGAAGAATTCCCACACGCTGATATGCTTTTCGCGCTTCCAGAAATTTATACTTGTGATAAAAATGAAGACGAAAAGTGGGTGAAAACAAAAATCTATTCCCGGATACCCACCATTATAAAGGGCTGTTATGAAAAACCGATAACGTGGAGTTGTAGCTAGAATTTTATGCCTTCGAACGATTGCTATCACTCCTATGGAAAATTCTTGTCCAATGTATGAGATCGGCTTAAATAAATGTCGTTGTTTAACATATAAGTACCAAATTTTCTTTAACACTCAAGCATCTTTTGATGGTCAGAGGTTTGCAATCAGACTTTCAATAACCATTTGAAAGCACAAATCTCAGCAATCTCAATGGGAAACTTGATTTTTGAGAAAGACGTTTTGATACGTTACTACAGTCAAAAGATTACGAGTTTCGCACTCGGCGCCGTGTCGGCTGCAGCGGAATTTATATGGGGCATGTGGTGTGTGAAGAGTATAACATCCAATTTTCTTCTAGCTGTAACGGCGCACTAAAAAGTTTTTCTCAGAAGTCCTTTCCTCTTGAACCAGACTCGAGGTGTTATATTATTTTTTTAACACATGACGTTTCGGCAGTTTGCCTTTTTGAGAGCCTATAAGGTCAAGTTGTCTACAATCCAACCAGTCAAACACCTTCAGTGCTTTAGAACTAATCACCAGACCTATATTTCAATCGCACCAAGCACAAAATCAACTCTCAACGTATTCTTATATGTGTTCCACTGAATAATTTAAGTGAAGATCACCGAAAAAAGATCGCATAGGCTCATAATGCATTCCACCTACCAAAACAACAGTCTTATATAAATAAGGTGGATTGGACAAGAATAGGTTTCAACGAGAATTGATGAACGAGAGCCGTCCCAAATAGATTTCTCGGGGTGTCAAGCTCACTACAAGAAGACAACTGGCTCAATGGTCTGATTTCTTCACAAAGAAGCTAATCCACAGTCAACGAAAGAAAAGGTGATTGAACATCGACTCTCGAAGAGCACATAAGTTGAAGGAAAAACAAGTTATGTCGGCCAAGTGCATCAAAAAATTCAATATCAATTGCAGTGAGGTCCTAGTAAACGCTGCTGAATGATATAGCACCATAAAAAGGCACTTTTTAGGCAAACTGATCTCGTTCGCTGGAGAGGAACTTTTCGAGGGACTGCTAGTAATTAGCAGAAAACAGGGACTTCAGGCTACAGCTTCAGGTCGCCGGGTTTCCAGAAAGGCCTTTTTTGACGTTGCTACAGAGGGAGCTCTCTTGCGTTGCAGACGTGCGTATTCTTGCCAAACACAACTCTTTCAGTGGACTATTAGTGATCATACGATAGCGTAATCGTTTAAAACACTGTGCTCGAATCCTGAAAATACCGTTTTTCTGAAATGCAGCAGGTAAATTAAGATGAATTCTCATCTACGATCAAGGTGGTCTTCGGCCAAATCAGGCGCAGCTGGCCGAGGCAGCCACGTTTGAAATGGCGATAATCATCGATATTTCGCGCATATAAACGCGTAGAGAAGTAGCACGTAAGCAGTTCACGTGGTCGCCTCAAGCACAGGCACGTAAATTGACAAAATACCTCTCGATCGCAGATGCTATTTCGACTTATTTTACCTGTTGCGTTTCAGAGAAGCGATCTTTTCACGATATAAGCAGAGCGTTGGAATTAGGAACGATTACGCTATCGAATGACTGCTGATAGTTCATAGAAAGAAATCTGTCCGGCGAGAAATATGCGCGTTTGCAACGCAACAAAATAACTACGATAAGCGGCCACGTGGGGCTCTAGCCTGAGATCACAGCTTTCGATTGGTTACTAACAATCACATGAAAAGCTCCTTTCTAAAAAATGAGATCAGCTTTTATTTGTTCATTTATAACTGGAAATAACTGAAAAACTTATGGTTTTCTTTGTAAGGAAACTGCTCTCATTAACTTAACTCGCAAAACGGAATTTCAGCAGCAACTCCCAAAATTCATTTGGCGAAAAGTGGATAAAACTACAATCTACTGCTAAGCTGCCTAATGAGCTTGAGCTACATAAAAGTTGAAAATACTATAAAACTATTGACAAGCTAACTAACCTCTACCCAAATTCGCCTTTTGCTTGTGAAGTCGTGCATCCAGCGAGCTCGCAACCGCCGCTCACCCACCCATCTTCTCCGAATGAGTAAATCTCATAATCTTACTGAAAGGTGCCATTTATACAAGATGGTTGTGAATTAACTGGTTCTCCCTTGATATTACACACCATTGATAACACACCTTAGACTCCAAATTTTGTACGGATCTCTGCAGGCATGGCAGACAATAAATAGTAAATAAGAGTTATCATTGTGATTGGAACTGCAGCTTTAACGCAACTGAATTTGATGTTAATCTGCACTCTGAGATCTAACGGGTAGGTAGGTGGTTGTTGACAGAAGTCAATTACATTTGAAATGCGCCTGAGGGAGAGGAGGTGCCAGAGCCTCGATGAAGCAACATGAACGCGAGCACACCCCCTTTATTACTATTCCAGTGTGATTGACAACAGAAAGAATAGCTCAGTTAGTAAAACATTTCAGGCGCTTTACTGATCCGTCATCACAGTGCTTCCTCTTTCAGTATGCGGATCCCAGTACTTTTAGCATACAATTCGTTTTTTCGTCTACCTCTTGGACGTCGTAAGCTACTGGTGGTTAAGCGAGTCTTCTTGCAATCTCTAGGATAGCCTTCCTATGGCGTTTCATAAAACGCTCGTTTTTGAGTGCCGTAGAGTGTGGGAGGGTGGGAGGGGGGGGGAAGGGTGGGGGGTTTAGCCCGCGCGCTCCCTGACAAGCAGCATAACCACTCGGCCACGACGTCACCTCGGCTAATCAAAAAGGCAAACGAACCGAAACAGATGTAAAGCACAGCTCGCACGGAGAGGTTTTGAAAGAAGTTGCACTTAGTTTTTCATTTTCTGAAAGAGACTTTCGCTGTTGAACGAAATGTGCAGCGTAAAGAGTGTGGAGAGACGCAAAAATGTGCCTGTCTTATGAACTGTGTATAGCATGCAATGTGCAGTATTATTCTTAACCAGTAATCCGCCCTTTCATTGATTTCCAGTCACTATAATAACTTTTAGATATTGCTTGGATGAGAATGTCAAATCCACAAAGTAAAGATCGCAATTATTTCTCAGCTTGTACAAGTTATCCGACTGTCGGCAGCGTGTGATTGCATAGTGAACAAGTTTCTGTTTATTACAAGAAGAAGTTCTAAATGCACTAAAAACATGAGAAAGTGAGTAAAAGAGCAATGCACCATAAAGGGACCATGTAGTTTGCAGCAATGAGATAATGAAAGCGCAGAAATTCTCTCAGAACGTAAAAGAAAAAATTTGTACAGCAGAATTTGGATGCAACCTCCAAACAATGAATCATTGCCTTGTGCGACCTGCCCAGACGTCATAGCGAGTCAGGCAAAAGATAGGACGTTGTTTTATGAGCACGCCATGACAAGTCAGATGTCGGCGTGAATTTGTTAAGGAAGTCGAATGGATCACACAACCTCACAATGATTAAAGCCGAGAGGTCAGAGAGAGAGAGAGAGAGAGAGAGGAGAGAGAGAGAGAGAGAGAGAGAGGGAGAGTGAGTACTTCGAGTGAAATGTTCTGTACCTACTGGACTGAGTTCTGTACTGTAAGAAATATGCATGTGTGAAACAGAAGTGTTTATTTCTACTCCTGCGTTATAAAAAGGATTCTTAGAAGGACGGCCAGGTGGCACACTAGAAAGAGATTTGAGCTTACGAATGATTACAAATACTCGTATGAAAAGATCTCGTCCTGCGAAAGGCAAAAATTTTCACTTCTTGTCGTGCACCAGACAAATACCAAATCAATACTTTTTATCATACATTAAGATCAAAGAAATTCTGAAAGAAAAGAACATTTAAAATAATGAAACTTACTTTTGTGTTACATCTCATTCTTGCAACAAAACACTGATTATCATCCGGCTCCTCATTGACATTTCTGAAGCCAAACACTTGAATTGTTCGAGAAATGTCAGCCACGGAGAACAGGGAGGTGTTGACCGGTGAGAACTCAAGGCTATTCAGACAAGCTATTTCCAAACTCAACAAAAATATCTGAAGGCAATCTTAGATATGAAAAATCTTTGTGATATGTAGGAGACGGTACCTTGACACAGTTGAATGATATGAAGTGCTCGAGATATCACATTTCAGTGAAGCCACAGACAACGCCTGAGCATACTGTGTGGTTCCGCCTATGATCTAAATATTAAAATAGCTGCAAATATTTTCAAAGAGATGTCTGAGAAGACACGAGTTTATCTGTAGATTTATCGGAAATTCAACGGCTGATTAGCAAAAACAGGAAGGAAACTGCAAGGACTAGAAGGCCAATATTAAGACGCATACCTTGGCAAACTGGTTGAGATGACTGGCATAGGAATGGCCAGTGTATGCTCTCTCAAAGAAAGGAGACCTATAAATGTAGCTTTAGTAATGCAGCACAAAATCCACAGTGCTCTACAAAATTACTTTCGCTTGCTCTCATTGTTGAATACTCTTGCTCCCACAGCTAATTAAAAGGGCAAACAGACCGAAACAGATGTAAACTACATCTCACACAGGGTGTTCTTGAATGATGCTACACTCAGTTTCTCATTTTCTGAAAGAGACTCCCGCTGATGAAGGGAATGTGCAGCGAAGAGAGTGTGGAGCGCAAAAATGTTCCTGCCTTTTTAACTAGCATCGCATGCATTATGCAGTATTATTTTTAACCAGCAACTCGTTCTTTCATGAATGTCAATCGCTAAAACAACTTTCAGGTATTGCTTCGATGAGAGAATATCAAATCCACAAATTGAAGATTGCAATCCCTCCACAACTTATACACCTTATACAACTGTCGGCAGCGTGTGATTGCATAGTGAACAAGTTTCTATTTATTGCAGGAAAAAATTCTATACGCACTAAAAGCATGAGAGAGTGAGTAAAAGAGCAATGCACCATCAACACAAAAGGGAGAATCAGGGACCATGCAGTTTGCAGCAATAAAAGATAAAGAAAGCGCAGAAATTCTCTCAGAACGTAAGAGGAAATTAGTTGTAAAACACAGTTTGGGTGATCAAACAACGAATCATTGTCCTGTGCGACCTGCAGAGAGGTCATAGCGAGTCAGGCAAAAGATGAGACGTTGCTTTGTGGGCACACCATGACAAGTCAAGTATCGTCACGAATGTGTCAAGGAGGTCGAATGCACCACGCAACCCCACAATCATTGAAGCCGAGAGGTCAGAGAGAGAGAGAGAGAGAGAGAGAGAGAGAGAGAGAGAGGGAGAGAGAGAGAGAGGGAGAGAGGGAGAGAGGAGTTAGAGCGGGATTTTCTGAAGCTACTGGACTGATGTTTCCGCTTATGAACTTTTGCAGAAGATTGATACCGACCGCAATACTGTCCTATTCAGAACAACGATCACTTGAAGCGAGTGTTAAGCAGATGCTCTCACATGGCATGTCCTCCTAGATCCTAATCATCAAAATGATTTGAATAGAGTAGGTTTCGAAGCACTATATTAGATAGCTCGGAAAGCGTACGACCGGTGCAAATAACTTACTTTCACACTCTTCATGCAGTTACAGAATCATTCTTATACCGTTCTAAGAAAGGCTTCTGCCATTGGGTCATTAGTGTGATATTACGTTTCAATTACATTGTAAAGAATGATATCAGAATATAACTACTTGTGACGCTATATTGGCGCCTTGACGTTTCATATTTTGCTGTTTGAAGCTTGAATATCGTTTCCACGAACCATTAATCAATTATGTTCAACGAATTTCTATCGTATTAACGATATCTTGCTACTGAAAAGATGCCTTGAGCAAAAGGATTTTTAAGTCCTGAATTGTGACATCCACATAGTGGTTCGATTTCAAGACGACCAAAGACTTTGAGGTGTAGTTTTTCACTAAATCTGTATGTTTCTGCCATGTGTGCAGTTGAAACCTGTTGAGAACCTTTTTTGCTTGACAGTCTTCGCCGCTACGGATGTCTGAAAGTTAGCAATTGTCGTTGACGTTAAGAGTTCTCTACTGCATCATGAGATGACTAACATCTCATGGGATCCTCAAGTGCACTTCGAATCACGTGATTACCCTTACAGGGTGGTGAGCGGGGGGAAGAGGTGTCATATGCTCTTTACCACACCAACAATGTTCCTTGTATTACGGGCGTGAAGAGAAGTGGAGTATCGAAGCATCAGAAGAAACCGAGAATTATTTCTAGAACGGGAAAAAACTTTGATCAAACAGCAACTATCGTGATCCGGCTGCAAATTTTACTGTGAGACGGCGATTTCAATTACGCTCTCAAAAGGGTTAATTAACTTTTCGGGGTCCGTGGGCCAGTGTGATTGTGCTGCTCATAGCGACAAAGTGTAACCTCCCAACACTATTCAACAGTCAACAGCGAAGACCCAACGGCACGCCTCAGCCAGGCTATTTTCGAAATTGCAAAAGGACTGCCTCATCTAGTACTTCATGACGTTCAAAAAAAAAGCCACAAAATAATGCGAATTAATGCTGCATTTACAGGGATCCTCACAGCAAGAAAAACTGTAAGACGGATTAGATAAATAAAGAAAAATTAGGTTTCTTCAGCGCACTAGAAAAATTCTACTTAGTCCTTCTTTTCTTGTGCTTCATGCTCTTCTATGCACACTCAAATTTTGGGCTCATACATGTTAGCACTTTTACGTAAAGGAAAAAATCACTCGCTCAAATGCAGTCGTACTGTGCTAGTTCTCAATGAGTTGT
Organism: Parelaphostrongylus tenuis; assembly: GCA_019055375.1. Taxonomy (NCBI): domain Eukaryota; kingdom Metazoa; phylum Nematoda; class Chromadorea; order Rhabditida; family Metastrongylidae; genus Parelaphostrongylus; species Parelaphostrongylus tenuis. The sequence continues at coordinate 51,297 of JAHQIW010003848.1, forward strand.
AATAACATATACACATTATACTATGATATATATGTTACAGTCTTGCAGAAAATGACCAATACCAGTGTGCTTAAAACTTGAAGGTTACCCATAATTCTTTCTTACGATGGTTTATTCAGTTTTTTTTCTATTTTATATCCATTTATTAGAAAAAAGGTTCTGGTATTTTGGAGAATATTCTAGTGGCTTGGACAGACATGTGATGGATCCATTGCATCATCGCTCACCATCTAATTGAAATAGACTACTTCAAAGTACATGTCTCGATGGCACCTCAAGCGTTGACCGACTATCTCATAATGCAAGTCGACCCGTCACATTCTGGAGAAAGTGGACTTTACCATGCTAAGACAATATCATCTCTTCTGCTCTCTGGAACAGCATCTAGGGGAGAATAACCTAAAGAGTATGACCAGCTCAAAAGTATGGGTACGGCAAATACCTGCATACCGTTGATCATGATGGTGATTATACTTCTGATTCATTAATTTCTTTCAATAGATAACAATTTAACTGATAAGGTCTCAAGAAGCGGAAGATCATGAGACGAGTGTCTAAATACATACATTCCTTTTGTACAAACTTATATGTTCAAATTAATTGGGTCATTCTCCCTAATACAATATAACTAATCATCTCAGCTATTAAGACTTTCTAATACATGTTCGGTATGAAAATTTTCACAAAGATCAAACGATTTGTGATAAGGATCTGTCACTAAGTAATTGACATACGATATTTCTTGGCTAGGAAACAGGCTGCAGCGATGTTCGCTACGTCCTATCCAGTGTTACCATAATCATACTAACAATATTCCGGACGGCATGGATGTTATACTGTCCATATACTGAAGCATTGGCGAACACTCTTCCAATTATTGTTATTGAAAGCCGTCCTTTTTGATTTGTAAATCCTTCTTACATGAGTCCTTTCAAAGAGCGATGTGGCGCAGTGGTTAAAGAAACTTCGGAACAGACACATGGCTTATAGTTCGATCCATCGCCTTGAGCTCATCAAGTCTTAATTCTCTCAGGGTTGATGAATTGGTACCATAATTGTCAGAAAGGTAGGAGCACCGACTTGGTACATCGGTAGGCCACCGCTAGTGAGCCTAAAGCAGATATGCATTCAGTCATCTCAAACAGTTCTACACGAAGAGGAATGCGTGGAGCATTCCTCAGAAGTTTATGAACATACAGAGTTTTTATTTTGTCCTTTATCCTTATTTCCCATCTTAGTACTGAGAAATGGAACAACTTTCCAATCGAATGTGTTTCAGACCTTTCTCAAAATTCAGTGTAGTCTGCTAGAACGTTTTGAGCCTTCTAGAGGTTCGATATGTCATTTCGAGTGGAAGACGTACTTTTCGGTGCTTTAGCATGCCTCATCACTATCACATTCCTTTCCGTTCATCCCTAGTTCTAGTGGTAAATGCGCTGATGATGTACAAATCTTGACCAAGTAGGATGCTGTCATCTGGATTTTACAATTTGATGGAATTTCATATTTCTGGAAACATTCAGTAAATGATTACTAGAAGATGAAATCACTATTACGTATTCATTTGTAATCCACATTCTTAGACATATATGAGAAAAGCAGTTTAAGAGATATAAGTGGCATCATTCCTTAAACTCTGCGACCTCAGTTACAACTGGCTCACTACACTCTAGGAATTAAAGATCACATGGAAGTGTCTTTATTCAACCGCTTTAGCGGTGGTAAAATTTCATGTGTACCCAATAATGTAGAGTGATGTGATGACTTTTTCCAACATTTTTCCATCTTCGATACCAGGAGTTTCTATTGTCCACTATTATAGGCATCTTTGTATTCTTGTATTGCCTAATGTAAATTTCACTTTTGTGATGGAAAAAAAAACTTCGCAGCAAGTTGTTCACCTGAAAGTCTAACTTCTTCTCGTTGAATGATAAAATCTAAGCAAATTCTATATTGAGTCCTCCCTTCGCGTAAGACTTCGCTTCTTATGCAGCGCCTGAACAGCCCATCATCAACGCTACATTGTGACTCCGTCAAATAGGACAAAAACAAGCAAAGTATGTTGTAAACCTGTAGCCTGCTTTCTGAGAAGGTTAACGTTTCTATAAATGTCAGCAGTGCGGGCAGAACTCGTAAAACCTGCTATCCTACGCGAAAACCGGGATCGTCGAAGATGGCTGTTTTGAATAGCACATGTATTTCGGAAGGTTGATATTTATGATTTGAAAAGTACGAAAAACAACTTACAAGTTCTCAGGAAATGAAGCCAGAAAAATGTTGTTTAGGCAGCAACATAGCCACATCCCAGTGGCGTAGGAAGGGATACGATATTCACTAGTCTGCTCATCCCGCTAGTTAGAAAACATAGTGAGCTGATCGCGTAGGGAGATATAGTTAAACAAGCAGATGCATAATATTTTTAGGGCTATCAAATCTTATTTGGAAGTGATGTGATAAGACGATCACAAAGAAACGCACAGGACATGACTGCGCGTCGCTCATACACTTTCGCTTGCTTAGAAGATAGCCACAGTGGCATTGAGCATAGACAGTAAGGGAGGTCTCAAACCAATAAAGCAAAAATTAAAACCTGAACTCCAACCTTTTCATGTTTACCGACCATGCCTCAGTTTTGATAAGGCTGATTTGGAAGAAATAATTTCTTTAAATCTTGGTGTGAATAGTTATTAACCGGTTCTTTCTGAGTAGGACGGAACAAATGAAAACCGATCTCAATGGAGAGGAACTTCCTTAGAAGTGTTGGTAACCATTCGTAAGTTGAGACTTGAGGCTACAACCCACATCAACGTTTTTTTTAAACTCTCTTTTATTACGTTGTAGTATCCGGATCAAAAATCATGTTTTTTACTCGCCTCTCACCTTCATTTTCACCACGTGTATATTTGCAGGAAGCCGAAAAGATTATGAATATGTAGAATAATGTTCGTAGTATTTTAGTGAATCGTTTTATCCGGAGTTTCTTTCAAAGCGGATAAAAAATTTCCAGTTAAAGAAAAATATTTCGATTGACCGGCTTCGCTCTGCCTCTGCCAAGCCCTGCGTCACGGCCCTCACCTTGTCGAATAGCCGGTTAGCAACGCTGCCAAAAATGCAAAACTCGATCTTATTTTCCCTGATATACCTTTTTTCCAGAAAATAAATACATCGCTAGAGGCGGGAAGCATTATTATCGGATGATTACTAATAGCCTAGAGTAAAAGGCGTCCGAAAAGGCTTAAAGCCAGATTCGAAAAAGCTTTTTGAAAAGCGAACACGGAGTCTTGTCCGGCGAAATATAGACGAATTATGAAAAAAAAACACGTGGTTGTACGAAATATGAAATTATTTAAAATGTTACAGCGTTATGAAGGGGTGTTTGAAGAGCTGGCAGCGTGAAGCTGTAGCCTGAATTACCAACTTTCGATAGGGTTACTAACACTCCTATGAAAAATTCTTCTCTAGCGAATGAGGTCTGTTTTTCGTTTGCTCCTTCCTAATCATAGAGAACCTAATGGTATTTTATAGATCGTCCTTGATGAAGATAGTGCGAGGTTATCTCCTCTTTCAATCAAATGCAATGGCTATATCGGTCATTTCAAAATTCCTCGGCCTGCTTTTAATGCGCCTTTACTTTGTTGTTCGACTAGTGCTAATCTCTTCCAACAAAACCTGATTCTAAAAATAGCTAGAGATCTAGCAATTAAGGAAAACTCACCGTTTTGCTTTGCGTGAAACACTGCGGGTGTTCGGTTGAACTGCCCATCTTTTGTCCTTACAATCAGGTCGTATTATGATTTGATTCTTTTTAAAAAGACGATGTATAAAATATGAGTATGCAGTGTGTTTATGGTGACGCAGAGGATAGTCATTCAGTATACTAAGCATCGGTAGAGAGAATGAAGTTAATGTATTTAAAGTGTAAAGCATCTATGTTCCAAGAATAAGTAAGCAATTATCTGTCGTACGTTACTCAATAGCTCTTCTAGAAACTCATCATAGCGAATGTGGTAAGTTTCGATGGTACAGGTCTTTAGATGCATATATCATAGTTCAGATGAATCCTATAGAAAAGAATTTGAACCGAATTTGTGAATATTGATTGCATATTTTCCCTATGGTAGGTACTATGCAGACGTCTTAACAAAACTGGCAGACCGTTTTGTAAATTCTAATGACAAATGATCTAAGTAAGCCTTGTACACTATACTCTGCCCAACGCAGATAGCTCTACCAGAGAAGTTAGTAATTAAATATCAACTCTCGTTTATTTCTGACTACTTTGAACCTAATAGGATTGTTTTGAGAAAAATAGTGCAGCAATTAGGACAATCTACCCAACAAAGGGGCTATAAATTTCTACGTAGAACCGTATGAATACAGTAGTCACTACATCATTCATTACTTCACAGTTGTTGATTCTAATGAAGTAAGCTGATTCTATGTCATCTGTGTCTCCTTTTTCAAAATTTGGGTTGATTGGTGTGGATAGAAATAGTCCGGTTTTAGGAATTGAAGTTTGCTGTGATTATTTATGATGATCTTCTAAGCAACAACTCATCTACATTGCACTTGAAGTAGAAATTGAATAACGTTATCCTAATTCCTTGACTACGGTGTGGCACCAAAACGAAGCAGCAGTGGTGGGAATTAGAGAATTGATAAGGTGATTGAAGATTAAAGGAGGCATCATCAAAAGAGTGATGAAATTCCACATAAGAGACTTTCACGAAAAAGTTTCCTTAAAAGCGAAAATAACTTCCATGTATTGAAATTTCTCCACGTTTCAACAAGAAAACCACATTCTGAAGAAGAAAATATCTTCCCATTTGTTATTAACATATTTTGACTTACTTTTTCTACTTTTTAAAGTGATTCGGTAGCTTGAAAAATGCAAATTTCAATAGTAGCTTTGGTCTTTCCTTGGGAACAACACTGTCAAAACCTGGAAGCGTTTTTTCGGCCTAGAACATCCTCGATCGATCGGTCAACTTTGTTCATTCATTCTTACTTTATTTACTGATTTGGTCTCAACATCATCTCCAAATCAGCTGAAAGGAAACCCGACTGCTAGGACCGGATGCCGAACAAATTTATTGGAAACGATCAAGATCTAAAGACCTTGAAACGCCCTTGCAAGGTCAAGTCAGGAATCCAGCGAATATAGATCTGCACAACCAGCAATCGAGTCAGTCTCAGTACCACGTACACTCAATGCTCCCATCTATGGCTTCAGGCGGCGACACAACCGGTGAAGGACCACAAAACCACGGGATACGATGGATACAAAGGATACTCGGGACGCCACTGGAACCGGATCTAGTGAACACGCCACGGAGAGTGTTTTCTACTCTGTTTTCTACTCTGTACAACAATCTCCACTGACGCCGATCTTCACACATTTCTTGAAGCAGCAAATTAATTAAAATTTCACGTAATTGCTGTATACAGGAAACGAAAACCAGGAAGACCGACATGCGTCAACTGAACAATGGCACACTCGTAATTCGCGGAGAAAAGACGCCATCACAAAATGTCGCAGGCGTAGGCTTTGTCGTTCACCCGTCCATTACCTATCTCGTCGACTCGTACGAAATCCTTTCCCCTCGCCTCGCTATTCTTAGCCTCCAGCTAGAGCGTATTACTAAAATTACCGCCATCAACTGTTATTTACCAACGGGCGCAGCTGATGAACACGAACTCGACACATTTTACCATCAGTTGGAAGAAGTCATCCGTAATGATAGGGTATATTACATATTCGTTGTCAGAGACTTCAATGCCATGTTAAGAATGGCTAACGAGAGTGAATACAATATTGGAAAATTTGGATTAGGCGAAAGAAACGAAAATGGAAACCGTCTCGCTGGATTCTCTTCTGCGGCACGTCTCTTCCATGAAAATTTACTTTTCCAGAAGAAAGAACATCGCCGCTAAACATGGGAGTCACCTAACGGCACGACGCATGCGGAAATCGACCATATCTTTACCAACAGAAGATGTGCCTACTCGACACAACCGTACGTACCATCATTCTGTACTGGTTCCATCACTGCCTTTTTCGAGCAAAGATACGATTCAGCCGTAAGCTGAAAAAGAAATCCTGTCATCGATCAAGAAGAAGTAGTCAAAGCGTCTACGGCGAGAACATTCCAAACGAAATTCTATCCAACCATGGCTGGCAGATCAAGGATGACCCGACCGAAGACTACGGGCTGTTTGTCGAAAGACTAAAAAGGTGCGCCATCTCAGTTTCTCTTACCAATCCAGAAGAGCCGCTCGCATCTCCTCCACCACGAAAGAGCTGCTCGAAAAGCGAAGGAAAATGAAGCTTAATCCAAATGCAACACATCTAGCTCCGTTGATATCAAATACCAGCTGCAGAAGAGCTTTGTAGGAAGATCTACATCGTTACCTACAGAAGAAACTGTTAGAAGCAGCACAAGAAAGATCTAGTCTGAAGAAGTGCCGTTGGAATGTGTGTGATTATGGTGTTCCGCTGTGAGCATTGATGAAAGAAAATGGGATCGCAAAAACTTCCCGCCACGATATTAAATCGATAACGAAAAAATGCTACACCAATCTTTTTCGTTCCACCATCCCCGTCCCTGACCCCGTAATCCCCACTGGAGAAAAACCATTAGGGATTCTGCCCTCTGAAGTTCGAGTCGTGATAGGAAGTATGAAAAAAGGTACGGCTTCAGACTTGAGCATCTCTTTCGACTTGCTGCGGGACGGAGACCATAATCTACATGTACTTCTTGCGGCACATATGACATCTTACCTTCAGAAGGAAAAATTTCAGACCAGTGGAGGACGTCGCGCGCAGTCATCATCCACAAAAAGTGTGACCGAAGGGATCTTCGCAACTGTCGTCCAATCTGCTTGTTAAGCATACCTTACAAGCTTTTTAAGAAAGTTATCCTTCTGCGCATATCAAGAACACTGGATGAGGTGCAGCCAGTTGAGCAAGCAGGATTTCGAAAGGGATTCTGCTGTATGGACCCATCTAAACCGTATTGAGGGTCATAAAAGTCTGTCGAGAATGCCACCAACCCTTGATCCTAACTTTCATCGACCACGAAAAAGCATTTGATAGCGTCGAAACGAACGCAGTCCTATCAGCGTTTGTCGATAAAGGAGTGGATCTGTCCTACATAAGAGCCCCATAAAACTGTTATCAGAACTGCATCACAAAAATACAGCTCCTTCATCGACCTTTGAGCATACCCACTGGATAAGGATTCGACAAGTCGATGCTATATCGCCAAAGCTGTTGAGCGCCGCACTGCAGTGGATAATGAAGTCGTTGATTGGGACGAGAAGGGCATACGCGTCAATGGAAAATTTCAGTCAAACTTTCGTTTTGCGGATGACACTGTCTTATTCTCGAAAAGCACTACTGAATCATACACAATGCTCAAGAAACTTGACGAAGCGGGCAGAAGATCGGACTACATAAAAATCGCATAAAGACCCGATTCATGAAAAGCCAATAGTGCAGTGATGAGAATATTAGACGTGATGGATTTTTAATCACGGAGACATCTTCGTACGTGAAGTTTGGTCGTTCACTGAATATGGAGAACCAGACGAAGGAGGAACTTGACAGAAGAGGAAAGCAGCTTGGGCCGCATTCGAGTCTCTCAAAGAAGCCACCGACCAAAATGGACCCCAAATTGCGCGCTAACCTTTTCTATTCAACAGTCATCCCAGCTGTTTTTTTAAGGCTTCGCCTTTTTGCAAATTTGAGTTTGTTGTTTCTGTAATCTAGTGATAGCCGCGCTAAGGCGTTCTCAAATCTTCATCACAAGTTGGCAACATAAGTGAATTGGAGAAAGTGACTGATCTTACATAGACATTGCACAAAATTCTTAAATTCGAAAGGGTGGAGGTTTGGTGGCCCGCTGCGGAGTCTGGCCACTGCCTTCAGCGCTACCCGTACCACTGTATAACACATGCTTACATTTACGCATATATAGAAATTCATTGAATTGACAAATTTTTCGTAATATTAGGCAACTGAGGACTACGAGATGGAAGCCGCTATCAATCACTTGTCTGCGATTCTCAGATTTTCAAACGTATGTGAGCAGAAGTGGTTTACGAAGTGAAAAAAACGAGATTCCCAAACTCTACGAGCTCAGTCATGAGCGCCCTATTATATCTAAAGAACTGCCACTCAATCTATTCATGCAGCAGAGTGCCTCTGTTTCTTCTAGGATGCCATGTAGGCTTTTTTGCGGTGCTGCAGTTCGAAATTAGGGTAGAAGAAACTAAACCTTTACATAAGTACTTTAACACAACAATGAAAACTAGATCAACAAGCACATACATAACAAACAAAATCTCTGGTCAGTAGGCAAGTGCAATATAAGTAGTGTACAAGCAACATCCTGGACAATTTTATAATAAAACAGATCCATGGTGTGTTGTGAGAAGAGAGATCAATTACAAATCAACCTGTTAAGCTCGACAACTCAACAGAAAAACTCAACAAGTGGCGTCCTCTCTACATGAAGGGAAGAAGAGTTGGTGGGAGCAGTGGATAGGTCATTTGGATTGTGAGAATTTAGCTAGATGATCATTGTGAGCAAGTCGTCTTGCTGAGCAGAAAATGGTTCAGTGTTCATTGTGGCATATCATCATTCCATACTAGGCGGATGATCATTGAAGGGTAAGCATAGTAAAAAAATGTTATGAAAAATGAACTGTCGAATAGTTATTGAAATTATGCTAATGGGTTAGAGAGAATGCAAAGACTGAGTGAACATTCCAGGCGTACTATCATAAACAGAAAACAGCAGACAATTTTGCAAATAGAAAAAAGTCATTGCCATTGGCATTTGCATTATATAAGGTGTCACAAACATTTTAGCAGTTTTCAAGAAATCATGAAAATTCTGATTATTGGCAGAATTTTACAAGTGAACGCATACATAAATTTTACAAGAAAACGCATACAACCTTTACGCAACATTCAGCCATCAACACGAAGTTTACCAGTCGTTACCGTTATCATTAGCGACTTGCGAATTCTCGGCGTATTGTCGTTTAGGAAAAATGCCTAGAATGAAATTGGATTCTTTAACTTATACTAGGTTGTTATTAGTCGGCTCATCTGCTCATAGTCAAGTGTTGACTGCTTACAGCACTTGAGTTTCCTGAACTAACCCTCTGAAGTCAAATCCGGTTCCAAAGTGAAGCTTTGCATATCCAATGATGGTGTAAAGGATCCGCAGACGATATCCGCAGTTCACCTTACGGATGCATTTGTAGACACTGAACTAGACTGTGAACACCCCGAAAGTTCTAAAGGCAACTTCTAAGTACTAATCACACCAAAGGCATGTTTTCTTCTTTAAATTTCTCGTTCTTTTATTCGAATCTATATAAAATATCGTAATCTATTATGCTAGGCATCTTTGTATCATTCAAGTCCAATCTCACCTAATAATTTCAAAAGATACTTCGCAGTACGCTGTTCATCTCAAACTCTAATTCTGTAATGAGCTCCTTCTTTTACGAGCAGCGTTGCTCCCTGTGTGCCACCTAAATAGCACATCGTCATCGGTATATTGTGACACCATCAACCTTAACATGAATCAAACACCGTCCGTGAAAATAAATTCTTGGTGAAGAGAAATGTATAAACCAGTGGCCTGCTTTTCAAGTAGGTTAACGTTGAAGTTATGTATCAGTCGTCACGAGCGCCTTGCTTTTGAGAGCCCTAGCACTCTGCATCACTAGCCAGTGCGACGCACCCCTATGGAGGGGCTTCAAAGTAGCATCATTACCGTTAGCACGAGCAATATAGTGTTCGTGTCGAGCGAAATGGCTCAAAGCAAAAAATCTTCGCTAAGCAAACATAGGTGACAAAAGTATAACGTTGAAGATTTCAAAATATGAGTCGCTATCCTTGCACAGAGATCTGAAACATCGACGTGTAGAACTGTATCTTTAATGATTCGCTTTAGAACCTCAAACACTGCACAGTAGAGAAGAGCACCTTGTAGTGTCGTGCGATCTCGCATCATACCTTAGACTGATCTTTTGTAACCTGATCCAGGCATGTCCCTTACACATATAAGACAGTGAGGTTGATCTCCAGAAAAAACTAGGGAATTTTTAAAGAATAAAGCGGTGGGTCGCGGAGGGAAGCTTTTTGCTATGCTTTGCTATGTTAACGAATTTATGTGTTGAGTTTTTTTGGCTCAGGATACTCAAATGTTTGGTAAAGTAGATGGCATTTCATTACGACGCGTCAAAGCAGATCCCTCATTGAGCAGTGGAAGGAAAAGGAGACATAAGCTAAGGACCATTTACTTGTCTTCGCAGAGAATTTTAATGGCTACAGTACAAAATGGTACCGGAAGCCAAGTAGCAAGAACATTTTAGCTCATTACCTGTCATCCTTCACACATGAAAAAGTCGCTTATTGAAAAGATGCATTGAATGGTCAAAACTGTGTGCACAAGAGAAGAGGGAAGAAGTGAATCGATAAACTTGGCACGTGAAAGAGCAAATTTAATTAGCTACAAAACATCAGCCACTCGGGAAAATTCTAATAGTAGAACTAGGCACCAAAAGAGCAACCACATTACACTCAAATGAATCCCCTACAAGCTACCATTTATGTCAAACAAAATCAGTAGCGCGGTTGAAAGATGGTCTCTAAAATTCTGTGGCAGTTATTGAAATTCCACCTCTTATCCTGAGCCATCAGCTTATCAGCAATACATACAATACTATATTTAAATAGATGAATAAACAAATATACATATATATGTATATATACATATATTATACGATCAATTGTGCGACACAAAGAACTGTATAATCTACCCTAACGGAAAGGAGGGGGATTGTATGCGATTGGGCACATTTATTCGATTACATATGAGGCGCACGGGAAGATTATATAGGTAAAACGGTTAGACCACTTTTTCATCCGCATAAAAAACATAGAAGCAAACCTTTAGGTTTACATAGAGCACAGAAACACAGCAATAAAAATTTTTATGAGACATTCACGGTCCTAGCGCAGGAATCAAAAACATCCACGTGCAAAACTCTTGACGCATTTTGGATAAACGCCAAGGACCCCGAAATGAACCGGAAGGACGATTGCGTCACCATCACACAAGACCTGGCGCCCTTTCTTCGTTTGATCTTCTGACCTGACCTAGGCAGCATACAAATAAGATTCTCCGAATCACTTAAATAAACTAATAATACTAAATACGCCCATGGTATGAAGTAGACGCGCTGCCGAAACGTTAACCTAATTAGTACTGCGACTACTTTACTAAGCTCGCGTCAGCTAATCAAGATGTTTTTTAATTTCCATTTTATATTGATAATGCCGAGGTTTAATGAAAGAGGGACTTTTGCACAAAGCTGATGTTTCCTGAAACTTCTAATTTTCCTACTAGAAAACGAGATTATTAGTGGGGCACGCCAATGTCCCCAAGTTTAAACGGGAGAGGCAGGTGTGCATGATTTTTCAGAAACCGAACAACTCAAAAAGAATTTTTTGCTTTGTGAGTGAAGTGTATGAGTTGAATTTTTCTATTTGTGCTTTCAAAGTGTCCAGTTTTGTCAAAACAATTCAATTCGGAGCATTTGCACTTATGAAACAGACAAACGGAACGAGCATTGAGATGAAATTTCATCTATACAAATTTTCATCTGTCTACGAAAATCTTGCGTACAAAATATGACCGAACTGCCTTGTAGTATTGATTAATTAAATTTCTAATGAAGTACCTGGTAAGCACTGAATATCTCGCTCAACGCTTTCTTTACAGGAGGCATACATTGGCTCCTTTCTAGTTCGTCGTCAAAGTTGTTTGAGCCGCTCCCATTCTCACTTCTGTTAAATTAAAATTTATATCGACATAATTAATAAAATCAAGCCTTTCACAACTGCTCAAAAACTGTTGGTACACAAAATCACTGTCATATTAAAAACCATGATTTGTGGCCCAATATCGAAAATTTGCTCATATTTTGTCAAAAAAACTACATCGTCGCAAACAAACATTTCTGAGTGTCATTGAACAACTTTTTCGTAATTTATCTGTTTCTCTCAATTGTCCTAAAGTACGAAAAATATATTTTTAAACAGATTTTTGTCTGAGAAAGTTTTCACAAGACGATTCCTTGCAACGGACAAGTGCTTTTCCATATAAATGTTAGTGATTATTCGAAAGCTTAAATATCTGGCTACTGCGCTGCGTGCTCGTTATTTGAAAAGCCTGTTTATAATGCTGGAGCAAAAAAAGAATATTTGTGTTTCACACGCGCATATTTCTCAAGGACAAAACTCTTTTCTCTAGTTATAAGCAATAATTCGATAGGATAAGCTTTCACAATTAAAGTTGTGCTTATTTTCTGGAAAGACCGTACTGCACTGTAGAGCAGCAAAGAAAATAAGATCGAGCTCTACATACGCGGACTTTTGTTTTCCGGAGTGTGTATGCTGGGCGTCTGGCTGCCGTGGATTCGGTACGGAGTCTCATAATAGATTGATTGGCTCAATTGAGGCGATTCTGGAGTGTAGTTTTTGTAATTCAGTTAAGGACTTGTTCTCTCTTTGAAAGAAACTCCAGATAAGACGTATGACTTTGATACTTCAAGCTTTCCTCTAGATGTTCATATTTTTTCGTTCTTCCAGCGAAGTAAAATTGATAAGGGCGCGGCTGGTGTAAAAAATCATTTTAGTTTGAATGCTACGGCGTTATAAAAGGGTCTTTTCGGAAAAAGAGCACATAGCTCAGTAGAAAGAGATTTCAGCTTTTGAATGAATACTGAGACTTTTGAGAAGCGTTCACATCTACCAGGGTCGTTCCTTCATTTCTCTCCGCATAACCAAAAAGAGTCAGAAAATTGTTTGTAATAAATCCCAAGACCGACTATCTATTAACCTTGGCATAGTTTGAATAAATATTTTCTTCTGTTTAGCCGTGCCGAGATGTTATTGATATTATTATAATTTATATAATAATATCAATAACATCTCGGATTGGCTAAACAAAAGAAAATACTCAATTAACCAAAGAATTAATATTTAATAGATTGTTATAAACTTTTTTTGGCTAAAAAATGTCATATAAATCTTTATCTCACTACGCAAACTACATTCGTCGGAACAAAGCGCTCGGCGCGCGAGAAATCGGCTTTATAGTCAGGGGTTTGACAAGGTAAAGTGTGATGATGAATTTTGAAACGTCAAACAGACGGATTACGACCAATTGGCACACGTGAAACAGTGCTTCTACTCAGCGAGTATTGCACAACACACAGGGAGTCTATGTGTGCAAATTGTCTCAGCTTGATGCTGCAGGTTATTTACATATTTTACGACTAATTTGTTGCTATTGTGCAACATTGGTACGTGGACGATCTGAACTGTATATGAACAGTTTCCATCTGCTTGTAGAGAATCGTGATATCAGTTCTCTGAACTTAAATTCAACTTTAGGCGTGCTTCGTATTTTCTTATTTAGAGAAATCAACCAAAAAAAAACTCGAGAATTATTAAACCCACAGCTCTCCGTTAAATTCGAAGCTATAAATAAGGTCGGAAACCAATTCGCAAAATTTGGTGAGTTTTCAGGTCACATACTAAGCAGGAAAAGTCAGCGAATAAAGTACTCCACTAAGCACGAAAGCAAATTGAGTTCAAAAGTTTGTGAAAATTAACCACTTCATTTGTGAGGCCACCGTCTGCATTATCTTTGATGATTACTTCATTTTCAGCGTGTGTATCATCCTGAAATTCTTTATTTAACAATTAATTCAACTTAACTCAATTAACACAACCAATTTGAAAGTAGCAAAAGAAGATCTTTAATCAAATTAGCGGATTAAACCACAAATCTATTGGAATGAATGATCGTGGCGAATTCAGAAAAATTACTATAAAAAAGTAAAAGCGCCAAAACGTGACAGATTAGCAGCATTCAAACTCTTCGTGGAGCTTGACAAAACTGCGAAATTAGGAAAAAAAAACCGCTACGATTCTAGCAAAAGAAATCAGAACCAGGCATTTTGACTATTACTACGAGAAAAAGAACAGATGTTGGCATCGCAGTGGTCGGCACACGCTCTCGAAAGGGTAAGATGTTAATTCAACTCCCGGCGAGGTTTGAACATTTTTAAGCCACTCATCAGCTCTAGTTTATACATATAACATCATAATACTGCTACAAAAGTGATCGTTTCAGCATGAATTAATTGAAAAAGGACTCTTGGCGGTAAGCAATGTGGTGCCTTGGGACCAGAATCGAACCATCGACCACGTGTCGCGCAGAATTCTTTAAACCACCGTATCATATGCGCCCTTTATCTACGGCGCTCGACGATGCTCAACAGCATGATAATAGAACATGTTGTCAATTCCAAAAGCAAAAGGGGTTGAGAAATGTTATGATTATCCGCTACAAAACCAGCAAATTT
>JAHQIW010003849.1:0-351053 GCA_019055375.1 Parelaphostrongylus tenuis
ACTAATTTCTTTGAGATTATCGTCCTAGTCCTCCGAATGCGGACTGTAAGAAGTGCGTGAAAAGCCCTTTTCGTAACTGTCATGGTTTTGAAAGTGATTCGAAGGATCACGTGCATGAAACATTAGGGACGGCCTTTGAGAAATGGTTAGATGAGTTGGATGAACCTAAAACACATTCAGCAACTAAACACTTTGCTGAACGTCTAAGTGTGGGACTCAGAGTGAACAAGGAATGAAGCAAAAGCATCTTTGGCGGTGGACATTGTTCTATGGATAAATGCAGCTGGAGAGAAGCGTTCGATCGAACGTTGCATAATCAACGTTTTCTATTAGCACTTATTTGATCCGTCATCACAGTGCCCTTTTTTTTGTACTGTGCGTATCCCAAAAGTTCTAGCATTCAACTCGTTTTTCCGTCATTCTCTTGAACGGCGTAGAATACTGGCTGAGCGAATCTCCTTGCAATCTCGAGGAGAGCCTTGCTGTGAGGTTCCATAGGACGTTGTTGTTGACTGCTGGAAAGAAATGTGTGGCAGAGCTGAGTTCCACGCGCGCAGTGACTAACATCACAACCACTCTACCATAGTGCCCCCGCAATCAGCATTGTAAATGATAAAATCGTTCAAATACGATTTTTTCCCCAACATACTCATTGGACCTCCCACCGATTCAACATCCCTTTTTGAAACCCGAAAGCTGGATGCAAAGATTTATGAAGTCCCGAAACTGACTATCCATCAACTTTGCATAGATACAATAATTCACAAATAAGAGGCTAAAAATAATAGTAATTAATAAATACACTAGTCCACTCAATTGAATACTTTGATAACCTTAGCAACGGTTATAAACAATTCCTTGGATGGTATGATAGAAAGCTTTTTTTATAGCAACTGCAACTTGTTCTTTACGAGTCTATCAATATTCAATGAAGATAAGCTGTTCAGAGCATTACGTCGGAACGTGCTTGACTCAGGACAGAAACTAATGTGAGGTGTGGTCCGAGGTCACGCGTGATTACGAGGAACTCGTTCTTGCGGTTTATTCAAGATTTTCTTTATCGTGTCTTCTGCTAAGGTTACGAAAGTATTTGAGTCATTAGACTGCAATGGTCTGGTCCTTTCCAGGCTGTGAAAATGGCGAAAGCGTCAATACTTTGACTATTGTATCATTCTTGTGCTGTATCTTTATACGCGATTCACTTCTCGTATCTACTTCTTGAGAAAAAATACTGAATTATGCTCAGTTCACAAGGCTCTTGCTGTTGGAAAACCTATTGATCCCACAAAATCAGGGTCTAACCAATATCTGATGAACAGTAGCGGTATTATTTTCCTTTCATTCTGCCACGCACGTTTAGTACTAGATTATTAGCAATATTGATTTCAATACAATGATTATCACGCTGCGAAAAGTTCATCCCGAATAAAAAATGATTTCTGTCAAATGGCATAAGGTTGCCGTTGATCCCCCTTATCTATGGTTTTAATTTCCATCAACTAACTTTTGACAACTAGAATTTTTCGATTTCTTCATAGATTAAGAAATATTAACCCTTTTGCTTCCATGGTAATATCTCCCCTGGCACGCGACGCGCTCGCCGAGTGCGACGGGAGCACTCCAGTAACAATTTGGTAGCTTTCTAAGGAAATTCGGATTTGTGCTTTTTGACGAGTGTTTGATTTACAGTATATGGTTCAGTACAATAGAAAAAACTTCAATGAGGCTGTCGGTGGTAAAACAAAGCCGATGCATTCATTAAATCCACCAGTGCTCAAGGGGAAAACTAGATGCTTATGTTAGGATCATAGTCAAGTTATGAAACATTCTCATATTATCTTAACTACATTTATCCATATCTCGATCATATTTACCATTCACTTCCTCTATCAATTGTAATTCCTTTTCGTTCGTAGTTACAGATGATCAATCGTTTAATAATTAATTACGTAATCATTTTGTACTTCTAAAATTAAACATTACGGTTTGGTTTGATAAGTTTTGATAGCTCTAATTTCATATAATAGCCAAAAGTTATCATGCACTTTTTAACACTTTATTTAATCCGTCATCACAGTGTCTTTTTTCACTGTGCGGATTTCAGTACTTCTAGCATTCAATTCGTTTTTTCGTCTTCTTCTTGAACGGCGTAGAATACTTGTTGAGCGAGTCTTTATGCATTATCGAGGATAGGCTTGCTCTGGCGTTTCAAAGGGCGTTCTTGCGGACTGCCGGAGAGAAGGGGGAGTTTGAGTTGGCTCCACGCTCGCCGTGACCAACATCACAACCACTCTGCCGCGGCGCCCTGAAAGCTATCATAGTGAATGAAAATAGCAATACAAGGAGTAGTTTGACAGAGATGATGCAGAACACTGTATTTGGAACGTGCATAAAACTGCAGATGAGGCGGCTTCCTGCACCCTCTCCATTTTTCTCCAATCTAAAAAACTTCATGTAAGCTAGTGCAGGTTTGGAGTTTTGCCATTACATGAGAGACCTGATCTGCAACTCGCTATTGGACATCAATCTTCATTACCTAATTTCGCTTACACAATCTCTCCATAGATGGTTGTGGAGTTTCTGATAAAAGGGAGAACATTAGCTGGATAAATTAAACGCATTGGCTAGGTAGAACATATTATTGCCTTCGACCGGTACAAATGTAGCGCTTACCTCAGCTATCTATGAGATGACACTCTTCTTCCGTCAAAAGCGAGCAAGCAGGTGCCCAAAATGCTCGAAGCCATGTCGCTTTCAGTGTTGACTGAATTATTTGAGTTACACTACAAAGACGAATTGATATTGATGTAAAAGCCAAAGATGAATAAGCTAGTGGTAAAAAGCAAATATGGATAAGATCAGAAAAAATGTGAAACAAGAGTTCGAAAGGCATTGTTCTCCAATGGTGTAATTTTAGCTTTTCTAAACTGAAGATATGAGAACACGAAAGCGTTTTTCTAAAAAGATCAAGAGAGTTAATCCAATATGTCAATCTTTTCGTAACAATAAAGTATTTGTAGAATCGAAATTCCACTATGTAGTACCAAAAATCAGCTGCGAAATCAAAAAATGTATCTGGATGCAGAACTTATTTTTTTAATAACTTTATTTCGAGTGCTTTGCTTAGACCACGCTCAAATTTCAATAGATCCTTTCATTATTATTTGAGCCAGCTTGTCATGTGGTCTGGTAAGAGCTCTTGTACAGCCCGATACACGTGTTTCGTCCTTACAGACTCGTCAGCCGGGCAGAACCTGTCGTCTTTCGATCTTTTCATAGCCAGTTCTCTCGGGAGCCTCACACTCCTTATATAGAGTCATCGAAGACGAATCAATAATAATGAAAGGATCTATTGAAATTTGAGCGTGGTCTAAACAAAGCCCTCGAAATATTTTCTTTTAGTTAGTTTAACATGAAAACTTCTCGAAAAAATGGTTCTACTTTTATCATAGATCTCATAGTAGTACCTTCTGTGATAAACACCATTCAAACACGATGCTGTCTTCTTGAGCATAGATTTCATTACCTAAAGGGTGAGGAGTGAGGGAGGTGTTGGGCAGGACGCTCATTAATGCGAATCTTTCTCTCACGAGCATCGCTGCAATCGGTGTATCATGCATGATAACGCGTGACCCAAAGAGTTCACAGGGATGCAATGATACCGTTATGGCGATTGTTGAATAAGCCATGTCGTTTGAATATAAAGTAGATCTTAAGGAGCACAAATCGGTTAAAAATTGTAGTTTCATAATTTTGAGTTTCTACTGTTTTCAGTTCAACCTGCAGCTTTCACGATTTGATGCTAGAGTGTTTAGCACATAATAATAATGCGCAAAAAGACTATAGTCTTCTGCGTATAACTGTGTTCTCAGATGAAACGCTAACAGGAAAGAAAGTAGTATATCGACACGGCCAATTTGTGTCCCAGGTGACCAAGCTCTGCCTGGATTACCATCAGTTTCTTGTCACGATCGTTACTGATTATGAGAAAACGAGTCACAGCGTGACACATCAGCGGAACTATTAGCGGTTGTCGACCAAGGAGCGATTCCGTTCTCCATGAATACTCTGTCACACTGTAACCGAGACTGCAACGCAAAATAAAACTTTTCTCTTGGCATCTCATCATTGTCGTATGAAAAGGGTTTCGACAAGAGACACTGTTTCTCCAATGTGTCATTGCTACACTGCACTACTGCGTCATTCGACTGAAACCAAAAGTGCATACATGTTTATAGGAAGATCCGTATGGACCTTTGTTCCCGCTTAGTACTGCTTCTTTCCGAGGAGTACTAATGAAACACAAACGATGCTTGATAACTGGGAGTGAAACGTGTAAAAACCATGGATTACGCATAAACAAGACAAAGAGACTTCATCAAGAACTCATGGTGCAAAGAAGAACAGATCGAATTCGATAATTCCTCAATCACAACAACCATCTGATAAATATACTATGGACCTATACATAGAATAACATGAAGGAGAAATTATGCGGGAAAAGAAAAATAGTGTGGGCCGCAGTTCTATTTCTTCAAGAAACCTCGGAGTAGATAACGGATCCAAACTCATTGCTCATTTTTTCGTTCAACAGCCCTCTCACTTTCTGCTATGTAGCAAAGCAGTGAGATACATCAAAAATTGTTTACCACCCACATGACAGTGATACGAAATTTCCGAAGTTTATTTGGCACTCACAAAGTTCAGCCGATCTGCGAAGATGGTCTCAAAGAACTACACCATCACTGAGATCCACGATTGGATACCACAAGTTTTTAAAACCCCATATGGCAATGACTTCTGACTCACGTATCGCCAAATGAGCCTCACGTACGTTACCATGCTCACAACACGTCACCATCGGAAAGGACGTTGGACAAGATCTCAGGCTGTTTCCTTATCTTCCGGGCCCAGATAGATTCTTCTCGTCTTGAAACGTTTTGTTACTTCAAAGACCTCAATGCTAGGCACTTGAAAATCAAATTGGAATCATTTCCCTCATCGAGCAGTAATTTTTTAAAGGTTTCTCTTTTGTTGACTAAGGATTTTACACTAAACTGTTAGTGGTCATTCATAAGCATAAGTCAGAGAGGGTCCATAAATGTAGTTTTTTGAAAAATGTTTTTTTTAAAGCGCTGTAGTATTCGCAATAAACGGTCAAATTCGAAATAAAGTTATGTTTTGCGTTGACCGCGCATTCTCACTGTTAATTTGATGAAAGCACGAAAATCACATGAACGTGTAGGGAAAATCGCGTAGTATTCGAATCATAAGATCAACCTGAGTTTCTTTCAAAGTGAAGAACAATTCTTGATTGAGTAACAAAAATCGCTTTGCACATTAACCCACCGAAGCGCAATCCATCGATGGCCGTGTTGAAACGGCGGCATTCCTTTTGCGTATCGCTCCTCACCCCGTAGATTAGCCAAAAAACGCATGCTCATGTATGTGAATCAATTTTATTTCTTCAGTTCCATTCCAGAGGAATGGTTTTTCAAGAAGTAAGCACCGCTTCGCAATCGTTGGATCTTACGCTATCGAATGATTGCCAATAGTCAAAAAAAGAGCTCCGTTTGGTGAGAAATATATGCTTATAAAGACAGATGTTTTTCTTTCACTAAAGTGTTAAGAAAAAACTTTTTCGGAAAAAAAGCCTACATAGTTCTCTAGCCAGAGCTACGGCTTACGAACGAGCACTGAAAGTGCCATAAAAAGCCATTTTTCAGCTATAGGGATCGTTTCTCCGTCTTGTGCTGTCTAACGGAAAAGTACCATCATTCAAATTTTCAAATATACGGTGATGTATTTTATCTAAGCTTGATAATTCGGACATCTTTTGCAAGTCGAACGATTGCGTATGCGTCTGCAGTGCAATCGGCTTTAGGATCAGTTTAAAAATAATCCCATTATATAGTTTTTTCACATTATAGTAGCGATTTGAGAAATAGTATCTGTGTGTCTCACATGCATGGATCAATTTTTATTCATCACTCATTGCAGACAAAATTCACTCACAGAGGATAGAACACAAATTTGTCGTTACATGTATAGGTGAAAACCAATGTGACGGCGATGATATAATATAAAGCGATGACGCTGATGTCTGGAATACTGATATTTCACTATTCATAAATTCCAGTTAGTATAATACTCTAAGTATTCGATACTGGCATGATTTCAGGGAATGATTGACGGTACGGTGTGGTTTCCATTATTGGCTTCATCGACCTTATTCAGCTCATTTTTGGCCGTTTCGAAAGCACGTTCAAATTTTGTTGTGCTGCCTTCTTTGATTCGTTAATTATTGCACTTTGAGTCTGTGGGGACGGATTGAACGCAGATTGTGTGGCTTCCGCACCAACATCACCATATTGTTTCGGCTCAACCATAATTGTTTTGATAGAACAGTGTGACTTCTGTTCTGCCGCCTGCTTTGCAGTACTCATTACTTCTCAGCCGTCCTTCCCTGGCCTAAAATCCTCATGTACTCTCTGTTTTCATAGATTATTATGAGACAAAAGATTTGAGTGTAATAAATTGAATACACAACATTTCATCCTTATTTAGATGCCGCCTTATTCCAGCTTTACTCAACTGTTCAATGGTATGCTTGACGAGTTCTGCGAAGAAATTGTTTCCCACAAGACTTGACCCTTTGAGACCGTATTCGCTTTTCAACGTTGAACAATGGAAACGAGACAACAAATGTTAATTTTTTCGTCGTCACCCATCCTTCACTTGATGGTAGTGACTAGGCAGAAAAAAAGGCGGGCCGGAACAGCTAAAGAGAAACCAGCTGCATATTTTCCAGCAAGTGCAAAAGATATCAATCTGTTAAGCGGAATAAATAGGTTAAATGATTTGCGATTCTCTATCTCGAGTGTTAGCGATTTTCTTACTGACTAATAAGAAATTCGCAGCGTCAGCTGTTCTTTATAATCGAAATGATAAACGTAACCAGTTTATGATTAAAAAGACTCCGAGCTGCTCTTAATGACTAATCAAGAAATATCAGACCAGTAAGCACTTCGGAAAGAATCTAGTCAAAGGATGTCAGAGAATCTGATCTCGGTCAGGTAACGCAGCCTCAATCCCTATCTGTAACCCCCAATAACCCAATCATATGGATAGGACTTGAAGTTACATTGATGAATCTATATCATTTTCTCATTGCGCTTACTCTTAATTCCTCCACTGATACTCGGCGTTTGAATCTCTCCAAGTTGCTTCGCCAGCAGGAATGAAGCGGTCTGAAATTACGTAGAGATATTGTTTTAGGCAAGAATTCGATGTGGAGTAACGATAAAATGTTAGGTGATGAATCTCCTTGAACGTTCTGATAACATTCCCCTTTAGGGTCTTCAACACACGCGCAGACATAGGAGTCACGCGATGTAGAAATCATTACCGAATTTCACTTCAACATAGCCCAAATATCAAGTGTCAATTATCTGATCAGTGGGTTTTACATCTCTAACGCTGCAAAAAGTGTTCATTTCCGTTTGCCGCGTCGAAATTGTTTTTTTTTTCTGGTGCCCACATCATATATTTCTATTTTGTTTTATGCTTTGAACACTTAAAAAATTTATGCTATTCTCTAATGTATTGCTACGGTTTTAACTGGCTTTTTAATTGTAATTCAAGACTCTACTTCCATTCTTCTCCATTCGACCGCTTTTTATAGACCCTGCTCAAAAACAATAGTCTGTTAATGATATAACAAGTATTGAGCCGTTTAGTTCCCTTGTTAAATTTTTTAGATTTACACCATTTACTTAGATTTTAAGAGCACGCATAGAAATCAAACAAGTTATGAATTTTTGAACTTCTGTAATATTTTGGTAAATTCCTGTATATTCCACCGATCAGTGAGCGCATGATGAACAGCAGAGGTACCGTCAAAATCACTGCACTCAAGAGTGAATTAATAGACAAAACGTCAAAAATTTTTGAGAGCAGATCGAGCTTAAGCCATAAGATTACGATTATGCATATTATTTCCATATAAAACTGAGAATGAGACGACACCGTCAATAAAATCTGCACAAAGTGTAGTATTTACTGGGATTCTTATCATAATCGTGAAGAAATCCAAAATACGGACATCCTTTATACTGTAACACAATTATTTCGGAAGTCAACGTATGTAATCAACAAGAATTCTTTATTCGCCTGTTCACATAGTGGAGGTTATAATGAAATATTATATATCCACTAAAGTAGAGTGATAATGTGAAATGTTCTACCTTAGAGAACTTGAACTAGTATCCTACGTTTTAAGGGGTTTGTGCTAAGCAGATGCACTACCAAAGCTCCTGTCCTGCTACCACTCCTTCGATGATGCACAAAATCGATTTGTCAGCAACCAACCTTCAACGGTTCAACCTGGTAGGTGCAAGAAAATCAGCATTTAGCTCAGTCACGCAAGCATATTTTTATCAATAAGAACTGCCTACTTAACCGCTACTTTAACGACGGTGTGAACATGCTCATTAGTCATAGTAGTGTCATAATGTACCGTTCGGTATACGCACCGAATGAGTGAGCTTGATGATGCAAGTTCTAAAAATCGAATATGAATTAGCCAACCACTTGTACGTGACAAGGAAGTATGGAAATGTTTCTGTTGTCCCATTAATGAAAGCCAGACTAGACGTAATGCGAGTGACATCACGGACGCCGTTTGACTAATAACTTTTTTCATTTTGCTCGTTGCATGCACAAAAAGCGTCTCAATGACATTTAAACACAAAAGAATATAAACGTTTCGGTCTAATTGCGAGCACTTTCTCGCCTTTTCGACCACATAGAAAACCTTCAGATTGCAAAAAGTAGTTTTTCAAGTTAGCAAATGGTAAAGTTCGAAAAATATGCTATCGCTAATCTTCCAAAAAAGTTTTAGCTTTGTGCTAGGAACGTTGGGTTAAGGCGTGAGGACGTTAACGTTGATTTAGCGATCGTCGCATTAATTAAACTACACTATTTATGCAAATTAACACAGAACTCACGCTTGCTGAATTTTGACTTCAATCTGACTGAGACTGAACTTCCTTCTTCGTTCCTTGTTTTGACGCGCGTAGCGGCAGTCAGCATCGTCAGCAATACTGAATACAGATGAGAAAAGTGAATTTAAGTATGAAAAACTGTAGAATTTGATAATATTCTTACATGCTTGAGCCCGTTATGAGGTCTGATGAGGCAATTAAGGAGTGCTACACAGGCGCTTGCTTCGTCCTTCCGCCCTCTTCAGTCGCGCAGTGTCCCTCGATTGAGTCGGTCGTCTGGGGATATACCTCTACATTAAGGAATCGACGTCGAATAGTAGATCACCACAAGTCAGGTGACAAAAGCACACAACTTGGCGTGACTACAGCCGAGAGTGTGCGGTTGGTAGAATGAATTATACACTATCCTCGACCGTTTATATAGACGCAGCTCTCAACAATGATAGCTTGATGATATGATAACGCGTTTGAACCCGTTATGAGATCTCATAAGGGCACTTGTACAAAGTCAAATAGACGTCTGTTTCGTCCTTCCAAACTGAGTAGCATAAAAGCATTCATTTCACCGAAATTGACTCAATTTTTCATTTCTGATTGGTTCATTCGATCTAGCTCCCTAAAACTCGACTGTGGTCATTGCAAGTCGCGGATCTTCTCACTTAACTTGCGGTGATCTAAATATTCCGCGTCGATCCATTCATACAGAAGTATCCCCGAGGAATCGCCTGAACGGGTGAGAGTGCGCTACTGAGGTCCTTAATGACGAAACAGGAGCTTGTCTAGGCAGTATAAATGCCCCTATGAGATCGCATAGCGGGTTCAAACATGTTATCATGCTATTATATTATCATTATTTCGAGCGAAATGTAAATAAGAGGTCGTAGGTAGATTATGTAGTGCTTGACCTAGAAAATGATCGAACGAGCGAAGTAGAGCAGCTCACGTAAAACTCATAAGAAAAGTCCATTAGTTCACACTCATTACTTGCTTGTGTATGAAAATGAGTTGCTTTAGCTGATGGCGAGGTTGGCAATGGCAGTAGTCGTAGCAGTAATAGCAGTAGCAGTTCGATGGCTTGCGTTTTGGTGGCTCGCTCTCTTAAAAGTCTGGACTTTCCTTTTTGTTGGAGAGATAAGTCTTAGTCTGATAAAACATACGTTCACGCTCTGAAAAAGGCGAGCCAACTAAACGTCAGCCATTGAAGTGTTACTGCTATTACTTCTACCATTACCGCCCTCGCGTCAGCTGATCAGGAGAACTCTTTACGAGTAACGAATGTCCGGTATTCTTAACGTTAATTCAAACTCATCTCTAAAACGTCCTTTTTGGTATGAATTTTTGTTCACATGGTCCTTGATGTGATCTGATGACACAAATAAACAATGAGTGCTGCAGCAAAAATCACCGCTGCAACTGATTCATAACCTTTAAGGGTCCTTGCTTGATGATCGATTCAGACAGCACTTATCACAAGAAAATTTCTCAGGGCTCGGTAGACATTCAAATCATTAACACAATGTCCAAGCTATGTGTTAATGAGAAATTATTTCCCTGTCATGCTGACCAGCAAATACCCTTGACTCTTGTTCCGGTCAATCCTCTTCAAATGAAGTTTAGTGGAAGCTCTGAAGAGCAAAGGAGTCCAATGTCAGTCTTCACATGCTCTAAAGCTATATTGTGATTAACGGAATCTGTGCCTGTCTCAGGCCGGAAAGATTAGCCTGAGGCATAGTGAGAGGTCAAGCTTTAGTATTTCAAGTCTTCAATGAATAATTGAAAGACCTAAAACATCACAACGATGAGTGTTATGTAACGAACCATTTTACAGTGCGATCCCAAATTCGCTTCTTACATTTTCTGTTGAGGTCATCGAGGTTTCGACTGAGTGGATTACGAATCAATCTGACCTCTCCAGGCTTTAAGGAAGGTGAGCCCAGCCAAAACTTTAACCAGTGTACGATTAATGTATTAACTGCGCTGTATTACTACATTGTATTATTTAGCTGCATCACTGATATTCATGAAACACTGATAATAACACCTCACAGCTGCTTAACATAAAAAGCTAAGACTATAATTTTTCTCTATTAGTGTTCCCGCTTGTGTTCACATTGCCACTGAAAGTCTTTAAAAACCATAATGGAAAGTATCCAAACTGATAAGTTTCTAAGCCAGTCCTCGGAGACCAATTCTGACTAGCTATCACACGGCGGATTATCAAGCATTCAGTCAAAGGCAGTGATATACTTCAGGGATTCGTGAAAGTCAAACTTGTACTAGATGTTTGGTATTGAAATGGTCTATGGAGTATAATATTTGTTGCTTCTCGGAAACATAGGCAGCAGACCTCACCATTCTGTTAAAGTAACTAAATTCTTTGAATAGCGAAGTAACTACATGGCAGTCAATTAGCCTTCCTTCTGCTTGCTAGTTGGTCCAAGATTGTCGTAGTCTACTTTCCCCATCGCTGGAAAAAAAGACCCGATAACAATGTTTGGTGAATCAAAAACATTTGAGTTAAGTTTTCATCTCTCGATTACCGGCTTTTCTCGGCATCTCATATACGAGATCCTTCGGTACAGGAACTAGCAATAGATAGTGGACAATAAAGCTTCAGTATTCACATGTAAGCACCGATCTATCGTTTCTATAATATGAAATACTGAACATACGTTCAACCACACTGACGTTTCATTTAGCCTCATTAGCAACGATTTCGTTTGAATGAAGAAAGGAATGAAGACGTTGGTAAAAAGCGAACTCACCCATTTTCTCGGCCTCGAGAAGCAAAGCACTATTCGTTTTTTATTTTTTTCAGTCATTAGCATAATGAGGACCACGCCCTTCCAGTACTATATTCATTGGTTGCACCACACTAACATTTAAACAAATAATCTGTTTCTATTGATGTGTTGTAGAGAAGTTAATAACATGAGCATCATGTACATACCTATAACAGTGATCCAAATTCTTTTTAGAAAATTGCCATGTTCTTTGCCACACAAGTTCTTTGGCCATCGTAGAGTTATCGTGTACAATCGAAAACCACCAAGTCCATAATCGCCAGAAAATTCAGAGTTACTCCACGAGGGAGTCACTTAGGTTTCGAGTCTCCGTGATATGCGATCAACATTGAGTGCAGTAAACTGTTATGATGTCCCAAATAAGAAATTTCAAAAAGCGCTTTCCAACGACTTATGCAAATACTTTCATGTAATGTAGAATTGAAAAGATAGAGATGAAGTCATGAGTTTCCAAATACGACCAAAATACTTTATCTTAAGCCTCACGCCTTCCCACAAAGTATAAAGGTCTGGAAGTATCAGCTTTGAAACTCGTCAGGATTGCGCTAATACATGTTCCAATTATGGAATTATTTATCTCTTCTAGGACTTAAATACAAAAATAACGTCGAGACTGAACGTTCTCGTTCAACTGAACAACGTACCAGCATAGTTGCATAATTAGTTCACGCTTTGCCACGGATAACATTAACCTTCAAACATTTGATGTCTAAGAGATTTTTAGCTTACACGACTACAATCATGCTTATTAGTCATTGTTTTCATGTTTCAAGTTTTCAGTGGTTCCTGTCCGAATGAAGTAACCTTACTCGGAGGTCTCCTCAAGCATGGATTCTCTCTTGTACAATCGATTTCTGTAATCGGCTCTGAGGAAGATGAAGACATCAAAATGTTAGCTGAGTACACGTCATTATCAATCTCGTGCATGCTGAAAATCCAAATACAATGATCAATCACCCCAGTTCATATGAGAGTCGGTTTAGTAGAATAGATTTAGTAGTAGACTCAAGACTTCAATCATAAAATAGATTAGTGGCCAGAAGTCGTGACCAGTACGTAATTAGAGAATGTTCTAGACATCCGCAAAGTGACAGAGGTACGGTATATCCTCCATCCCAAGCATCCAATCGCAATTACGCCTCCCTCCTTGCTTCAATGCAGGGCTGAATGTGGGGCGGGGTCTCTGACGAGGAGGCCGAAACCTCTGAAACACCGGTGTATGACCCTGGCGTATCAACCTCGTTTAGCTTAAAGCATTTTTTTTGGAACTAGTCACTTTTTGATATTACATGCAGTTGCGACTTCTCTGTTAGCTCAGTCGCAATTGTGCAGAGCAATGCGAATTCTTTTTATGATATGATTATGTTTGAGAGGCTCCTACTTAGCATGCTTTACTTAAATACAATAAGTCGCAGAACATGCCTTGAAGCGGATAAGTGCGAATATTTTCTGTTAGGTGTTTCCTTGGAGCGTTTTGAATAATTTCGTTCTTGCAAGAAGCAAGATTTTCTACCACAACCGTAGAAGTACCGTGACCGGATAGCAAAACCACTCCTGTTCCGCGGCATATGCGAAGACGATCTGCGCGGATCTGGTTCGATCTTTGATGTGATAGAGTTGTCCGTTTTTTCTAGAGGTCTTGCTGAATGTTCTGTATGATTTGTATGGTTTATCATTTGTTTAATCACCACTAGAACTTCTTTATTGCTAGGGCAGTAGTCATCTTCTGTGTTTGGATCGAAAATGTTCATTATTTGAAACTTCTCGCTTCTAGTGTTTTCTTAACACCGCGTCCAACTTTCTACATGCCAAAAAATGATTTTTTGAGCTATGCATGTGGTCTGTTATAGAGGAACTTATGGAGCCCGATACACGTGTTTCGGCCTTAACGAGGCTGTCAGTATATGTGACTTTTCAGATTTGCGATTGGATGTTTAGGAAGGAGGATATACCGTACCGCTGTCACGTTGCAGATGTCTAAAACATTCTCTAATTACGTACTGGTAACGAATTCTGGCCATCCAAGTGTGTTCAGACCACGCTCAAATTTCAAAGCAAAGCACTCGAAACAAAGGTATAATTATGATAAAAGTGAAAAAAGTACCAGCCGAAGAGCAATCGAGTGCGCAACACTCTGTGCTAGGTGGAAATTTTACTTGACACAGAGTGTAAAACATACGTCTTCGATGACTCCCTATAAGGAGTGTGAGGCTCCCGAGAGAACTGACTATGAATAGATCAAAAGACGACGGGTTCTGCCCGGCTGACGAGTCTGTAAGACGAAACACGTGTAAATCGGGTGTACAAGAGCCCTTACCAGACCACATGACAAGATGGCTCAAATAATAATGAAAGGATCTATTGAAATTTGAGCGTGGTCTTAACAAAGCACTCAAAATAAAGGTATATTTATACCTATTCACTGTGATATTTTTCAGGCCACAGAAGGTTGGTTCGAAGAACTAGAGGATTACGGTGTTGGAAGAGCGAACATCCTCACCCAGCAATTATTCAACCGCCCAGGTCAAATTGGACATTATACTCAAGTGAATGATTTTGTTTGATTATCGCTTATCTCTCATATGTAATTCATTTATTGAGGGTATCACGGGTGCTCGCACAAGTTCCGATAGAAGTTATTTACGTATTTTAACCACTTTTTTATCTTTCACCTATTCATCGCCAAATATAAATGTGAAAAATATGGTAGGTAGGAACGATCGATATAAAAGTTAGGACACTTGACATAGATTGCCCTACATGGCCCAAATATATGAACTCATTCGTAGGGTAGGAAGCGTGCCGCTCACACACAAGCATAACTGCGTGCTGAGCATATTCTCGTGTGTGTATTCAAACGTGCATCAATGACCAGAGCAGTGAAGAAGATTGTCCTCTGAACACATCTGCGTTCGAGGACAAGTAGACGAGCTTCTCTTTCTACAATCCTACTTCCGCAACGTAGAGAACCATCTCCTCACTTAGCATCGTTTTTCGCACTAGTGAAATCCTCGTCTGACCGGTCAACTAAAAGGATAGGGCAAGAGATGATCGATTTTGAAGTACGTCAACGAAGTGATCTATTGAATCATCGGAGTTACTTCAACGTGCTGGAAAAATGCATCCTTGAGAACTGACATGAAGCATATATGCGGGCTTATGCTGATGGACTAGTCAGTTTATCCATAGCAAACAAATTCATCATGCTTTCATCAATGGCAATATATGGCTATATCGGGTGTTGAAGAAAAGCTGGAGCAACAGTGTTTTGAAAAATAGGATTGTTTTGAAACTCAATTCTGTTTCGAAATTCACCATTCATTTGAAGAGCTCATGAATTAGAATAAATTTACATCGTCTCCACAGCAAAAAAAAAACGACAGATACAAAAATTAGCAAAGAAAAGATTACACTTGCTAGGGAATCATTCATAAGCGAGTAAATTCAGGAAGGGCTAAAATTCCAATGATCTTCAATGCTTAGCTCTGCGGCATTCCGTTATGTTGTTCCCACGACTTTATGTTAACATCGGCATATCAGTACTTCTCTGTTTTTCTTTATGATCAAGCGAGAGGTTATTGTTATAGAAATGTTTTCCATCACAGTTAACATTTCCGCGAACTTTCCCCTGCTTAGAGCTTAGAATATTTAAATCAATATTATAATATTTAATGAAATACCTTTATGATACCTCATAAAGTCACAAAACGTAGAGTTTAGTCGAAATCACCTGTCACCTGTCACCCCGTTGATCGTCGAGTGACTCTACCGTGTACCAGCAACTCTTCCATTTTTCCCTGTCGCGTGTAAGAGTATCCCAGTTGGTCCTTTTTGCTCTAGGGATTCTCTGAGCATCATACCTTTCTTCTAACGCTTTCGTGAAGAAATCGGTGTGAGGAAACCAACGGGACAGTGGTCTTCTTTTAGAGCGCTTGACGCCCCGAGGAATCCGGTCGGTAACGGCTCTCGTCCATCGGTTGTCGTTGAAGCGTATCACGTGTGCGGCCCGCCTTATTTTCGATATCCTGGCGTGTAGAACGGCGTCTCTGATTTTCGATCGTTGACGTATGTTGAAACTTCGGATCCTTTCTCTCATCTGCGAGATACGGGATACTCCTAGCATCGACCTTTCGACTGCGCGTTCGATAACGCTATGTGATCTTTCATCCTGCTTACGTAGCGACCAGGTTTCTGCTGCATACGTCAGGACAGGGATTATTGTCGATTCGAAAAGGTGGGCACGGAGTCGGATGTTCTTTGTTTTTCTACTACATCTTCGATGCTCTTAAACGTTTCCCAAGCCGCTCGTATCCTCCTGCTCAACTCTGAAGCTAGGCAGTTCACCATGTTGATTTCACGACCTAGATAGACGTAATTGGAGCATTCGGAGATTGTCGTTCCGTTGAGCGTGATTGGGGCATTCGTAACCCATCCGTTCCTCATGAACATTGTTTTCGTTAGATTTAGTTGGAGACCAATCTTTCCACATGTGTCATCGAAATCGGTCAACATTCGTTCCGCTTGACTGATCTTTGGTGTTATGAGAACGATATCGTCAGCAAAGCGGAGATGGTTTAATTGTCGACCGTCAATGTTCACTCCCATATCGCTCCATTTTAATGTTCGCATGACGTTTTGTAGAGTGGCATTGAATAGTTTTGGCGAAACTGTATCGTCTTGTTGAACCCCTCTTCTCAAAAAAAAAAAACACAAAAGGCAAAAAGAAAAATGAAATGGAGGCAAAAAACAATTTTTCACATACTCACAGCACTCTTTGTGAATGTTCCACTCAGTATTCCGAGACTGTCAAGGTTGAAAAACGTGTATCAAGCGTTATTAGTTGCCCTGCATCAGGCCACATGAGTGGCTCCAAAACCACTATCACACTTGTTGAACTGTGAGCTTGTTCTTAAGAAAACACTCAAAACAAAAAGGTAAGCCAAAGTGTTTTTTGTTTCGCAAATATACACTTGATGTGGGCGCAGAATTCGGTCTCAGTCTCTCTCACTGTATTCGTTTTAGCTGGTATGGCAGGGCACCAGATATGTTGGCTGTGGTATTCGAGACTGTCATTCAAGCACGCTTGTCGTGTGTCAATACAAGAACGCGTAGGTTTGCCATAATGTCCACCTTTCCCCATATTCGCTGCTTTTATCTAAGAAAAAGTCTCCAAAACTGCAGTTTTCAGAGGAAGTCGGTTCGGAAATAAGATTTACGAAATTGGTCAACCGTGCTCAAAGTGTGCAGCAGAAGAGCAGTGCACTCTGACAGAAGGACTCTGTTTCGGTCGTGCGTGAAATATTATGAATAATCAATGAAGAGGCAGCTTCTTAAACTTGATTGGATCATGTTTCAGTAACAACAAAGTTGAAGAGGAGCAATTTCTTATAGTGAAGACGATTCATATTTTTAATATTCCATTATGTAGATGTCCGATTACTTCACAGCAGTCATTGAAAGCTAGCATGCTTTCCTCTCAATTCTTCCTCGTGTTATCGTCGTCCATAATGTGGAACTGCAAGAAGGATGTACACATAAATATGTGTCTGAAAAATCCTTCAGGATCGGTGGCAGATCCAGTAGATATTATGTGCCTTTAAAGTCTCCTAGAAACTTCGTGTATGTTCCGTGATATAAATACCCAACGGATGTTATACTTTGAACGAAAAACAACGGTCTGAATTGGCTCAGCAGAGTGACTCCTAAACGAGATAAATTTCAACGTCGATTAATGCATGTGTATTTTTTCGCTTCCTTCTTATAAGTAGGGAACAAACGAAAAATCGATCTCATTCGCTACACAAGAACTTTTCATAGGAGCGTTAGTAACCATTCGAAAGCTGAGGCTTGTGGCTACAGCTCCTTCGCCAATTTTTCAAAACATCGCTTCATAACATTGTAACATGTAAAATAAAATCATGTTCCATAAAACAACGCGCTTTTTTATCTTTTATCGCGCTTATATTTCTCTGGACAGAACTCCTTCCTTAGAATTCTATTAATCAAACTATATTACAAGCTTTGAAGGACTCAAAATGTGTCTGCTTTTCGGAAAGCTCACTTGATCTTCTGATCTCCTCTGGTTTTTGATTGTGCTGAAACCACGCCTGACTGAGCTCTTTCTTCAAACTACCAGTAATCATCTGATAGAGTAATGTTTTGTGATTCCAACGTTGTCCTTACTTTCTGAAAAAACGGTCTAGCCGGGAAAATAAGATCGAGTTTCTCATTTTTGATAACTTTGTTTACCAGCTATTCGACAGGGCAAAGGCGGTAGCAGAGGCGTGGCAAAGGCGAGGCAAAGCAGGACGTTCGCTATTTTGTTAATCAGTTAGGAATTTTTTCTTTGCTTCGACAGTAGCTTTTGATGAAACGACTGACTAAGATACTATGAAAATTTCTCTACGCATTGATATTCTTTTCGGATTCCAGTGAATTATACTCGTGGCAAAAATATAGGCTAAAGGCGAGTGTGAAACATAATTTTTATTCTGGATGACCAACGTTATAGAAGGGTGTTTCGAAAAAACGACGATGTGGGGCTATAGTCTCAAGTCTCAGCTTTCGAATGATTATTAACATTTCTGTGAAAAGTTGCTCTCCAGCGAATGAGATCGGCTTTTCATTTGTTCATTTCTGATCAGAAATACATTTTTTTCTTCCATCTTTAAGCTTTTTCGACTCGTGTCTGTCTAAGAGATACTCAATTCGAGCTTGTCCCGTGATTTTTCTCGTCTAAGCTTCAATTCACTTTCTTTTCAATTGCGAATCTAGTGGTTGCGAAAAGCAATGGCATTTTAGAAATTGCTCTACTAAGACAGGCACAACTTCATGCCAATGATTTCCATTCACATGAAATAGGCGACGCAAAGTGA
This sequence comes from Parelaphostrongylus tenuis, assembly GCA_019055375.1. Taxonomy (NCBI): domain Eukaryota; kingdom Metazoa; phylum Nematoda; class Chromadorea; order Rhabditida; family Metastrongylidae; genus Parelaphostrongylus; species Parelaphostrongylus tenuis. The sequence goes on from JAHQIW010003849.1 coordinate 18,685, forward strand.
TGCTGGATTTTGCACCCTACACTTCGGTGTCTCATGCACGCTCACGAGATTATGCTCACGGTATTCTGAAATTGGCAGGCATGCTTTCAAAGAAAGTGCTCAACATCAAGGAGGCAATCAATGCCGGTCCGCCGTGGACAACTCCGGAGGTTGGCAGCAGCAGAGCAAGAGGAGCGTTCGAAATGACTTAGTGTCGCTCTTCTCTAGAAAAACGCTAAATTTCACATTGCAAATCCGACTTGCCACATGTTGTTGATCATTTGATCCTTTCAATAATTGGAAGGGAAACTACTAAGAGTGTCGTAATGCGTAAGGTGTCACGAAACTTTCAATGAATGGCGATGTCTTTGGCGCAAAAAGGCTTTGTTGGGTTTGACCACTAATGGTGTGCTTTCCGTCTCAGTTGACAATTTATCATGCTTTACAGTAAAAAATGAATAGTTCTCACGCAAAAACTTCACTATCGCTACTCCTCTTACTACGAGTTTATATTGAGGTGAAATCTTACTCGATAGAGGATTTGTGAATTTGTGGTTGGAATGAGATAGCAGGAAATTACTTTCCACATCTTCGATAAAACTCTTCATTCAAAGAACACAGATTAGATGGTACACGATAAGTGAGACAAGCTGCTTCAACACCTACACATTCAAGAAACAATCTTCAAGAGGATATATAGCTTTTTCCACGTCAAATCTGTATGCGAGAAAATGGTCTTCTGGTTAGAGTCACTTCCATTTCAGAACGTATGATACACAGTCCTTTCTGTTCACCTAGATTCTGTTATGATCTTTACATTCACCGGACCAATAAATAAAAGTACATCAAAATAGGGAATAAGTTTATCAGTGTACATAAAAACCCTACCATTCGCAGTCACAAATGATGAACCGTCAAATAATCAATCATATTATCACTTTGTCTTATGAAATTAAATATTAGGGCTTAGTTCTATAAGATTTGATAGCCTTAATTCCACATAATAGCAGAAGGTCACCTTAACGATTGAAAATTACAATACAAGGAATAGCTTGGCAGAGATGATGTAGAAACTGCATGCGATGAAAATTGATCGGCTGCTAATGTACTCTAAGAGTTGGGACCTGCATAAGATTGCAGATGAGGCGGCTTCCTGCTCCCCCTCCATTTTTCTCCTCTCTAAAAAACTTCATGTAGGCAAGTGCATGTTTGAAGCTTTACCTTTACATGAGAGAGCTATTCTGCCACTCGTTATTGGACAGCATTCTTCATTACCTAATTTCGCTTGCACATTCTCTCCATAGATGTGTTGTGAAGTTTTCTGATAGCAGGGAGAATATTAGCTGGAGAAATTAAGCGCATTGGCTAAGTAGAACATATTATTGCCTTCGACTGGTACAAATGGAACGTTTACCTCAGCTGTGTAGGAGATAACACTCTTCCTCTGCCAAATCAAGCAAACAGGTGCCCAAAAAGCGCGAAGCCATGTCACACTGATACGTATGACATGCAGCTAACGTTAGATCCATGTTTATTTAGAATGTTCTAATTGCCTTCACCGGAAATGTGGTCGCGAGCGTTCTTGGCCGCAGGGGCGCAAGATTTGCATTGTATAGATTGGGATTACAACTTTCTTTTTGTGCCCTTTACATAATATATATATATGTATATATATTATATATATAGTAATGTATAGATGCAGTTCATAAATTAAAGTTACCTGTTCAATGTTGAAAGAAATATTTGAGTTGCACTGCAAAGACTAATTGACCTGATGTAAAACCAAAGATGATTAAGGTAGGGGTGAAAAGCAAAAAAATCAAGACAAGAACAAAGGCGAATCATGAGTTCGAAAGGCATTGTTTCTCTAAGGGTGTAGATTTGACATTGAAAACCGAAGATATTAGGACACGATGGTTTTTTTTTCTAAAAAGATCAAGGAAGTCAATGAAATGTATCAGTCTTCTCGTGACAATAAACTTTTTCAGATCGGGATTCTACTACGTAGTGTCAAAAATCAGCTGCGAAGTCGAAAAAGTACTGTGGAGGCAAAACGTTATCTTCTTTTAGTTGGTTGAAACGTGCGAATATGCTGAAAAAAGGCAAAGATTTTTGGAAGTTTCTTCTGTGATGTTCCATCATTCAATAGCGATGCTGTCTCCTTATAGCACAGATTTTAATACCTAAAAGGCGAGGAGGGAGAGAGGTGGAGGTCAGGACGCTCACTAATCCGATTTTTCTCTCGCGAGCATCGCTGCAATAGGTGTATCATACATGATACACGCGTAACCCAAATAGTTCACAGAGAAACGATAATACCGTTATGACATTTGTTAAATAATCCATCGTTTGAATATAAAGTTGATTTCAAAAACCGATTGAAAATTGTCGTGCTTTGAATTTTTAAGCTTCTACTGTTTATAGTTCATTTGTAGCTTTCACGAATTGATGCTAGAGTTTATTGCACATAATAAGAATGTGCAAAAAGATTATAACCTTCTGCGCATAGATGAGACACAAACAGTTGAGTATGCAGTATTTTGACGAAGATTTTGCAAAGTGATCACAACCACATTGAGTCTTAGGTAATCAAGCTCTACCGGGACTACCATCTGTTTCTTGTCACGATCGTTACTGTTTATGAGAAAGCGAGTCACAGCGTGAAACATTAACAGTACTATTAGCGCACATCGACCAAGGAGCGAATCCGTTCTCCATAAATACTCTGTCACACTGTAATCGAAACTGCGACACATAAATAAAGCTTTTCTCTTGGCATCTCACCATTGTCAAAGGAAACGGGATTTCGACAAGAGACACTGTCTCTCCAAAGTTGTCATTGCTTCACTGCACATTTAAGTCGTTCGACTGGAATGAAAAGTGCATACATGTTAACAGGAAAATCCGTATGGACCTTTGTTCACGCTTGACATTGCTATCTTTCCGAGGAGTACTAATTAAACACAAATGATGTTTGATGAAGTGGGAACGAAACGCGGAAGAAGCATGGATTATTCATGAACAAGACGAAGACCCAGTTCATCAAGAAATCATGATGCAAAGGAGAACAGATCGAATTCGATGATTCTTTGATCAAAATGACCAGTATGATAAGTGTACTATAGACGATCATGTACATGTAGAATAACATGAAATAGACTAAGCGAAAAAGGAAAGTGGTGTGGGTCGCAGTTCTGTTTCTTTGAGAAGCCTTGGAGTAGATAACGAATATCAAGATCCTTGCTCATTTTTTTGTTCAACAGTTCTCTCACATTCTGCTATGCAGCAGAAACGTGAGATATTTCAACAACATCCAAAATAGTGTACCTCCCACATGACAGTCGTACAAAGTTTCTGAAATTTAATTCGCACTCAGAACGTCCACCGGTTTGCGAAGTTGTTCTTCAAGAACTATACCATCATTGAGATCCAAAATTGGATACCACAAGCTTTTATAAGCCTATATGGCAATGAGTTCTAACTCACGAATCATCAAATGAGCCTCACGTACGTTACAATGTTCAGAACAAGTCAAAATCGCGAAGAACATTGGACGAGGTCTTAGATTATTTCCTTAACTTCCGGGCCCAGATAGATTCTTCTCGTCTTAAAGCGTTGTGTTACTTCGCTGGCCTCAAAGCTAAACACTTGAAGGTCAGATAGGGATCACTTTCCTGATCGAGCAGAAATTTTTTCAAAGGTTTCTCTTTATTGACCGGAGATTTTACACTAAACCGTTAATGATCACTTAAAAGCTTGAGTCACAGAGTGTCCATAAAGTTTTTTTTTTTGGAAACTTTTCTCAGTGCTGTGGTATCAAAACAGGAGGTCAAATTCGAAATAACAAATAATATTGAGCATACCTCACAAGTTTTTGGGAGATCATTCTTCTGCGCATACCAAGAACATTGGATGAGGCACAACCAGTTGAGCAAAGCAGGATCTAGACAAGGGTTCTGCTACATGGACCACATCCATACCGTATCGAGGGTCATAGAAGTCTGCCGGGAATACTTCGTGCCCTTAATTCTAATCTTCACTGACTATCAAAAGCATTTGATAGCTTCGAAACGCACGCAGCCCTATCAGCGCTTGTCGATCAAGGAGAGGATCTGTCCTAGGCAGGAACTTTATCAGACTGCTATCGGAACTGTGCCACGAAAACACAGCTCTTCCATCGACCTCTTACCGTACCCAGTGGAAAAGGGATTGGACAGGGTGATACAATATGCCAAAGCTGTTCACCGCCGCACTGCAGTGGATAACGAAGTCGCCTCATTGGGACGAGAAGAGCATACGCGTCGATGGAAAATTCCTATCAAACCTTCTTTCCGTAGACGACATTGTCTTATTCTCGAAAAGCACTTCTGAAGCGAGGACAATGGTCAAGGAACTCAATGAAGCGGGGAAGAAGACCGGACTACGAATAAATCGCATGAAGGCCCAGATTATGAAAAGGCAATGGTGCAATGATGAACATATCAGACTGGAAGGACCTTTACTTACGGAGACCTCCTCGTACGTTATCTTGGTCGTCCACTGAAATGAAATTAGCATGAAGGAGTAACTTGACAGTAGAAGAGAAGCAGCATGGGCCGCTTACGGGCCTCTCAGGAAGCCACCGACCAAATAACGGGCCCCAAATCACGCGTTTACCATTTCAATTCACAACCCTTCCAGCGCTTGTGTTATGCAGCGAGAGACGTGGGCTAATAGTTCAACCACGCCGTGAGTACTACGAGCGACTCACAGAGCGCTTAAACTGATTTCTTCTGAAAATCAGTTGGCGCTCACAACCCCCAGCCGGCTTGCGCAGCTCAGATCTAAGAAATTTATCTCATCTTTGTGATCCAGAAATCTTCACATTGGTAGCGAAACACAGATGGGCCGGTCATATAGAAAAAAGATCAGACGACAGATGGACGAAACGAACTGTAGATTGGTCGGCACAAGAATACTTCCGTCCCCGACGACGTACTACCTACACGTTTGGGGACGTATTCACTAGAATAATTAATCAGCTGCATTCATATCTGTATTCGCATCAGGTGTATTCGTAACTGCCGATATTCTACAAATCACGGTATGAAACTCGTGCCAGTGGCCATGCTCGAATGAAACCATCGCCATGGACGACAATGGCGAGAAGACGAGACGAATGGAAGATGTGCTGGGGTCCGCACAATTCGTGAAGACGGACCGCCCAAGTACCGTCCAAGTAAGTAGTTCGAAATAAAATTATGTTTTGCATCGGCCGCTCATTCTTACTGTTAATTCGATGGAAGCACGATAATCATATGGACGTGTAGAGGAAATCTTATAGCATCAGAGTCATACGTTCAATCTGGAGGTTCTTCCAAAGTAAAGAAACAATTCTTACTTGAATAACAAAAATTGCTATGCACATGTGACCCACCGAAGTGCAGTCCATCGATGGTCGTGTTGAAACGGCGGCAATTCTTTTGTGCATCGCCCCTCACCCCATAGATTAGCCAAAAAACACATGCATACGTATGTGAATCAATTCTATCTCCCTGCTGCATTGCAGAGGAATGGTCTTTAAAGAAAGTAAGCAGCGCTTTGCCATCGTTGTATCTTGCGCTATCGAATGATTGCCAATAGTCTAAAAATGAGCTCCGTTCGGCGAGAAATATGTGCTTGTGAAAACAAATGTTTTTTTCACTAAAGTCTCATGAGAAAACCTTTTTCGAAGAAAAAGCCTACGTAGTGCTCTAGCTAGGGCTTCGAACTTTCGAATGAGTGCTAGAAGTGCCCTAAAAAGCCATTTTTCAGAGATAGGGATCGCTTTTGCGTCCCGTGCTGTCTAGAAGAAAAGTACCATCATTCAAATTTTCTAATATACGGTTGGATTTTATCTGAGCGTTGAAAATTCGGACAACTTTTGGTCGAACGATTGCGTATGCGTCTGAAAGGAAATCTGTTTTAGGATCAGTTTGATAATAGTCCCTCATATAATTTTTTAACATTATAGCAGCGATTTGAGAAATAGTGTCTGAGTGTCTCACATGTATGGATCAATTTTTATTCATCACTCATTGCAGACAAAATTCACTCACAGCGGATAGAACACAAATTTGTCGTAATATGTATAGGTGAAAACCAATGTGAATGTGAATAATATAATATAAAGCGATGACGCTGATGTCTGGAATACTGATAGTTTCAGTAATCATGAATTTCAGTTGGTATAATAATCTAAGTATTCGATATCGGCATGATTTCAGGGAATGATTGTTGGTACGGTGTGGTTTCCAATAGTGACTTCATCGACCTTATTCAGGTTCAGTCTTAATCGTTTCGATACGTCACTTTCCGATTTGCGTTCTGCTGCCTTCTTTGATTCTTTAATCATTACGCTTTGAGTCCATGGAAATGGCATGAACGCGGATTGTGTGGCTTCCACACCGATATCACCACATTGCTGCAGCTCAACCATACTTGTTTTGATAGATCAACGTGACTTCTGTTTTGCTGCCTGCTCTGCAGTGTTCATTTTTCTGCACCGTCCTTCCCTGGGCCGAAATCCTCATATGATTTCAGTTTGCTTCCTAAAAAATATCATAGGTTATTATGAGACAAAAGATTTGAGTGTACAACTTAACGTACTCATTTTCTCCACTTCTTGTAGTAATGCCGAATCGACTTTGTTCACTTCACTCATTGTTCTGTCATAGCTACGCTTGTCATCCTCTGTAATTGCCTAGCATCAAATACACAACATTTCATCCTTAATTTGATCCCTTCTTATTTTAGCTTTGTTCAACTGCTCAATGGCATAGAGGCTAGATTAGTTCTGCGAAGAAAGCGTTTCCCACAAGACTTGCCTCTTTGAGACCGTATCCCCCTTTCAACGTTAAACAATAGGAACGAGACAACAAGTAATAATTTTTTCGCCGTCACCCCTTCACCTGAGTATCATGATAGTGACTAGGCAGAAAAAAGGCAGACCGGAACAGCTAAAAGATGAAGCAGCTGCATACTTTCCAGCAAGTGCAAAAGATATCATTCTGTTGAGCGGAATAAATAGGTCAAATGATTTGCGTTTCTCTATCTCGACTGTTACGATTTTCTTACTGATTAATAAGAAATTAGCAGTGTCAGCTGTTTTTATAATCGGAATGATAGACGTAATGAGTTCATAAATGGAAGAGACTCCAAGCTGCTTTTCGTGACTGATCAAGAAACATCAACTAGTAAGGCACATCGGAGCATTAATTGTCTTCTATTCAAGAATCTAGTTAAAGAATGTTCAGGAATCAGAACTAGGTCAGGTAACGCCGCCTCAATCCCTATCTGTAACACCGAATAACTTAATTATATGGATAGGACTTGAAGTTACATTGATGAATCCATATCATTTTCTCAATGTGCTTACTCTTTATTCCTCCACTGATACTCGGCGTTTGATTCTCTCCAAGTTGTTTCGCCAGCAGGAAGGCAAGCGGTCTGGAATTACGTAGAGATATTGTTTTAGGCAAGAATTCGTGGAATAACGATAAAATGTTAGGTAATGAATCTCCTTGAACGTTTTTATGAACTTCCACTACGGTCTTCAACGTATTCTCGGCGACATAGGAGTCTACGATGTGGGAAACATGACCAATTATCCATTAAACATAGCACACGTAATATTAAGTACTAGTTATCTAATCAATCATTGAGTTCTACATCTCTGGCGCTGCAAAAAAGTGTTCATTTCGACTTGCCGCGTCGAAATTGTATTTTCTCCGGAGCTCACATCATAAACTTCTATCTTGTTTTATTTTTGAACACGTGAATAAACCACCTTCATGCTATTCTCCAGTGTATCGCTATGATTATAACTGCCATTCTTTTCTTGTATCTCAAAACTCTACTTTCATTCCTCTCCATTCGACCGCTTTTCTATAGACCTAGCTCAAAAACAAAAGTCTGTTAATGATATAACATGTTTTGAGGCGTTTACTTCTATTGTCAAATTACTAAAATTCGCACAACTTATTCAAATTCATAAAGGCTTCGCATAGAATTCAAACATGTCATCAAATGAGGACAAATCTTTCGAGCTTCTGAACTGCTGTACCAATGTAGTAAGCTCCTGCTTTCTCTACTGATAAGTGAAGTCATGATGGGCATCATAGGCACCGCAAAAATCACTACACGTAGGTGTGAAATAATATGCGAAACATCAGAAATTTTTAAGAGTAAATCGGACTTAGGCATAAGAATACGACGAATCATATTATTTCCATGTCAAACCGAGAATGAGACGAGCGACCGCCAATAAAATTTGCGCAGAATGTAGTATTTACTGAGATTCTTATCAAAATCGTTAATAAATCCAAAATACGGACATCACCATATGACAGGTAATACATTTACTTCTTAATTCGATGTATGCAATCAACAAGATTTCTTTATTCGCCTGTTCTTTTAGCGGTGTTATAACGTCATAATTATATATATACTAAGGGAGTGGTAATGTAAAATGTTCTACCTTAGAGAGGACTTGAACTCCGATCCTACCCTTTAAGGGGTGCGTACTAACCAGATTTGCTACCAAAGCTCCTATTCTGCTAAAACTCCTTCGGTGATGCACAAAATTCATTTGTCAGCAACCAACGTTCTACGTTTTAACCTGGTAGGCGCAAATTGGCATTGAGCTCAGTCACGCTAGAAGTTATTGTATATATCTTATCAAAAGATTGCCTACTTAACCGTTACTTGAACGACAGTGTGAACATGCTCATCACTCACAGTGGTGTAGGAGTAGGTATCGTTCAGTATTGCGCTTTAAAATGAGTGAATGTGATGATGAAAGTTCTAAGAGTCGAATATGAATTAGCTAACCACTGTGTGTGACAAGGAAGTATGGAAATGTTTTTGTTGTCCCATTAATGAAAGCCAGACTAGACGTAATGCGAGTGACATCACGTACGCTGGTTGACTACGAACTTTTTTTATTTTACCCGATGCATGCACAAAAAGCATCTTAATGGCTTTTAGCACAAAACAATATAAAAGTTTCGGACAATCATTTTGAGCACTTTCTCGCCTTCTCGATCACATAGAAAACCTTCAGAATGCAAAAAGTAGTCTTCAAGTTAGCAAATGGTGAAGTTTGAAAAATATGCTATCGCTAATCTCCCAAGAAAGTTTTAGCTTTGTGCTAGGAACGCTGTGTTAAGGCGTGAGGACGTTAACGTGGATTTAGCGATCGTCGCATTAATTAAACTATACTATCTATATAAATTGACGCAGAACTCACGCTTGATGAATTTTGACTTGGAAACTGACTGAGAATAATGCCTCCTTCCTCTTTCACTGTTTTGACGCGCGTAGAGGCAAATAACACGGCCAGTAACACTGAACACAGGTGAAAAAAGTTAATTTAATTCTGAAAAATGTAGCAATTTGATAATTTGCTTACAGAGCCCGTTATGGCGTCTGATGAGGCACTTGTAGAGTGCTACACAGGCGCTTGCTTCGTCCTTCCGGACTCCTCAATCGCACAGTGTCCCTCGATCAAGACGATTGTCCGGTGATATCTTTCTATATAAAGTAATCGACGTCGAATAGTAGACTATATCACCGCAAGTTAGGTGACGAAATCGCACAACTTGGAGCGACCACAGTCGAGTGTCTGCGGAGAGTTAAATAAATCATACCCTATCCTCGACCGTTTATATAGACCGCGCTCTAAACCATGATAGTCTGATAACTTGATAACGCGTTTGAGACCGTTATGATTCCTGATAAGGGGACTTATACAGTGTAAAATAGGCGTCTGTTTCGTCGTTCCGATTGCAGTAGATAGCCTCCTTCAGCTCAATCGATTATCTGAGGATACATCCTTATATATAGGAATTCCTTTTTTTCCATTCCAAATTGGTTCATTCTACCAGCTCTTCAACACTCGACTGTGATCACTTCAAGTTTGGTGTTTTTGTCACCTAACTTGCGGTGATCTAAATATTCGGCGTCGATTCCTTTATATAGAGATATATCCCTAAGAGATCGGTTGAATGCGGACGAGTTGGCTACAGAGGAGTCTTTGATTACAAAACAGGCGCCTGTCTAAGACGATATAAGTGCACTTTTAAGATCTCATAACGGGCTCAAACACGTTATAATGTTAACGGATTATCATTATTTTGAGCGAAGTATATTTAGACGGTCGTAGGTGGATTGTGTGATATTTGACTTCGAATATGATTAAACGGCTAAGTAAGCAACTCACGTAAAATTCATGAGAAAAGTCCACTAGTTCACCACTCATTCACTATCTGCTTGCTTATAAAAACTGGTTACACCTTTTTTACAGTTACAGAACATTCCATGACTAGCGGGAAAAATTCTTTAGAAAGACCCATACATTCTTCAGGATTATCACTAATGATTTTAATGCAAGAAACTGAAGAGCGTCACATTGGGACCCATGGGCTGGAATGGCGCAAGCAATGAGAAACTATCACACTTTATCATGACGAATAGAACCGTCCATAATAACTCACAATTCCGAAGACTCCAATGTCATCGGTGAATATGTTATTCTTCTAACAGAGAGTATCATAAGAAAATAGACCACATCTCAGCAATTGATGACATTTGATGACAGTGCCACAATTGCAGTCCAGTAGGCAACAGCGAACAGCTGAACACAAGAGAATTTTGTAGAGAGAATTGCGAAAAATAGTCAAGTTTGTCAACACTCCTCCCTCGTTTTGTCGGGGAAGAGATAGTTGTTGTTGCGGATGGATGAGCTGACGAGAACGGTTGAATAGGTGTAATCAACATGGTGAGGTGGCAGTACGGTGGAATAGCGGGGAGTGTAGTGAAGAGTAGGAACGATGGTGGGATACAGTAAAAAATGCATGCAGTATCGTTGTTAGTTTGAATTGAAGGATATGTCTTCAAGGGCCAACGTTGATAGGCAGGCGGCGCCACCCCCCACGCTTGCGTGGCAGTCCTAGAAGGCGGCATTTGGCACTCTATGTGAGACCGTCGTGCTGTCTGCGTCCCCGTTCTCACGAGCGCCTTCGTTCTAACGCTCGGGATGTCGCCATTACAATAGCCGATTGAAATCGAGAGAAACTGAGAGTGAGAAAAAGGCAGAGGAGAGTTATGGGTAGAGTCAACCAGTTTCTGGGAAGCAGCCAGAGGCTGTAAATCGTGGAAAAATGACTAGGTTATGCGAAAACAATTACAAGGCAAGCCTTGCTTGTCAAAAATGATTCTGCAGATTGCAATGCAGTGATTGTCGTTATTATTATGATTAACATTATGTGATTAGAATATAACATGTTTTGATCCATTAAGGTCTACGTGCTATACAGCCGCCTGTTTCGTGCAACAGCGTCTCATCAGTACCGCCGTTTTCGGTTCAGCCGATCCCTTGTGGCTGAATGATGCTCTATGGAGGAATCGACACCAGGTAAAAAATCATCGAAAGTGAGATGATGAGATTGTCTGATATTGAGGTGACCGTCAGTCGAGCCTGTGACTTTTATAATGAGCCATGCCTCTCCTTTCAACCGAAACAGGCGCCTGTACAGCAGCAGACCTGATAGCGCAAAATATGATGCCATGGCCTTGTCAGATTATATCATTTTGAGAGGGTCTAAGAGTGGTCGAAAGGCAAGGTAATTGGAGCAGTGATAGCAGTAGCAGCAGTGGCAGTTTGATGGCTGGAGTTTAGGTGACTCCCCTCGCAAGAGTCTGGACACGAATTTTATTCAAGTGACAAGTCTTAATCTACTAAACGTGCGTCAACGCTCTAAAAAATGCGAGTCACCCTATATGTCTGCCATCGTACTACTGCTGATATTATTATTGTTACTACTACCATTACCACTTTGGCGTCAGCTGATCTACATAGTAGCTTGCGATTAACGCTCATTATTTTTAACATTTCGTCAAACACACCTCAACAAGACCTCTTTGGCTCGAATTTTCCTTCGCATGATGCTCGATGTGATCTGACAGCACAAATAAACATTGAGTGCTCCACTACGATAAACATTGTTGCGACTAATTCTTTAGCATTTAAGGGTCCTAGCTTAACGATCGATACAGACAGCACTTTGTCACAGGAAGAATTTTGCAGGGCTCGGTAGACATTAAAATCATTCAACACAATGTCCAGGCTATGTGTGTTGAGAAATTACTTCCTTGTCATGCTGACCAGCAAACACCTTTCACTCTTCTTCCTGTCATAGTCAGATAGAATGTGATACTCTCTAAGTGAAGTTCAGTGGGAGCTTTAAAAAGTGAAGGAGTCGAATGTCAGTCTTCATATGCTCTGAAGATATTTCGTGAACAAGGGAACTGGTACACGTGGTATAACGGAATGCTGAGCTGATGTATCATCTACAAGTGGGCAATGATTGTACACATAACTCGATGTGTTTCATAGTTTCATATTTAATATCGTATTAACATATCTCAAACATCAAAAATGTCGCGCTCTCTAACATCCCTGCCAGCAAATGAAGTGAAATTGCGAACATCCATCATTTTCATTGGAATGTAAGCATATATCAAAGCAATTTCTATTGCAAACATGAGAGGAATGTAGGACGATCAAGTACAATTTGTCTCATTGTCAAGAGACCCTTTATAATGCCTTTGGATATTATATTTGCAGTGATGTATAGTGTGCGTAAAAACTTTATGCATCAGTTGGGATTCGAATCCACATTTCACTCTATCCGAGGAGCGTATAGAACCGTTGCATATTAACGCCCGTTTTAACACCATTCTTTCTACGCTGCAACGTGTCTATCTGCTAGCAGCCAAACGTCAATGGTCTGGCGTAGGTAGTCGTTATCGACATTGGACCCACTTACACTGACAGATATTGGTTATCCATAATCGAATAGAATTGTTTTTTATTTGATCGCGTTTAGCGGTGGTATGATATTATGATATACCTGATGATTTAGAGTATGTTTTTCCCCGAGCATGGATTGTCTATTGGACAATCGACTCCTATAATCGGCTCTGAAAAGGATGAAGGCGTCGAGAAGTTAGCTGAGTATACATCATTGTCAATCTTGTTCATTGGTGAAAGGCCAAATGGAATGATGAATCACGCCGCTTCATTCAAAAGTCGGTTTAGTAGAATAGATTTGGTAGTTGACTTGAGTCTTAGAATAGATTAGTGGCTAGAATTCGTAACCAGTACGTAATTAGATAATGTTCTAAATATCTGCACATGGGATAGTGATGCGGTACATTCTCCATCCTATACAACCTATCGCAAATCTGAAATGTCATACATGCTGACAGCCTCATCAAGGCCGAAATACGTTATCGGGCTCCGTAAGTTCCCTACAATAGACCACGCGCATGGCAAAAATGATTATCAGGCATATTGAAAGTTGAGCATGGTCATTAAGAAAGCACTCAAAACAAAAGGTATGATGTATTGTACGATACCAGTCATGAGCAGTCGAGTGTAAAGCACTGTCATTTAGTGATAATTCCACTTAATCGTCCGTGTAAAATGTTCGCCGTTGTCAACTCTATATAGAGGTTGGATTTCTCGAGAGGACTGACTAACGATGGAGGGTACTGACTACTTAACTGACGACAATGCCGAAACACGTGTATGGGGCTCTTTAAGCTGCCCCTATAAGAAACCACACGCATAGCTCAAAAAATCATTTTCTGGCATGTAGAAAGTTGGGCGCGGTGTTTAGAAAACACTCGAAACGAGAAGTTTTAAATAATAAATATTTTCCATCCAGTACCGCAAACACCTACTCCGCTACCGATAAAAGAGTTCCGGTGGCAATTGAACAAATGAGAATCCTTACACACGCGCAAAACATTCAGCAGCTCTTCTAGAAAGAACGAACAACTTTTATATCACGTCAGATACAGAATCAGATATGCGTAGATCACCTTCAGATGTGCCGCAGTAGAGGAGTGGTTTTGGAGTTCGGTCACGGTACTTCCATGGTTTTGGCAGAAAATCTTGCTTCTCGCAAAAACAAATTATGTAAAATGCTCCATGGGAATACCTTACAGAAGATATTCGCACTTATCCGCTTTAAGACATGTTCTGCGACTAATTGTAAATAAGTAAAGCATGATAAATAAGAGCTTCTCAAACATAATCATATCATAAAAAGAATTCGCATTCCTATGCACAATTGCGACTAAGCTAATAGAGAAGTTGCAACTGCATGTTATATCAAAAAGTGAGTAGTTGTCTGAGCTAAGACATTGTCTCAATTCAGATGGGTAATCTGGAAAGCTTCCTTCTGATTCTATGGAGTTCTACATCTATTACTCAAGATAGCTATTGAAAATTCCGTTATCGGAAAATAAGTGATAAAGATTATTTCATGGCTTTAATACCACATGATTCCACGTGCATGTAATACACCAAATTTATCAGATCTGAAATTTTATTGCCACCTATAGTCCTTCTAAATTCTGCAATACAAGTAGATATTTCTGATTATGTCACTAACCAAAAACTCATTCGGATTTCGATTTGTTCACATTCTGTTCAGTTGACTTACTCGACTCGCAAAAATTCTAACCAAATTTTGCGTTCAAGGTCGCTCCGTATCAAAACTGCGAACCCGTCTTTTGTGTGTCATCACTTCACAGATTGTGCAAATGCTGACTTTTCTTCATATACTTTATTGTCTTCATCCGCATTGTCAAGGTCTTCAAATTTTACATGTAGCTCCGAACACTGCTTAAGGATCTCGTTTTCTTCACGTATGTCGTTATATATCTTTCATGCTCGTGTTCTGAAATAATCATTTTACAGTGTTCCGAGGAATCATGAAAGGAGCATTTTTTCAAATTGTCAATCTGCAAAGTTTGCTGAACATGCTGGTATAGCATACTTGGCCTGCGACCAGTTCAAACGAACAGACATGTGTATTTTAAGGTTCTTCTAAGCACTGCTTTAGCGAGCACAACATAATGATCGCCGCTCAAAAAATGGGGTCTACAAAAACAATATTAGTTGTTCCCCTATTCACGCTTTTATTGCTATACTTTCACTTGTTTTACAGCTTATTGCAACTATGCGGTGTCAACAATTTCACCGAGATGGCAGGAACAGCATAAACCGAAGTCAGTTGTACAATTCTGTTCCAAATTCTGTTTCATGCTACCGAAAAAGTCTCGTCTGAGTAACAAGTGAAACGCTAACGGATGAACAATTTTCGAGCAGTACATGTAACAGCGCACGAAATGTTGAAAGACCTTTGCGAATACTGAAGTAGAAAAACTGGTTCGCATCTCAAAAGTACAGAGTCCGAACACTATATGTGATAATGGACCATGTGAAAAAAACTAGTTAATAATCCACAATTCTCCCTAACCGCAATGAAGAGGAAAAACGGATACAGACATAGAGATTTTTCAAATGGAGTTATTAGCCATATTTTTATAAGTGAGCCTGCAATCAGTCTTTCATTGACGACAAATATGATTCGGAGCTCATCCTTGTTGCAAGCGTGACTATTACTCAATTTGTTCAACATATTGTACATCTTGAGGAAACGTCACAAGTGCGGAGGAGCCGAGAATGTCTTGAGCTTTGATAATAGTCCCTGAGAACATGGGACTTTTCCGTTATCATAACAGCGGCCAAGACTTACCGAGGAGAAATTTTATGACCATCTCCTTCCTCAATATGCGATAAAGCAGAACAATGAAACTGTGAGTGGATAATCAACAGTAAAGTCGAGCTAAACTCTCGAAAGACTACAGAAATTGAAACACCACCGTCATTCGAAATCCATAGAAGATACTATTTCGAAGGCTGGTTTGATTTATTGTACTACATTGGAAAGAAAACTTCCATAGTTTGATAAAATATTCAAAATTTATGCATATATTCAGACAACACATAGGCAATTATCCTTCACGACATAGGCAATTATCGCCCAATCTGCTTGCTGTCCGTTGTCTATAAACTCTTTACTCGAGTCATCCTGAACAGGATTGACAGAACACTGGACGAAGGACAGCCATGCGAACAAGCAGGGTTAAGAAAAGGATTTAGTACCATTGACCACATCCACACGATCACAAGACTCATTGAAGTTTCGCGAGAGTACAAACAACCACTCTGTCTCACTTTTATCGATCTGAAAAAAGCCTTTGACTCAGTGGAAACAGAAGCGGTTATAGAGGCTCTGGATAACCAGGGCGTCCCTACTCGGTACATAGTGATCCTTCGTGAGCTTTATAAAGATTTCACGACCAGAATATCTCCATTCTACAACAATGTCACCATTGACGTAAGAAGAGGGGTTCGACAAGGCGATACAATATCGACAAAACTATTCACTGCCACCCTACAAAACGTCATGCGAACATTAGAATGGAACGAAATGGGAGTGAAAATTGACGGTCGACAATTAAACCATCTTCGCTTTGCTGGCGATATCGTTCTCATAACACCAAACATCAGCCAAGCGGAACGAATGTTGACTGATTTCGATAACGCCTGTGGAAAGATCGGTCTTCAACTGAATCTAACGAAAACACTGTTCATGAGGAACGGATGGGTTTCTAAAGCCCCATTCACGCTCAACGGAACGACAATTTCTGAATGCTCCAGTTACATCTATCTAGGTCGTGAAATCAACATGATGAACGACCTAGCCCCAGAGTTGAGCAGGAGGAAACGAGCGGCTTGGGGAACGTTTAAGAGCATCGAAGATGTAGTGAAGAGGACAAAGAACATCCGACTCCGTGCCCACCTTTTCGACTCGACGATTATCCCTGCCCTAACGTATGCAGCAGAAACCTGGTCGCTACGTAAGCAGGATGAAAGATCACTTGGAGTTATCGAATGCGCAGTCGAAAGGTCGATGCTAGGAGTATCCCGTAATTCGCAAATGAGAGAAAGGATCCGAAGTTCCGACCTACGTCAACGATCGAAAATCAGAGACGCCGTTCTACACGCCAGGATGTCGAAAATAAGGTGGGCCGGACACGTGATGCGCTTCAACGACAACCGATGGACGGGAGCCGTTACCGAGTGGATTCCTCGGGACGTCAAGCGCTCTAAAGGAAGACCACTGACCCGTTGGTCCGATTTCTTCACGAAAGTGATGGAAGAAAGATATGATGCTCAGCGAATTCCTAGAGCGAGGAGAACCCACTGGGCTACTCTTGCACGCGATAGGGAAAAATGGAAGAGTTGCTGGTACCCGCTCAAGTCACTCGACGATCAACGGGACGACAGGTGATAGGTGATACAGGTGATTCAGACAACAAACAACAACAACTGTTCTTTAATAACAGCCCATCATTATCTCCCACTTTTCCCATTGGTCCGCCAGATTTCGGATCTGATCGAATTCCCACCCTTTCGGCTTTGAATCAAAGAATTCTTGACATGCTTCTTCAACGTCATTGGAAGGTTCAAATCGATGACCTTCCAAAAAGTGTTGCATTAGCTGAAAAAGGTCGTAACAAGGTGGAGCAACGTCCGAACTATAGTGTGGATGCGATAGAATCTCAGCTCCATCCAATTCCTCAAACTTCGCTTGGTCTTTTTGGCAGTCTGTGGTTTTGCATTGTCTTGCTGAAATAAAGCGCGCTTTCGACGAACAAGTTCTGGATACTCACTGGACAATTCCATTCTACAGCAGATATGGACAAATTATATATCAATAGATATGCAAGAAGTAGACCTTTTCAAATTATATAAGAATCCCACACGATTCATGCAAAAAAAACGACATTACCATCCAAACGATGGAAATTTTCTTTCCAACCTAAAAATTTTCGCAATGTATACATCAATTAACAATATAACAACAATATAATATAATAATATAGTATAACAATAATTAACAATATAACTATATATTTCCTGGAAAGTTTTGGGCACACTATTGATCTAACCTTTATGTTTGCCTGTTTTTTCCAAAACTTCTGTACATTGTTACTAAGCGTCTTACACAAGCTTAGACCATGCAGAAAAGCACTTATGATGGCTGTGGTCCAGATGCTACGCCGTCGGATTATGGTTCTATCTCCACTTGATGGTACATTTCTTGCGTGGACGCTGATTCGAGAAATTTGACCAAGTTGTAGAGGCATGTCAGGAGTTTCCCGATCCAGTGCTCAAGGGATGGCCATTTTGAGCAGATTCAGAAGCTTGCAGATCTTTGACAGAACATCGTGGATAATGATGGTCTTTATTTTGAAGATCAGGTATTGTTGTTTTCAGCCATAATAGCTTGAGTAAAGATTTTCAAGTATTATTCTAATGTAAGAAATGCTTGGATACTGTATAACTTGGAGAAGATGATGAAAAATTACTATAATGGCCCGTGTTGTAAAAACGCCAAAGTATTTCTTCCTCGGATTTCCCAGAGAAGATCACGCTATTTCTGCACAATATGCGAACATGGAGGAGGACGGGAGGTCTACAAGTTCTAGGGGAATCTGCAGCGAAATCGAGAAATCATGGAAGACACTTTGCTGCCTCAATAACCAGCGGTTATGAGACAGCAAAATAACCGTCAAATATAAGAAATGTTAGAGGAGTCTAAAAAACGTTATAAAGGTGGCTAATGATGCTAGGGTAAGGAGTTCGAGGGAGACTTTCCGCATTAAATTGATGTGGTTTGTTCTCAACCTTCCTATTGAATTGATGTGTTTTGAGACATCACGGCTGTTTTATAGGTGATGAACTTCCCCATTATGTTAAAGTTACAAAACTTTCTTCCGACTTGAAACAAAAATCTAGATCATGTTCCACTACGTAATGTGACTCTCATCAAAATACGTAATTACCATTCCTTTGTCTCATAAATTCCTAATCATTGCAAAGAATTTTTAATTGAAAATCTGGCTAACCGCAGTGCTCTTTCACTTACGCAAAAAACGTTTTTTTGAAATGATAGAGTAAATAGTGCAATGAAATTCGAAAAGATTCCTCAATCAAATTCAAAGTCGATGTAATGCATCAAAGTCTGTGACATCCTCGCTCGAGATGCCACAACGAGTTTTGTAAGAACGACAACTTGGGGATGTCTGATTTCACGATTCCAGGTTCGCACTGCTTTGCTCAACCAATTCAAACTTGATTATAAAATAACGGTAGCAACTTAAAATGTGCACAGGCCTGGGACAACTTCCAAGTGCTCAAAATAAGGTGCGGACAATTCGTCAAGTGGGGTTGGGCAAATATCAATCGCTGTGATAAGTCGTAAGCACTCATTGGCAGGTGAGAGCAGTCGTCGAAAGGCGAAAATCTGAAGGCTAAGAATCGGGTGAGGAAATTTAGAAGGGCTAAACTTTAGCAAACAAATAATGGTAATTCATACGAAAGTAACCAAAAAGGTGAAAAGCTCACTAAATGGTGAATTTCACATGAAGCAAATGAATGACTGCAAGCACGTCAAAAGTTCGGCTCTTCAAAATAACAGAATCTACTGATTTCTCGACTGCATTGCAACATGCGATAAAAGTGAATCCCATGTGGCAACCGACTGCATGTAATACCCACTCGTAAATTTTCTGTCACAAGCAGGGTCATGTGAAACATTGATGGTCTGCTGCCTTGCGCATGTGATACGATTTTCTAAGCGAGATTCATTCAGTCGTAGGGTTTAATCGTTTGAATTCTTCCGGATGCGCGATGATGTATTTTAATGTAGTTTCAATAATTCACAAAGGCTTCTCAATATGACCGATTGCGTATTGATCTACCAAAGCCTTCAGCATATGAGGCAGTTCAGTAGCGATCATTCCAGATTTTTCAAATCATTCTAGCGAGGGAATTGGACTATAACGATCCGTAATGCGATCTGCATATACTGAATTTTTATTCGTGGCTCACTGGAGACAAAATTCACTCATATGAGTATTATGACCACCAGTTGTATAATGTAGAGGTGATAACCAATGTGACTAGGAATAATATAACACTTAGTGATGACAGTGATATCTATAGAGCTATCAGATTTCAGGGCTCATCTGCTCAGTCATGGCAGTTTGAGCCCTCGATACTGGCTTGAATATTCGACAGTACTGTGTAGCTTCTACAACTACAATACCATTCATAACCATGAATGTTGTAGCAGTGGTGCGGGGCGCCTTCACTGCAGTCATTGTACTATTCTCTTCTTCTGAGCCGTCCTTTGCTGGCCCAAAAATCTCATATGCGGTCTGCTGGTTCTCTAAAAAAACATCATAATGAATAGTTTGAGTTTCTTGATTAACGCACTCACTTTCTCCATTTTGTGTAGTGCTGCCCGGTGACTTTGTTCGCAACACTCGATGTTTTTCACTACTAGGTGTCATTCTGTGTGATTACCTAGCAATAGATGCACAACATTTCATCGTTATTTTGATGCTGTTTTTCCAGCTTTGATGAACTGCTGAATGGCGTAGAGTCTAGACATTAACAGTGGATTTTTACGAAGAGGTGATTTCTCGTAAAAATTGTCTCTTAGTGATTTTCAGACCGTATTTCACTTTTCAACGCCCAGCAATAAGGATGAAACGAATTTTATTGAATTTTCAATCGTTAGTCGTCCTTCATTTGATTATCACGGGTGTTTTTTAGGCAGAAAAACGCGAGCCTCAACGGTTAAAATGAAAGCCAGCGATTATGCCTTTCAGCAAGTGGTATACAATGTCATCCTGTTTAGCATTTAGATAAGGCTCGAATATGCTACGAATTCCTATGATCTGTTTTCTTAGGGATTCTCTAAGCGACTTTCACAACATTTTATTGGGAATTCGATTCCGGTTGCCATTAATATTCGATGCGTTGATCGCGGAAGACAAACAAATGGGAGACACTTTGCATCCTCAACTTGAGTGTGTATTATCCAGTTATATGGCTGCAACTTGTAGTTAGCGTGATGAGTACATAACATTCAATCAATGTGCTCACTTTTTGCGCTTCCAGTGATGCTCGACGTTTTTTTTCATCGGCTGGAGATTGGAAAGTAGGAAGTACAGCTGCAGAAAATTGTAGAGATGTGGGAAGATTCCAGTGTGTAGTGTGAGGTATTGAGAAAATGATATGTACTTAATTTTCGATATAAACTTTCAAAAATGTTCGAATCCATACCCGAGGTTGGTACGCCAGGGCTATACACGCGTGTTTCGGAGATTTACGTAATTTTCTCAAACGTATGGATAGAATTCCACCAAAGTCACCAACTCATTCACAACAACATGGCCTCTACAGAAGTCATGCAGTATGAAAATCATAACCGATTATAGTCTTGGGTTAGCATATTTATTTATATGGAGCTAATTGAGTTAGAAATCGAAATATTCCATTTCTGCAACTCTTTGTCTGCAAGGCCACAGTATTTTTTGTACTCGCAACCCTGATAATGTGTTTTCTCGGACTCACGTCATATTATTTTCATTTTGTTGCTTGGAGGATTATCTTTCAAACAGGTATATAAATGAATATTATGCTATTCGCTAATGTATCGTAATGGTAGCGTTATTTTCTTGGCTATTTAAAGATGA
The DNA here is from genome assembly GCA_019055375.1 of Parelaphostrongylus tenuis. NCBI lineage: Eukaryota > Metazoa > Nematoda > Chromadorea > Rhabditida > Metastrongylidae > Parelaphostrongylus > Parelaphostrongylus tenuis. The sequence goes on from JAHQIW010003849.1 coordinate 40,159, forward strand.
TTCAAAGATCTATCTAAAGGGAAAGATGGCCACTATCATTTTATTAAGACTTCCAGATCTATTATGCATTTGTATACGGAAGCTCTCGCGTAAAAATTACAACATGTAATTAAGTAATCATAAAGTTTACGTAGTTTCCAACGCCTGTACTATACTGATCAGTGAGCGTATGATTAACATCAGAGGTAACCGTAAAAAGCACTAGAAGCGGGGATGATCATTCTATCAAAGGATTGAATTTTTAAGAGATAGGAATTGAAGCACGAAATCAATGAATCAATGAAACTTGAAAAGATGATAGAAAATGGCAAACATCATGGTGATCATAATTATACCTTTATCTCGAGTGCTTTGTTTAGACCACGCTCAAATTTCAATATATCCTTTCATCATTATCTGAGCCAACATGTCATGTGGTCTGGTAACGGCTCCTGTACAGCCCGAGACACGTGTTTCGGTTGTATTTTGGTTGTATTTGGAAACTCATGACTTCATCTCTATCTTTTCAATTCTACATTACATGAAAGTATTTGCATAAGTCGTTGGAAAGCGCTTTTTGAAATTTCTTATTTGGGACATCATAACAGTTTACTGCACTCAATGTTGATCGCATATCACGGAGACTCGAAACCTAAGTGACTCCCTCGTGGAGTAACTCTGAATTTTCTGGCGATTATGGACTTGGTGGTTTTCGATTGTACACGATAACTCTACGATGGCCAAAGAACTTGTGTGGCAAAGAACATGGCAATTTTCTAAAAAAGAATTTGGATCACTGTTATAGGTATGTACATGATGCTCATGTTATTAGCTTCTCTACAACACATCAATAGAAACAGATTATTTGTTTAAATGTTAGTGTGGTGCAACCAATGAATACAGTACTGTAAGGGCGTGGTTCTCATTATGCTAATGACTGAAAAAAATGAAAAACGAATACTGCTTTGCTTCTCGAGGCCGAGAAAATGGGTGAGTTCGCTTTTTACCAACGTCTTCATTCCTTACTTCATTCAAACGAAATCGTTGCTAATGGGGCCAAACGTCAGTGTGGTTGAACGTATGTTCAGTATTTCATATTATAGAAACGATAGATCGGTGCTTACATGTGAATACTGAAGCTTTATTGTCCACTATCTATTGCTAGTTCCTGTACCGAAGGATCTCGTATATGAGATGCCGAGAAAAGCCGGTAATCGAGAGATGAAAACTTAACTCAAATGCTTTTGATTCACCAAACATTGTTATCGGGTCTTTTTTTCCAGCGATGGGGAAAGTAGACTACGACAATCTTGGAACAACTAGCAAGCAGAAGGAAGGCTAATTGACTGCTATGTAGTTACTTCGCTATTCAAAGAATTTAGTTACTTTAACAGAATGGTGAGGTCTGCTGCCTATGTTTCCGAGAAGCAACAAATATTATACTCCATAGACCATTTCAATACCAAATATCTAGTACAAGTTTGACTTTCACGAATCCCTGAAGTATATCACTGCCTTTGACTGAATGCTTGATAATCCGCCGTGTGATAGCTAGTCAGAATTGGTCTCCGAGGACTGGCTTAGAAATTTATCAGTTTGGATACTTTCCATTATGGTTTTTAAAGACTTTCAGTGGCAATGTGAACACAAGCGGGAACACTAATAGAGAAAAATTATAGTCTTAGCTTTTTATGTTAAGCAGCTGTGAGGTGTTATTATCAGTGTTTCATGAATATCAGTGATGCAGCTAAATAATACAATGTAGTAATACAGCGCAGTTAATACATTAATCGTACAGTGGTTAAAGTTTTGGCTGGGCTCACCTTCCTTAAAGCCTGGAGAGGTCAGATTGATTCGTAATCCACTCAGTCGAAACCTCGATGACCTCAACAGAAAATGTAAGAAGCGAATTTGGGATCGCACTGTAAAATGGTTCGTTACATAACACTCATCGTTGTGATGTTTTAGGTCTTTCAATTATTCATTGAAGACTTGAAATACTAAAGCTTGACCTCTCACTATGCCTCAGGCTAATCTTTCCGGCCTGAGACAGGCACAGATTCCGTTAATCACAATATAGCTTTAGAGCATGTGAAGACTGACATTGGACTCCTTTGCTCTTCAGAGCTTCCACTAAACTTCATTTGAAGAGGATTGACCGGAGCAAGAGTCAAGGGTATTTGCTGGTCAGCATGACAGGGAAATAATTTCTCATTAACACATAGCTTGGACATTGTGTTAATGATTTGAATGTCTACCGAGCCCTGATAAATTTTTCGTGTGATAAGTGCTGTCTGAATCGATCATCAAGCAAGGACCCTTAAAGGTTATGAATCAGTTGCAGCGGTGATTTTTGCTGCAGCACTCATTGTTTATTTGTGTCATCAGATCACATCAAGGACCATGTGAACAAAAATTCATACTAAAAAGGACGTTTTTGAGAAGAGTTTGAATTAATGTTAAGAATACCAGACATTCGTTACTCGTAAAGAGTTCTCCTGATCAGCTGACGCGAGGGCGGTAATGGTAGAAGTAATAGCAGTAACACTTCAATGGCTGACGTTTAGTTGGCTCGCCTTTTTCAGAGCGTGAACATAAGTTTTATCAGACTAAGACTTATCTCTCCAACAAAAAGGAAAGTCCAGACTTTTAAGAGAGCGAGCCACCAAAACGCAAGCCATCGAACTTCTACTGCTATTACAGCTACGACTACTGCCATTGTCAATCTCGCCATCAGCTAAAGCAACTCATTTTCATACACAAGCAAATAATGAGTGTGATCTAATGGACTTTTCTTATGAGTTTTACGTGAGTTGCTCTACTTCGCTCGTTCGATCATATTCTAGGTAAAGCACTACATAATCTAAAGACGATCGCTTATTTACATTTCGCTCGAAATAATGATAACATAACAGCATGATTACATGTTTGACCCGCTATGCGATCTCATAGGGGCATTCATACTGTCTAGACAAGCTCCTGTTTCGTCATTAAGGACCTCAATAGCGCACTCTTGCCCGTTCAGGCGATTCGTTGGTGATACATCTGTATGAATGGATCGACGCGGAATATTTAGATCTTCGCAAGATAAGTGAGAAGATCCCCGAACTTGTAATGACCACAGTCAAGTTTTAAGGAGCTGGATAGAATGAACCAATTAAGAATGAAAAATTGAGTCGATTTCGGTAAAATGAATGCTTTTATGCAAGGGTGTATCTCCAGAGAATCGACTGAACTGACTGAGATTGTGCTACTCAGTTTGGAAGGACGAAACAGACGCCTATTTGACTTTGTACAAGTGCCCTTATGAGACCTCATAACGGGTTCAAACACGTTATCATATTATCAGACTATCATTGTTTAGAGCTGCGTCTATATAAACGGTCGAGGATAGTGTATAATTCATTCTACCAACCGCACACTCTCGGCTGTAGTCACGCCAAGTTGTGTGATTCTGTCACCTGACTTGCGGTGATCTACTATTCGACGTCGATTCCTTAATGTAAGGGTATTTCCCCAAACGATCGATTCAATCGAGGGACACTGCGCGACTGAGGAGGGCGGAAGGACGAAGCAAGCGTCTGTGTAGCACTCCTTAAGTGCCTCATCAGACCTCATAACGGGCTCAAACATGTAAGAATATTATCAAATTCTAGAGTTTTTCATCCTTAAACTCACTTTTCTCATCTGTATTCAGTATTGCTGACGATGCTGACTGCCGCTACGCGCGTCAAAACAAGGAACGAAGAAGGAAGCTCAACCTCAGTCAGACTGAAGTCAATATTCAGCAAGCGTGAGTTCTGTGTTAATTTGCATAAATAGTGTAGTTTAATTGATGCGATGATCGCTCAATCCACGCCAACGTCCTCACGCCTCAACCCAACGTTCCTAGCACAAAGCTAAAGCTTTCTTGGGAGATTCGCGATAGCATATTTTTCAAACTTTACCATTTGCTAACTTCAAAAACTACTTTTTGCGATCTGAAGGTTTTCAATGTGGTCGAAAAAGCTAGAAAGTGCTCGCAATGATTGACCGAAACGTTTATATTCTTTTGTGTTGCGATGTCATTGAGACGCTTTTTGTGCATGCAACGAGTAAAATGAAAAAAGTTCTTAGTCAAACGGCGTGCGTGATGTCACTCGCATTACGTCTAGTCTGGCTTTCACTAATGGGAGAATAGGAACATTTCCATACTTCCTTGTCACGTACAGTGGTTGGCTAATTCATTTTCGATTTTTGAAACTTGCATCATCAAGCTCACTCATTTCGGTGCGTAATACCGAACGGTACTTATTACGACACTACTATGACTAATGAGCATGTTCACACCGTCGTTAAAGTAGCGGTTAAGTAGGCAATTCTTATTGATAAAATATGCTTGCGTGACTGAGCTAAATGCTGATTTTCTTGCACCTACCAGGTTGAACCGTTGAAGGTTGGTTGCTGGCAAATCGATTTTGTGCATCACCAAAGGAGTGGTAGCAGGACAGGAGTTTGGTAGTGCATGCTTAGCAAGCACCCCTTAAAACGTAGGATACGAGTTTAAGTCCCTCTAAGGTAGAACATTTCACATTATCACTCTACCTTAGTGGATATATAAATATATCACTATAACCTCCACTAAGAGAACAGGCGAATAAAGAATTCTTGTTGATTACATACGTTGAATTCCGCAATAATTGTGTTACATATAAAGATGTCCGTATTTTGGATTTATATACGATCATGATAAGATTCCCACTAAATACTACACTTTGTGCAGATTTTATTAACGGTGTCGTCTCATTCTCAGTTTGACATGGAATTAATATGATTCATCGTAATCTTATGCCTTAAGCTCGATATGCTCTTGAAAATTTTTGACGTTTTGTCTAATAATTCACTCTTAAGTGCAGTGATTTTGACGGTACCTCTATTGTTCATCATGCGCTCACTGAATCTAATATACAAGGGTTTATCACATTATTACAGGAGTTCAGAAGCTCGAAAATGTTGTCCTTTATTAATAGCCTGTTTGATTTCTATGCGTGCTCTTACAAATCTAAGTGGTGTGAATCTTAAAAATCTGACAGTGGAACTAAACGGCTCAAGACATGTTATATCATTAACAGACTATTACATTTGAGCAGGGTCTACAAAAAAGCTATTGCACTCAAATCTTTGGCCTCATAATAATCTATAAAAATTTTTGAATGAACAACAGAGAGTACATGAGAATTTCAGGCAAGAGAAGGACGGTGCAGATGGAATGAATAGTGCCAACCAGGCAGCAAAACAGAGTTCACACTGTTTCATCAAAACAACGCTGAAACAATGTGGTGATGTCGGTGTGGAAGCTACACAGTCTGCGTTCGAGCCATTCCCATGAATTCAAAGTGTAATGATTAAAGAATCAAAGAAGGCAGCAGAACACAATCTGAACGTGCTATCGAAACGGCTAAGATTGAGCCTGAATAAGGTCGATAGAGTCACTATTGGAACCACACCGTATCAACTCAACGATCATTCCCTGAAATCATGCCAGTATCAAGTACTCAGAGTATTATACTAACTGAAATTTATGATTAGTGAAATCTATCAGTATTCCAGACATCAGCGTCATCCCTTTATATTATATTATTCACAGTCACATTGCTTTTCACCTTTACATATTACGACAATCATGTGTCCTATCCGCTGTGAGTGAATTTTGTCTGCAATGAGTAATGAATAAAAATTGATCCATGCATGTGAGACACACCGATACTATTTCTTAAATCGCTGCTGTAATGTTAGAAAATTATAGAGAGGAATCATTATTAAACTGATCCTAAAACAGATTGCCTTTCAGACGCATACGCAATCGTTCGACCAAAAGTTGTCCGAATTTTCAACGCTCAGATAAAATCCAACCGTATATTAGAAAAATTGAATGATGGTACTTTTCCGTTAGACAGCACGAGACGCAAAAGCGATCCCTATCTCTAAAAAATGGCTTTTCAGAGCACTTCTAGCACTCATTCGAAAGTACGAAGCCCTAGCTAGAGCACTACACAGGGGCTTTTTTTTTCAAAGTTTTTTTGTAACACTTTAATGAAAGAAAACATCTGTTTTTACAAGCGGATATTTCTTCCCTAGCGTAGCTCTCTTTTAGACTATTAGCAATACTTCGATAGCGTAAGATTCAACGATTGCAAAGCTGTGCTTATTCTCTTGTAAGACCATTCCTCTGAATGCAGCAGGGAAATAAAATTGATTCACATACTTCAACACGTATTTTTTTGGCTAATCTACGGGCTGAGGAGCGAGACACAAAATTAATACCGCTGTTTCAACAAGGCCATCGATGGACTGCACTTCGATGGGTTATATGTGCAAAGCGATTTTTGTTAGTCAAGCACGAATTATTTCTTCACTTTGAAAGAAACTCAGGTTGATTGTATGATTCTAATACTACGTGACTTTCTCTACACGTTCATGTGATTTTCGTGCTTCCATCTAATTGACAGTAAGAATGCGCGGCCTGCGCTAAACAAAACTTTATTTTGAATTCGGCCGCTTGTTGCGAATATTGCAGTGTTGTAAAAAAGCCTTCTTCGAAAAAATTCAAGCATGGACCTCCTGTGACTTATGCTTATGAATGGCCACTAACAGTTTAGTGTAAAATCCTTAGTCAACAAAAGAGAAACCTTTAAAAAAATTTCTGCTTAATGAGGGAAATGATCCCTATTTAATTTAAAGTGTCTAGTTTTGAGGTCACTGAAGTAACAAAACGTTTTAAGACGAGAAGAATCTATCCGGGTCCGGGAGATAAGGAAACAGTCTGAGACCTTCTCCAACGTCCTTTCCGATGGCGACGTGTTCCGAACATGGTGACGAACATGGTACGTGAGGCTCATTCGGCGATTCGCGATTCGTAAGTCAGAACTCATTGCCATATGGGGTTATAAAAGCCTGTGGTATCCAATTGTGGATCTCAGTGATGGTGTAGTTCTTGGAGACCAACTTCGCAAACCGGCTGGACGTCGTGAGTGCGAAATAAACTTCGAAAATTTCGTGTCATTGTCATGTGGGTGGTACACAATTTTTGATGTGGTTGAAGTATCTCACGACTCTGCTACATAGCAGAAAGTGAGAGGGCTGTTGAACGAAAAGATGAGCAAGGAGCTTGGGATCCGTTATCTATTCCGAGGCTTCTCAAAGAAATAGAACTGCGGCCCACACTATTTTCCTTTTCCCGAATAATTTCTACTTCATGTTGTTCTACATATACGTCTATAGTATATTTATCAGATGGTCGTTGTGATTAAGAAATTATCGAATTCGATGTGTTCTTCTTTGCACCATGAGATCTTGATGAACAGGCTTTTTGTGTTTATGCGTAATCCATGGTTTTTGCACGCTTCAAACCCAGTTCATCAAGCAATGTTTGTGTTTCATTAGTACTCCTCGGAAAGATAGCAGTGTGAAGCGGGAACAAAGGTCCATACGGACTTTCTTGTTTACATGTATGCACTTTTGGTTTCAGTCGAACGACTCAGTTGTGCAGTGTAGCAATGACAGCATTGAAAAACAGTGTCTTTTGTCGAAACCCTTTTCCTACGACAGTGATGAGATGCCAAGAGAAAAGCTTTATTTTTGCGACGCAGTTTCGATTACAGTGTGACAGAGTATTAATGGAAAGCGGATTCGCTCTTTGGTAGACGTGCGCTAATAGTATTGCCAATGTTTAATGCAGTGACTCGCTTGCCCATAATCAGTAACGATCGTGACAAGAAACAGATGATATTCCCGGTAGAGCTTGATTACCTAACAATGTGGCTGTGGTCCTTATAGCAAAATCTTCGTCGAAATCCTGTTTAATCAACTGTTCGTGTCTTATCTGAGAAGATAGTTATGCGCAGAAGGTTATAATCTTTTTGCGCATTATTAATATGTGCTAAAAACTCTAACATCAATTCGTGAAAGCTACAGGTTGAACTAAAAACAGGAGAAACTCAAAATTTTAATACGACAAATCTCAACCGATTTGTGCTCATTGAAATCTACTTTATATTCAAACGGCATGGCTTATTCAACAATTGACATAACGGTATCATCATTCATTGGGGACTCTTTGATTTCCGCGCATATCACGTATGACACACCGATTGCAGCGATGCTCGCGAGTAAAAATTCGCATTAGTGAACGTCCTGCCCTCCACCTCTATCCCTCCTCACCCTTTAGGTATTGAAATCTACGCTTCAGGGAGACAGCATCGTGTTTGAATGATGTTTATCACAGAAGGTACTTCTATATGATCTTTGATAAAAGTAAAGCCATTTTTTCGGGAAGTTCGAACGTTAAACTGACTAAAAGAAGATAAGTTTTGCATCCAAAGTACTTTTTTCGACTTCGCAGCTGATTTTTGATACTACATAGTGGAATTTTGATTCTAAAAATACTTTATTGTTACGAAAAGTTTGGTAAATTGGATCAACTCCTTTGATCTTTTCAAAAAAACGCCTTCGTGTTCTAATATCTCCAGTTTAGCAAAGCTAAAACTACACCATTGGAAAAACAATGCCTTTCGAACTCTTGTTTCACATTTTTTCTGATCTTATTTATATTTGCTTTTTACTCCTACTTTATTCATCTTTGGCTTTTATATCAAGATCAAATCGTCTTTGCAGTGTAACTCAAATAGTTCAGTCAACACTGAATGTGGCATGGCTTCGAGCATTTTGGGCACCTGCTTGCTCAATTTTGGCGAAGGAAGAATGTCATCGCCTGGATAGCCGAGGTAAGCGTTCTATTTGTACCGGTCGAAGGCAATAATTTGTTCTACCTAGCCAATGCGCTTAATTCATCTAGCTAATGTTTTCCTTTCTATCAGAAACTCCACAACCAACTATGGAGAGAATGTGCAAGCGAAATTAGGTAATGAAGAATGATGTCCAATAGCGAGTGGCAGATCAGTTATCTCATGTAATGGCAAAACTCCAAACCTGCACTAGCTTACATGAAGTCTTTTAGATTGGAGAAAAATGGAGAGGGTGCAGGAAGCCGCCTTATGTGCAATTTTATGCACATCCCGAATGCAGTGTTGTGCATCGTCTCTGCTAAACTACTCCTTTTACTGTTATTTCCATTCACTATGATAGCTTTCAGGGCGCCGCGGCCGAGTGGTTGTGATGTCGTTTACGGCGAGCGCGGAGCCAACTCAAACTCCCACTTCTCTCCGGCAGTCCGCAAGAACGCCCTTTGAAACGCCACAGCAAGCCTATCCTCGATAATGCAAGAAGACGCGCTCAACAAGTATTCTACGCCGTTCAAGAAGAAGATGAAAAACGAATTGAATGCTAGAAGTCTTGAAATCCACACAGTGAAAAAAGACACTGTGATAACGGATTAGATAAAGTGTTCAAAAGTGCATAATAACTTTTGGCTATTATATGGAATTAGGGCTATCAAAACTATCAAACCAAACCCTCAATATTTGATTTTGGAAGTATAAAATGATAACATAATCAATTACTTGACGATTCATCATTTGTAACAACGAACGAAAGGGAATTATAATTGATAGAGGAAGTGAATGGCAATTACGATCGAAATACGGATAAATGTAGCTAAGATAGTATGAGAATGCTTCATAACAGTTCGAATATGATCCTAACATAAGCATCTGGTTTTCCCCTTGAGCACTGCTGGATTTGAAGAATGCGTCGGCGTTGTTTTACTACCGACAGCCTCATTGAAGTTTTTTCCACGGTACTGAACCATATACTGAAAATGAAAAACTCCTTAAAAAGCGCATAAAACCGAATTTCCTTAGAAAACTATCAATTTGTCACTGGAGTGCTCCCGTCCCACTCGGCGAGCGCGTGGCATACCAGGCGAGATATTACCATAGAAGCAAAAGGGTTAATATTTTTTAATCTATGGAGAAATCCGAGAGAGACTGGCAAGCCACTCGTGTGTACCCAGCCCCCACGTTTAGAGCCTGGCAAGCTATACGTTGGGTATCGAAATGCCAAAAACAGCAACAAATATGGGCCTCATTCCCCTGACCCCGAAAGAGCCCATGGTACGGCAGCACCAGGTAGGACGAGTACGGAGAGGCTGCTAAAATCTCAGGGCCGAACTAGGCTGTCAAGATCGAAACGGACTAAAATGACGATCTGTACCTACAACGCAAAAACCCTTGCTCACCAATCCGCTGTAGAAGATCTATCGATTCAAGCAAGAAGAATAAGGTACGACGTCATTGGCCTGGCTGAGACGAGAAGGCGCCATCCCTTTCACGCTGTTTATGACACCGAAGAACTGATCCTTCGTAATGTACAGTACAAATTCAAAATTCAGCGGCGACTTCTCTCAATAAACAGTCCTCCCTGCACCGTTATGTAGAAGAGATGAAGGCCAAAACTTCAACTATGGTGAAATTTCATGCAGTGCTTACAGAGCGCTAGAACGTTATTCTGTAAATTTACAAATCGAAACGAAAGATAGATATAAGAGCCTGACGCAACGTGGGCCCCAAAAGGATGCAAAACAATACGGCCTATAATATTGGAAAACGTGTCTGAAGCTCTCTTCTGCTATTTTGCTGCCATTCTCGGAGCAAACTATCTCCAGGGGCGACACTCGCACGAGAAGGAAATGAATGGAAAGTATTATTAACACGAAGACAGGGCGGGCAAATGATCAAAAAAGGAATAAAAATTTGTAGGCTCTCAAAATTATTATCAAAAAAATTAATTGTTCACTGGCTGGACAATGATGCAGTCTGGAGCTGAAGATTGTAACCTTATAGAACTAAAAAATTTTCGGTACAACCTAAACATCCCTCTTTGAAATAGGCATTGTCACTGTGACAAATGGCCATAATAACCCATGTGACCTGGTAATAGGAAAACAGATTCACATTATCAATGCTGAGATCATTGGTTCAATAAATCCTAGATTGAATAATGAAGCGTTAGGCAACATATTGTAATTATTGGCTAACAACGTCTGCTGCAACATAAGAAATTTAGATCTTCGACCAACAAACATCAACAATGCATCAGAAACACCACAATTGCAACGAATTGTTCAGCTTCTTGTCGAAACCTCTTCTACGATATGAAGTTTCATCATCGTTTGAGTCTGTATCTGAAGACGATGACCTTCCTATACATGGCGAAGGAAATACTCGCTCCCCTGTGCATAACGCTACCATGGGAGGCTTTCCTTCGTGAATGCTGAACAGTTGAAAATTATACAAAAATGAACTCAGCGATATTTCAAAGAGTAGATATCTTCCATCCAAATACAAAAAATAACTGCTGTTTTAGCAATAATGAAGTTCCAGTGGTGTTTAAACAAATGACACACCTTACACACGGCACAGAACATTCAGCAACCCTTCTCGAAAAAACGGGTGGCTTCTCTGCAGTGTCAGAGGACAGATCAAATACGACTAGATCACCTTCGGATGTGCCAGAAAACAAATAATGCCCAAAACTAAAAATAAATAAATAAACAAATAAATATATATACATATATATGTATAAATAAATAAATAATATATATATATATATATCACGCACAGGATAAGATTCGATAAAACGTTGACTGATTGCGTACAGAACATGGAGTATTTAGAAAGAAGAGTAGATTTGCTAATCGACTACAGGCTTATAGGCGAAAACTTATTTCGGGTAGAAACGAAAGAATGCAAGATACGCTCAGAGAAAACACATAACAAAAGAAATTCGCACCTATCCATTTCAAAGCATGCTCTTTGATTTGTTGTAAATGGACGAAGTAAGCTGAATAGGAGGTTGCCAGGCATTCTCATGTCATAACAAGAAATCGCATTCCTCTAAAAAATATTGCAATTGACATGGAAGGAAAACTGCAGCTGAAATAAAATGTTAGGAAACTAGCATGGTTTCACATTCAAGATATGGTCAAAAGGCTTTGCTTCACATCTAAGGATTCCAAGTGTATCACTCAGTTTATCGCAACTGTAAATTTATCTTCTTTTAACCCTTTCACAACCGTCGTGGTAGCGATTTTGGCCTGTACAAAATTGAGCAGTCCTCCATGTCCTGCCCGTCAAAAGTTGCTTCTTTATGGCTTGTCATTTCATTTCTTTCTTTCTTTGCTTCATAAGGATTGAAAACATGATGGAGCTCTCAGCAACTCTATTGGGCTCCAAGATCTTCTAATACAAAGGGAAATATAGACTAATTTCGGTGCACATATATATAGCGCTTCAATGACTTGTGCTCTCAAAATGCTCGTGAAAGGGTTAACGTTGCTAAAAAATTGCAACTGGATTTCTTCCTACATCAGATCTGTTTTTATAACACTCAAGAATGACGGATCTTAACTGTCTCAGCAAAATAAAACGACACAAAAAAGCCTGCGTGGAAGAATCTTATTGACTGAAATTTCCAAAACAAAAGATGTTTACGGAAGGCTTACTTTACGCGTAGCGATGAACAAGCGTTGTCCATCATATGAGTAATGCATATCTGTTATGCCAGCTGAATCTGTGGAGAACATGCACTCCAGCGAGTTCGTACGATCCGAGTAAAAACCGACTGTAAAAGAAAAACTGCGTCATCCTACATCCAAAGATAGAAAATGCGAATGAGAAAGCGTTTAGCGTTATTCTACAACGTTGGAACGGATGCTGTGTTCACCGCAAAGCAATGGAAAAATTTCAACGCTCCCTATCTTCTATACCTAAATTTCATTGCGGCACGCATGCATGACGAAGTAACTAACACGACGGGGCGGAATGCGGAACCTCCTTTTCAAAAATGTCAAGCACTTCATGTCCCTACCAAATGTTTTCGTTATATTTCAGTTCTTCACATATACCTTTACTGCCATTTTTCTATGAACACGTTGAGGACATGAAAACAGTTTGTTCAGATACTTTTTGTCTCTGAGTGATGAGCAAGAACTATGTAAAATGTAGAGATTTATCTTGATTAGCTGTGAAGAGAACAAAAAACATTCGACTCCGTGCTCACCTCTTCAACTCGACGGTTATCTCTGCCCTAACGTATGCAGAAGAAACCTGGTCGGTAGGCAAGCAGGATGACAGAGCTCTTGGCGTTATTGCAAGCGCAGTTGAGAGATCGATGCTAGGAGTCTCCAGTATCCCGTAAGTGAGGGGAAAGGTCCAAAATAGTATACCACATACGTCCAGGCTCTGAAGAAGACGGGTCGTCGAAACGTTAGCCGAGCTACTACTGCTAGATTGTATTACTACCAACTTCGCGTCAGCGAATCAAGATAAGTCTTTACAAATTACAAATATCAATTATCGATGTCGAGGTGTATAGAAAGTCGAACTTTTGAACAAGAAATAGTTTCATCGACATCAACTGACGCTTCAAAGATGCTTACAATCTACAAACATGCTTTGAAGATCGAAATTCCATGATCGATGATTGTTGTAACTTGTTAGGGCTCTTTCTTCACATCTGACTCAGCGTTCCGAACATGGCGGAAAATCTAGGATGATAGTAATCCCGCAAAAGTTTTACATTGTTTCGGGTGTGTTACGCCATGTCACAATGTTATAACCAGTTTACTAAGGTTTTATATGCGCCACCTGTGATTCCGTTACTTTCGATAAAATAAACATACTACGATGAAAACCGCAATCGTTATTGTCATTTCAAACTTAACACTAAAATCAGTTCATTTCATAGATACGAAAATGATCAAACCTTCCACATAAAGTTGTTTATCTTCACTTTTAAAGAGAGAACTTTCATGAGTACCTAATAATGACTTGTTATATTTTACTTCGCACAATTCCAAAAAGTCGTGCAATATCGGGTCTCACCGTAGTATACGTGGTGCTACTTATTGGAGGCATTTCCAAAATTGTACGGTTCCCAGTAGCGGAATTGCAAAATAGTCTTCATATATGCCTGTATTTCTAAGCTAATATTTGTCTACACACCTGCGAGATTGTTCAATGTAGTAAAGAGTAGATGCCTATCGTTCGAATTTAGTTGTAACGTAGAATAAGTAGGTCGCCCTTGGTTTGCTTAAAACACATCGGTGGTGTAGGTCTACACCAAATTTTCCCAGTCATATATAACTCGGACTGCTCCCTGTGCAAGTCTATCTTTACGAAAAGACATAATTCAAAATCTTCCTAATTAACAATACTTTGTGCAATATCCGGTCAGAACAAAAGGCAACAAATCGAGATTGTCGTGAGACTCTTTACAAAGTTGTGCAGCAGAGAAATCTAAATATCATATCTTCTTCAGTAACAAAGATTTGTGGAGCGAGGTAAACGATATTTTTCAAAAAGTTTTCCATAAAACATGGAATGTGCAGTAGATCTCCTCCTGATTTCTTACATAATATGAAGTGACAGATTAATTTTAACATGAATTACAGCAAAGCAGTTTATCCTATATGACAGAGTATGCACCAGAATGTACGGTATGAAAAAGATATCTATCACTTGAGGAGTTATGAAGCATTAAGAAACTAGCAAAACATCGGCCTATTCAAGCGATGCACCTTGGAACTGGCTTCAACTGAGTGAAAAACTTTGCCAAAAATGGACGAAAAGTGAGTAACAAGCTCACCATTTCCATCATAAGATCCTGCTGCATAGACTCCGTCAAAAACTTTGTTCATTGCTATACATGATATAATGGACTTTTGTCCCCCGGTTTGTTTCTCTGTAATTGCTTGTTTCACTGTTTCCACATATTTTAGGAAATTTAAAACCGTGATGATAACTAGTTCAAGGGAGTATGATGCAAAACTGATTACTTTCTAGTAGTAGAAGTTCTAAATGAGCTAGTGATGTCATTTCGTGTCGTTTAATGCTTTAATTTCATTCTAACAAAAAAAAAGACATCATTATATGCACAAAAAGTTTCAAATATTACCCCACGTCTTGATGGTAGTATGCTGTCTGCCAGGGTGATCAGTGTTCCAAATGCGGATGCAACTATTATATCCGCCATATAAACGAGTTCCATCATTAGAGAACGTAATGGAATATGCAGCAGTTAATTCGTCCTAAACACTTTTTTTTTACAAAACCGTTCCATATGAACAAGAAAAAGATATAGCAGACAATAATGATACACAAAGATACAAGAATGCTGGGTGATATGCCTCTGGACCTCAAGCAGGAGTTGAGCCCGCGTTCTACCCTTTACCAAGGGCCTGTGCTAACAACACTATCGTCGTCCTTGTTCCGCCATAAACTTTTTGTTAATAAAGTGGTAGCATAAATCCTAACAACTTCCGAATTTGATGACCGTGAAGCGGGATACTAGAAAGGGATGCAATGGGTCAACGAAGTCATCGGTTCTCACCACTAGGCCGCCTTATTAGAGATATTTGAAGATTTGTGGGACAGCCAATTGAATCGACCACCACTCAGAGACATTCAAACAGAAGACAAATTTTCAAGTAGTAGCAAAACCTATGAAAAATTGACGGATGTAAGAGAACGAATCAGCTTAGAGAAGTGCTCAGATTCGCATAACATGTAACGGCAGATCATATAAAAAGTTCACAAGTTTAATGTCCACACTGCAGCGATCCACTAATCACTGATGGTTGGTGAGCTTTCAAGTGCTAAATTCAGATGTAACGCCTAGCGGTTCGTTTCTCTCACGATCAAGTTAAGATGACATTCGATATTTCCATTCCAAAACACACAGCAAGAAACAAAATTTATGTACAAGTCAGGAACGAATGGAGAGTTTATAATGATATCTATTGGTGCTACGCTCATCATTAGAACCGCAGCTAACACAGTTGGACCCCAATTGGAGAATAAGGCTTGACCACGTAACATTTAGAATCGTTTTCTCACACGCTCTATGCACACTTCTCGCAAATAGATGAATTTCGTAGGCTTTTTCATCTGCATAAAGTGCAGATAGCCTTTACTCACCAAATGATTGATACCTCTGTATGAAGAATATCTCATGCCTTGTTCCGTCCATAGATGTATTGGATGATGTTTCGCAGTGGTAGCGAGAAACTGCTTCTCACCTCCACTCATCAGCCACTTTATATCGTATGCTGCATCACCGAGCGGAATCTTCGCCACCAATGATAATTTCTGCCAATAAAAATCACTATTAAAGGGCAATTTGGCATAAATTAATTGAAGAATTTAGTATACAATGTCTAAAAATCATACACGGTCGTCATCTAGTCCAAAAATTCTTGCCCAGTTATCGGCAGATGTCGTTCCAATATAGCTGCCAGATGGAGAAAATCTACACAGCTTTAAGAAATTATTAATCGGAATCGCTGAAGAGATGTAGCTAATTCGACCACAGTTGAAGATGGTTACAGCACTGCAAGAAGTGAAACCAATACTTTTTTCGTGGTGATGACCATGCTGGATTTTTCACCAATGGGAATTATTTCTCCATTAAGTACTTGAAAACGTGGGACTTATAGGAAGGACCTTGTCTTACTGCTCTCTGCTAGCTGACATTCTCCAAGTATTTCCAGATCAAATTTGCTTGAAAAACTTCAGAAAACGATTTTTCCACACTTTGCGTGCAAGCGCAACGTAATAAACGTCAACGACGCATTCGGAACAGTTAGCAATTAGCATTTACAAAATGCTTCGAGATTTGATTTGCTTGTAAAAAACGAGATAAACTAGAATTTTTATATTAGCGTGTAAGCATGACAATGACAAACGTTAGCGATGCAATCAGATCGTTACGTCTTACTAGACTAAAGCCCGATAATTCAATGATCGAGGGATGGCTGATGATAACAGCTCGTGCCGAGTCTACGTTCCGCGCGACAGGAAGGCAGGCGCGCATATTGCTTCGTTCCCGTTAACAGGACGACGGTAAAAACTTTTCAGTAGGCTTGGTTTCGAAATCTGCATTTCTCGAGCTATCGAATGATTACAAAAACAGGGATACGACATCGTGGAACTATTAGTTAACATGTGGAAATGAGCTCTTTTTCGCAAAGATGTGATTTTCTCATTTACATCTGAGGAATTTTTAGACATGTAAGCGTTATTTTCACTATTAATAACCACTATATATATGTATATATATATACATATAGAGCACTACATATATATATATATATATAATATATATATATATATATATATAAACTTATATAAAGTTTACTCAGTGATATTGAATCATTTAGTGATAAATGTTCACTAAGACTTAAATTTACAAAAC
Organism: Parelaphostrongylus tenuis; assembly: GCA_019055375.1. Lineage (NCBI taxonomy): Eukaryota > Metazoa > Nematoda > Chromadorea > Rhabditida > Metastrongylidae > Parelaphostrongylus > Parelaphostrongylus tenuis. The sequence continues at coordinate 57,328 of JAHQIW010003849.1, forward strand.
AAAATTCCCTTATTTCCAATGTGGCGCGCACCGATGCAGATCGCTCCGATACGAGACGCTTAGCGGCTTGATACACAATGTACCATACTGTTCCTATGAGAGTTAATTTTCTGTGTAATATGTGTATGATTTGTGACAACACACCAGTCGTGGGCAGTCGTAGACAGGGTGTCTAATTTGAAAACGGATTCACGAACTACCGACACGGGTTCCTGCAAGGAAAATTAATTGCTAGATTATGAGAGTGAATTTCTAAGCAACAAAACATAATTGCTCAAGTACTTACTTGACCGGAATTTCTGAAGCATTACTAATAGAAAATTGCAAACAATAGAAAGATTGAAATAATATTGACATACTTGAGTTCTTGCGACTTTATTTGCTGCAACATTATTCCCAATAGATGATGACGGAGGACGTTTGTGCACAGCATTAACTGGACTTTGCGAACTCTGCTAAAAGATTAATGATAAAGCATTCTTTTCAGAGGCGACAAAATGCTATGAAGTTGTTCAGTTTCACAAGAGAACACACAGGTGAACATCGGGTCCCTACATTCGTCAAACGGAAAAGCACGTTAGGCTCGTAAGATCAAAAAAAAATATTCATTAGAAAAATTTGACATAGTAAGCTCAGGAAATTGACTGTTGTGCTCATCATATTATATCACAGATCACTGAGAACAATCAGTCAAGTATTAAAATCAAGACCAAACTCGAAAACTAACTCTACTGAAAATAGTGCGAATATGTGGTAGTGATTTTCTATACGAGCCGTCACAATACTTTTTTAACTGAGTAGATCTCAACTATTCTACCAGTGGAACAGTATCCAAGCATGAATACTCCACAGATGTCTTCGAACACTTCTTGTCCTGTTTCAACTGCTGCTGCAGGACCTTGTCTTTTCGCGAATGGCTTGGAATACTGGTCAAGAAAATCTTGCAATTTTGGTGAAGTCCGGAGCGTTTCTTGAGGCGTTCGTTGATTGGTTTCTGGAGAAAAGGAAAACCCACTACCTTCATTTCTGATAGCCTGAATCACTAAGCAGTCGGCCACAGCTCCCACCCCTTATGATGGAATTAAGTAATTGTATTATGATGACCAATGTGTGGTTATCACCAATCAAAAAAGGTACCCTGTAGATGATTTGCACCCACGTCAAGTTCTCAAAATCAAAAACAAACCAATATGAGAGACTTTTAAAAAAAGAAAGAAAAATTAAATCTTATTATTCAAATGATGACACATGAAGGCTAATTTGAAAAAAAAAAAGATCTCTTGATTCATAACGGACCGTGGTGATTCTTTTTTTTTTGAGAACTATCGATTTCTCGATAAACAGTAGTTTGGGAACCTGTAACGGACCTATAGAAAATAGTACGCTGTAACGATAAAAAGGGTGAAGGATAAAGCTCTCGGCGTTGATCGATCCCTAAGCACTTCGCTTGAGATGACTGAATGCACATCTGGCCTTTACAATGACTCGCGGTGGCCTCCCGCTGAACCGAGTCGGTACTGCTTCTCCTCCCAGACAAGTCGGAGACCTGTCTGGTACCAATTTACCGACTCCGGAGAGATGGATGGCTTGGTGAAGCCATGAGCGCGAGATCGAACCACTGACCTCGTGTGCGACGTAGGGCACCTCTAACTACTGCGCCACATGCGCTCCTGTGCTGTAACGATATGACGCTATATATAATCTTAGTAACTTATCGTAATTATTCTCTTACAAGGCCCATTATCACATTTTAGTGTGTGGGTCACACTACTTACTCATTCGATTTGTTTTCCAGAATTCGTCCTCCGCAAAAATCTTCGAATATTTTACGCGTTGCTTCGGTCAATTTCTTAAAGATCTCGTTTTCATCAGTGTCGCAAAATACGAATCGAGACGATTCCCCTGGTAATCTTGGACGTAACTGAGCTAAGGCATTCCCACTTGCTTATTTACAAAAGAGTATTGAAGGAGAGAGAGAGCGAAACAGCGCCTTGCTTCTTATCTCACTTCCTTAAAGAGTGCTTCACCACTACGCTGCTCCGCCCCCTTAATCACGACTCAAATTAGAAAATTATGAAGAGCTGAAAACGAAATCAAGATATCAAATTTCCCTTGGAGCACTCGTACTGTAGCGACTACAAGGTGCATACAGTGCACCAGTAGATAGTCAGAGGATAAAGGGATAAATCTCTCGGCGTTGATTTGATCTCACGAGGGATGCGCTGCTTATTCAACCACCAGGCATCGTTTGACGTGATTACATGCATATTTGGCATTTATGATGACTTACTGCAGCTTAACGATGTATCAAGCCAGTGCTGCTAATCTTCCAGACGACCTGGTAGCAATTCGCCGCCCCGACGGGATGGAAAGCTTAGGGAGTTTGAACGGAGGATCGAATTATTGACCGTGTGAATGTTACAGGGCACTCTAACGACTGCACCGCACGAGTAAATTGTAAGATATGGAAGACTTTTAGTTGTCAAGAAGGAATACGAGATGTTGACATACCGTGGATCTAACGCGTTCATTCCCTTCTAGCAAACAATGTGATAAACAATCGCTTGCTGTAGATGATTGATGTGGATATGGTTGTGAAGTCGGGTAGATCTTCTGTATTCCCTTAATTGAACACAATGGAACACTAACTATATTGAGAGCAACAGACACTATTGCGATGTCTTTTCTTTGGTACAAACCACAAACTTGAGCCATTTCCAATTCCCTTTGGAGAGCTCTCCGTTCTCGTCTATTCAGCTTCTGTTGAGGATCATTTAGCTTCGCAAGAATAGCAGCGATAGTACTACTTCTATCAGAATCCAAATCCTGCACCTGTAAAAAGACTGAGTTGTGTCTCCGCAAAAATCGTACACATGAATGGACAATTTTGGCAACTTTAGGATAGAAAAGAAACATTCAGGCAAGCATTTTCAAGCCGTAGTCGCTTTTAAACCGTCATAAATGATCTCTTCCTTTTGAACCTCGTCAGTGTTTTTTTCCAAACAAATCAATCAAATCAATCCAACCAAATGTCGTTTGCTGAACAGGAACTTTCCATAGGAGTGTTAGTAGTCATTCGAAAGCTTGAATCTCTGTCTAAAGGACCACGTGGAAGGTTCTTCAACACACCCTTTTGAACGCTTCAAAATTCAAAATACTATTGTGTTTCACGCTGCCACGTGTTGTTTTTCTCTTATCTCGTCATATTTCGCTGGACAAAACTCCTTTCTAGGGTACTAGTATTTAATCAATAACACAAGTTCCAAAGAATCATGTATTTGCTTTTGGATTAGCTCTTTTGATAGCGCTGCAGGAGGAAGAAAATATTTGTGTTTTACACCGTGCCGGACAGAGCTCTTTCTTTAGACTATTAATAGTCATTCGTTATCGAAAGTTTTAATGATTTCAACGATGTGGCTATTTCCTAAAAATATCGTCAATTGGAAAAACAAGACCGAGTTCTATATTTTTGGCAACCTAGTTTGCCGGTTAGGCCATGGGTCGGGAGTAAGCTGATCAATGCTTGGACCGTTGGATATGTGGGATGCAATTTGTTATTCAATTGTATACTTTCATCCGCTTTGAAGCGAACACCATGTAAGAGGATGACCCAGATACTACGAAAGTTCCTCTACACGTTAATATGCTTTTCGTGCTTCCAGCGAACTATACGCATAACAAAATGAAAGCTACGGAGTGTGTGAAACATAGATTTACCTTGAATTTTACAGCGTTATAAAAGGGTCTTGTCAAAAACCGGCCATGTGGGCTCTAGCCAGGTATTTAAGCTTTCGAATGTGTACCAACACTCTTATGGAAAGTTCCTATTCAGCGAATGAGATTGCTTTTTCGTTTGTGGCCGTTTAAGATACAAGAACCTAGAAGTCAGATCATAGCACAAACATTTCATTTTTTTCCATTATCATCATAACAAGGCAAGAATGCTAATACTATAACAGTTTCTCACTGAAAGGAAGTGCATCTTCTCCTCTCTAATTTTTCCATAAGCGTATAGAGAAAGAGAGAGGGAGAAGGAGGGAGTGAGAGAGATGGAGAGAGAGGGATGGGGAAGGAGGGAGAGAGAACGAGAGAAAGAAAAGGAGAGAGAACAGAGCCACAATTTGAAGCCAGCGCAAGCACGGTAAATAGATCGTTCTGATATCGATGAATTGACAAACATCTCAGAAATCCGTACAGAAATTGTCCGAAAAGTTAATTATCCAATTCGGTTGACTCATGCTGGGTTTGCACTTATTTCCAGATACTCCTCATCTAAGGTAACCCAACATATAATCAAACAAGCAGACATTAACACTCATCACTAACCTCTGTCATTTCAAGTGCTCCTTGATAAGCCCTTGGTTCAGGTCCGCTCAGCTGCTTTGATTCAGAATCACATACCTTCGCTAGGAGAGCAGTAAGAACGTTATGTACTACGAGTTCATCTTCAGTGTTCAAAGTCTACAAAGGAGCTGATTTTTATTGGAAAAACCTCGATCAAAGAAATTTATAAAACTCTTCATTTCAGCAAATTTTGCATCAACTGAAATCAGAAAGGCCCTTTCATTTCTCAATATGTTTACCTCTCATCTCGAAAATGATATCTCATGTTTGAGAGCCCAACTGAAGCATACTCTAGACTGGACAAACCCAGACTACTCAGGAAGTGTTCCAGAGTTCAAACCAATAAAAAGCTGTTATAAATTGAACAGTCAATTTCACAGACTTAGCTGACACCGAATTAACCCTTTCGGGACAGTGAACCCACGACACTTACATCTCTACCTAACAACTCTGAACTGTCGGCTTCACCTCCTTTGCATCTGTATCCCCCAGCGTCCTGCGTCTGGCAAGCTGGGGATAGAGATACAGTGGAGGTGGAGCAAACCGTCCAGAGTTGCCAGTTAGAGATGCACAGACCGTGGGCCCACGGTTCAAAGGGTTAATAAGCCGGAACACGAAAAAAACTAATGACAAAGAAATGGGTCCGTTTGTATCCAAGGAACTAACAACATCTGCAGGGTGACCATCACTGGCGTTCGCTGAGCATTCTTCCACTTCTGTGAACTTAGTTCCAGACGTTCCTGCAGGACATAAATCCATGAAGGATTGTGTCAACCTGAAAAAAGTAAAGACAAAGAATAGAGTTCTCTGCGTTGATCAGTCTCAATCGGATACTCCATGCATTCGACTTCATCAGGCATCGCTGGAGATAACTGAATGCATATCTGGTCTTCACAATGACATGCATTGGTCGTCTCTACGGATGTATCAAGTCAGTGCTGCTATCCACCCACGCAAGTCTGGTACAACTCACCGGCCTCATAGGGATGAAAAGCTTGGTGAGCGCGGTGTCGGAGATCGAACCATCGACCACGCGCGTATCGCAGCCACATCCAACACATACGTCTACATCCACCACTTTCTCGCAGCCATTACTCCGGGTTACTGCACTGCTTGCGAAATCCTTGTTAGTGCCTACCTTACCTAGTCGCCACCTGATTTCTCTTCAAAATGATTATGAGCTGAATCTCAGGTACATTCGTGGCTGCATAAATGAAATCCAAGCTGCCAAGATAAGTAGTCGGGGAGATCCGGCAACTACAGTCTTATCGCTTCTTGAATACGCTCCATATCCATTTTGTCAAAAATATCCTTAACCGGGTAGTTTTTGGTTTCAAGGGAACAAATGAGTATTCGACCTCATTCGATGTACAAAAATTTTTCTTAGGGTGTTAGTAATCACTCGGAAGCTTGAATCTCTGGCTAGTGCGGTACTTGGCCGATTCTCGGTAAGACCCTTTTATAACGCTGTAAAGTCCAATATAAAATTATGCTTCACACGCGCAAATTTCTCGTCAGAGAGAGCATTTTAGACCACTGGAAACCACTCGATAGCGTAAATCTTAGTGATTCCAAAGATGTGCTTATTTTCCGGAAAGACCGTTTCTCTGCAGGAAGCGCAGCAAGGAAATAATATAAAAGTCACATACGCCGGCACGGGGATTTTGGCTATTCTATGGGATGGGGATGGATGAAAAATCACTTGGCGTAATCGAACGCGCAGTCGAAAGGTCGATGCTAGGAGTATCCCGTATCTCGCAAATGAGAGAAAGGATCCGAAGTTCCGACCTACGTCAACGATCGAAAATCAGAGACGCCGTTCTACACGCCAGGATATCGAAAATATGGTGGGCCGGACACGCGATGCGCCTCAATGACAACCGATGGACGAGAGCCGTTACCGACTGGATTCCTCGGGACGTCAAGCGCCTAAAGGAAGACCACTGACCCGTTGGTCCGATTTCTTCACGAAAGCGATAGAAGAAAGATATGATGCTCAGCGGATCCCTAGAGCGAGTAGGACCCACTGGGCTACTCTTGCATGCGATAGGGAATAATGAAAGAGCTGCTGGTACCCGCTCGGATCACTCGACGATGAACGGAACGACAGGTGATACAGGTGATGGGGTGGAAGGAGCTGGGCCCAGAGCAGATATGGCTGTTTCAACACGCCGCTCGACCGAATGGTCCCTCTGATATTATAAGATTTTTATCTACACGTTCATGCCCATTTTTTCGTGTCTCAAGTGAAGCAGTACTCAAATTGTAGGCCGATGTGAAACAAAATTCGATCTTGAATTTTACAGCTTCATATAAAGATCTTATCAGAAGACCGGCCAGAGAATTGATCTTTCGAATGTCCACTAACACTCTTTTGAAAACTTTGTTTAGCGAATAAGGTCGAATATTCATTTGTTCCCTTTATACAGAAATGACCCTATTCCTCAAATCACGACGCTAGGTGAAGTCCATCAAAATATATCTTTATTTCAAGTGCTTTATTGAGGCCACGCTCAAATTTCAAAAGATCCTTTCATTACTATTTGAGCCAACATGTCATGTGGTCTGGTAAGGGCTCTGGTACAGCCCGATACACGTGTTTCGTCTTTACAGACTCGTCAGTCGGAAGAACCCGTCGACTTTTGATATTTTTTTAAAGTAGTCCTTTCGGGAGCTCGTCCTCCCTTACAAACTTCTAGGGGAGTCTTCGATGACTCTCTGCAAGGGAGCAGAGCTCCCGAGAGAATCGACTAAAAAAATATCGAAAGACGACGAGTTTCTGCCCGACTGACGAGTCTGTAAAGACGAAACACGTGTATCGGGCTGTACAAGAGCCCTTACCAAACCACATGACAAGTTGGCTCAAATAATAATGAAAAGAATCTATTGAAATTTGAGCGTGGCCTTAATAAAGCACTTGAAACACGTGTATCGGCTGTACAAGAGCCTTTACCAGACCACAGAACAAATTGGCTACAGATAATAAGGAAAGGAAGTCCATCAGACTGGACAAGTACCAGCTTGACCGATATTGCGTTTTCTGAACCATATATGAAATGTAATGTGATAGAACTCCGCTCAAGTACCACATGCCTCTTCCACAAATCACTATGGACCATGAGAAAGTGCTCAGTAGCAAGCGCTCTCACAGCTTGACGATGAAACTGACATGCAATGCGCAAGCACGGATGCCCGATAAAACGGCAGATTAAGATCTACACATGATAAGCACTCTATTCTGACAAGAGAGCGTGTCGCACAGTGGTTAGAAGTACTGCCCAATACACACGCAGTCAATGGTTCAATCCCGCGCTCACTAAGCCTTCCGTATCTACAGGGTCTACGAATTTGATACCAGACTTGTCCGCGGGGATAGCTGCACTGATTTGATACATTGGGAGGCCTTCGCTACTCATTGTAAAGACCAGATATGCATTCAGTAACCTCTAACAGTGCTTGATGAAGTTGAATGCTTGGCGTCCCTCAAGCATTCATTCGCGCAGAGAGCTTAGTCCCTTCTAGCTTCGCTTAATTCGAGCATAGGGATGGGATTCCATGTAATATAGAGATAAGGTTGTTAAAGAGACAAAGCCGTACGACTAAACTTTGGCCCCCTAGAAGTACTCACGGAGATCAACATTTTTGAACGAAAAACGAAACCAATTGAGCCAACTATCACAAGACTCTTTCACGAACTGTGGCATCGCCTGCTCAACCACAGTGTTTCCCTTTTCTGATACAACAATATTGGGATGAAGAGAGTGGGTTAGTTAAGGCGATATCAATTGGCCAGCATTGTTTGTAGTACGTCTTGAATAGTGATGTATGATTTTGTGCGGATGAGAGTCGATAGCGTGTATCTGCACCATTTCCGCCTTGCTGATAAAATCGTTCTTACAACAGTAAATTTGGAAAAATACAACAATATCTTCCAATCGACTACGTTCAAGACATTGCTAAAAAATTTATTGTATAGTCTGATGGAATTGTTTAGTCTTCTGAAAGTGTATGATATTATGGCATTCCTAGTAATATAAGTGTGTTTCAGCATTCCTGCACGCATCGCTAGTACCACATGCCTTACGGCTAAGCCCTACTAATAGCAGCAGAGTCAGCAGAGCAGCAGCCCTAATGTCATGTATCTTTGAGAACCACCGTTGACATGTAGGAGGCGTCGCGCCGTAGCTTACGCGGCAGTCGCAGGTGGCCAGCGTCCGCACGTCTGCACATGCATGTCTGGCTGTCTGCGGCTGCTTTCCCATGAGACGCGACGCCGCCGTTACAGTAGCTGGAAAATTTGACGTTGCACGGCATGGTGCAAAACGTACCATATGATCCTTGAAGAGGTAGAATTCTGCACTGACTAACAAATTCATTCTTGAATGACTATGTTCTCCAACATCGAAAAATATGATAAAGTGGCTACTTAACAACAGATGATAGAGGGAGGTCAAATCAATTTTATTGAGCAAAATAGCAATTTCTGAACTAACAAAACCAGCTAACCAATCCACAAGATAATTATTAACCAACAGTAATGACACATTCAAAAATACTTCTGAATTAGGCGCAGTAACCATTAATAAAACACTTCTAAGGGTAACAAACGAGATAGGGATACGGTAATTCAGGGGAAATGGCAACGTGCACAGATCACAAAAATGACGAAGATCAGCTTCTATATTCGTTCCCGTTTAGCATTCTGATATCGTTAGAACAGGACCTTCATTCGGTGTTTCGACTGACCATCAATTCTACTCGTCGTTTGCGCTTCGATCGTCGTCGATGATCTAATGCGGATAGCCGATTTTCGTAAAGAGATTCCATGACATATGTAAGTTTGATCACAGTTTAACAACATATGTCACTAAAATTGAGGCAACTTGCAGTACCTGACCATTGATATGCAAAACTTTTGACATCAGGCAGGAGCCGAACCCGAGTTTCACCTATGATGAAGGCCATGCTACCACTACAACAGCAACACCCTTGTTATGCTATCACTCTTTCCACGACCCCTGCGTGAGTTTCAAGTTTTGCATATCACTCAGCATTCTTGGACATTAGTCATAATAACGCAACACGCTATAAGAGCGACAAAAAAATTTACTTGTAGATCGTATCTAACGATTGGTTCACAGTCCTTACAAAACAACTCCCTACTACTATCTAAAGTCGATGATCAATTTTCCTACGATCATTCAAAAAACTTCAATTACATAAACTCAACAATGAAACAAGATATACTCAACGAATAAGAAATTGCCATGAAAATCATAGCTGTTCTTTGACATGCTAAAAACTTCTCGAGACATTTGCTAAAATTGTCAGCATGTACACCCGGAAAATTACTAATAATTCCCTTAATGGGATAACTGAATAAGCACTCGAACTGTTAGGTAGCAAACACGTGCTGTCACCCAAAACTTGGGTATTCAACATGGATTCGGTTGGTTAAAGATAATTTATATTTGTTACTTTTGTTTCGTTCAGTTCCTGTTTGAGCTGCTCAAGTTCGTCTGCCGACAAACCTGTCCGTGATAAAACCGATTGTAGAACGGACCTAGGAATTGAGAAGATTAGACAGAGAGCATCCGTACAAAATGGATTTCACTGAGATTATTACGATGAGAACGGCCCACTTCTTGAGTCCTTTCCTTTTATCCGGTAACCGAAGTTCTTTGCTTAAACTTTTCTCGTACTCTTCCTTTTCTCTTTCTGTTTGTGCACGTTCACGCATCTTTTTCAGAAGAGATCCCTAGTAAAAGTTAGTCGTTTTATATCAGAAAATACTATCATGATTTAGATACTGAAAACTTCTCGAAGAGAAGGAACTACCTTCCGAGCATCTCCGATTGCGGAGTTCTCCAATATCTCAAGAATGTTATCTACTGATATCTGGAGAATTGTATCCAACTTTCGACATGAATCACGTATGGCTGATTCGTCCGGAAGCATATCGGGAAATCGTAAAGAAAGCCATAGATATAAGTCAAGAACCTCGTAAACCTTAATATCGAGGCATTACAGATTTCATCAACAAATGGATTTGTAAACTGAACCTTCTCAAGATGTTCCAGCTGCTGTAAATTCTCTGGTTGACCAAGGGATTCCCAGTTCAACATGTCCAACATCCAATCATATGTAAGACACTGACCTGAGGAAAATCTGAAAGAATTTTAGAGATAAAAGTAAAAATCATTCAAGTAATAATACCACTGACATTCATTTGCAGGATTTTTGGCAGTACTCCTTTACCGCAATCCATTTTCCAACCTTTACATACAAAACCCTTTTCGCTTTTTTCTTCAGAGTTCTAGTAGTCATTCGATAGCTTAAATTTCGGCGATTTCAATAGTATGCTTGCTCCGTGAAAAAGCATCCTTAGTTCGCTATAGTAGCTATAATAATACTGAGTTTTCACACACGGTACGCATTTTTTGCTCATTTAGAGTGTTGTGGCTGGAAATTTCGCGACATTTCCAACACGCAGGGCCGAGGCACCGCACACCAATTTCCATTCGTTTCATAAAAATTGCTAGGTACGCTAAATGACCATCGTAGAAGGAACTCTTGCTCTATCATTCCAGGTGTATGTGGTTTCCATTTCCATCTTATATTCTCTAATAAACCCGCTACTAAGCCTAAGCCTGAACCTGACCTAAGTTTGCGAATCGTAGTTTTTCTTTTCGCTCTTTCACCACTCTATGTAGAGCGTTTTGAAAAAAGACTTGGCTTGGAAACAGACCAAACCCATGCTGACAAAGACTACTGAAAGTCTGTCATAAGACTATCCATTTTGCTGCTAACAGCGTTCTAAGGGTCTTTTCAAACAAGTGCACTTTTGAAAATCTCCAGGATAAGAGCTATCGAATGACCGGTAAAAGGCTGAAGAGTAATGAAAAACCTTGTCTCCAAAGAGTTAGAAAATGGGTTGCAATAGAAGTATAGTATCAAATTCTTTGTAGTAATGAAGTAGAGTTCTTTTCGGCTATCCAGTGACAAATGAATATTGAACCTTTTTCGCTAGACAAGAGTTTTTCTAGAAGAGTTAGCAAACATTCGAAAGCTTAGACCACCGGCTAGCGCTGTGCGTGGTTGGTTTTACAAACAACCCTTTTTATAACGCTGTAGAATTCAAAAGAAATTACGTTTCGCACGGTCACGCGTTCTTTTCTTATCTCACTTACATTTCGCTGGACAAAACTCCTTCCTCAAAGTGCTAGCACTCTTTCGATAGCAGACGTCTAAAAGAACTCTAAAATGTATTTGCCTTTCAAACCTCTTTTGACAGCGCTGTAGGAGAACGAAACTATTTGTGCTTTATACAAGGACTTTTTCTTTGGACTGCTAGTAATCACTCGATAGCGTAAGTTTGAATGATTCCATCGCTGTGCTTATTTTCTGGAAATACCGTTTCACTGTTATGTAGCAGTGGAAATAAGATCAAGCTTCATATACTCGATGGCTTGTTTAGCAGCCAACCTGAGGGCTGAGGGCGGGGCGATCGATCGATTCCCTGACGCGTTAAATTGGTAATCTTTCTCCGCTTCGAAAGAACCTCCAGATAGAACGATTGACTCAGATACTATGGGATTTTCTCTGCACCTTCCATGCTTCTCGTTCATCCAGCGAATTATAGGCGTGATGAAAATCAAGGCGCGCGGCGGGTGTGAGACATAATTCTATCTGGTAGCCTACAGTGCTATGAAAGGCACTTTCCAAGAAACTGTCATATAGGGCTGTATGCAGAGATTTGAGCTTCCGAATGATTACTTCCACTCCTATGAAAGAATCTTGTCCATCGAATGAGGTCGAATATTTATTTGTCTCTGAATAGCGTCTAAGTAGACTGCAAATATGAATTAAAAGAAATCTTACCTCCTCACCATTTTTACGAAAGCTGACGATGTAAGCTTATTTTCGACATTTATCGGAGAGATACAAAACGTATATCTGACCTAGGAATATAAAGCTGCTAGAAAACAACCTGATACCTAGAGAAATGATCAAAAAACGATGAAAATCAGCAACGGTACCTTAAGAGGAAGGGGTATGTAATCTATCAAATCCGCAAGAGTCCTCATTTGTTCCACAGTGCAAATGAAGAACTGGTCAGATATCGAGCAAACTGTAAAAATAATCAATCCTCATGATTTTCCATCAGTATACCGAAAAAAGGCAAATTGTGGTGGATTAAGAGAACGAAGAAGTTATTTAAACAATTAATAACAGGCTGTATCAATGGCGTGAAATGGTACTAAGTAAATTACCTTTAAAGACAAATGCTAGGGCATTTTCGAGCAATTGCTGGAGTGTGCTGATAAGAGGACTGGACAGAACTCTGCTGCTTCCTAATGGCCTGTATCACTGACCACTAAGCCGCAGCTATCCCTCCCAACTATACTTATATTTTTCTTAGAAAATATATGTTAACTCGAATCATTAGCTACTATTCAAACTCTCTAAGCTTTTGATCTTACCACCATTTACTCTTATTACTTCTATTCCTATGACTATTTATTGCCATGATTCCTAACTATTGTTATCAAACGCTGGAATGGGGAGTAGGTAGCGGAGTGGTTTGTAATGCAGGTCATCGCACGTTAGCCGCTGGTTCGACCTCCTCTCCCACACTCCGCAATCAATCAGCAGAACGCCTTGGAACCGAAAATACCATAGTACATGTATCAGTACTATCACTCTATTATTGTCAGTTATTGTCTTAACTTCCATTACTACTACAGATGTTACTGTTGCTCCCTACTGATATTATTAGGTCAAATAGAATTATTTTGTTTGAAGTTTTCGGTGGTGGTATGATATTACAGATACACCCAGTGAGGTAGTGTGATGAACCAAACTTTCGCGTCAGCGAGACTCGAACCAGCATTTCATTCTATTCGGGAACGCGTGCTCTAACTCGTTGCACTACCGACAACCGTTCTGCTTAACGCTTTTCCTACGCTTTCTACTTTCCCGGATATGGTGAGATTCGGGTTCGCGTCTCGCCCGAGGCAAAAGTTTAGCACATCACTCTACATCACCGGTTATTATTAGGCCGTTCCATAAGCTTTGGCACTAGAGAGATAAACACCGAACTTATCAACTAGAAGTAATGAAAACCGCATGATTTTGTGTCGTTCAAATGCGTTTTGCGAACATTTAGTTAGAACTTGCCTGAACTTTCTTCGAACTGTCTTGGGAACAATTTCGTTTGCTACTCACGGACGGATGACGTGTAGGGAAAAATGCAGGTGAAGCGGTGCGCAAGATCAAAGGAGCTTCTTGTGGACGGGCCGAGAGCGACTGATCCTCCAGATTGTTCTCTCCAGCTTTGAACTTCGCTAACCACTTCCTAGTCGTCCTTTCTGCAACTGTGTGATCGCCCCAAGCTTCCTAACCTTCTGCGTCGCTTCACTAGCATTTTCCTCTACGCGCCATTCATGCTTGAATATCAAGCGGATTTGTTCCCAGGACAGCTCCATCTTGAAGCAGATTGAGGGAAGTTGAACAATGTTCGCAAGAAAATGCGCAATTCAAAGATACCAATTCCAAGCAGTTTTGATTAGTTCCGGTAGAAATTTTGCGTTTATTGCTTTAGCGCCAAAACTTATGGAACAACCCAATACCATTCTTCGTTATCACTGTGCTACTATCTTTTTGATGGTATTATTCCTACTGCTACTAACATACTAGTACTCTCGTTACAGGTGCCCATGATAAACTTCACTGAATTCAAAAAAAGCATAGAGAAAGAAGCACCAGAAACAAATAGATCCAGCAGATGAACGAATGACGCTTGTGGAAGATGGAATGAAAACGTTCTCGATTTGCTCAAAAGTCGGTGCGATACCCACCACTTCGATTGGTTCAACCTGAATGGACAGAATTCAGTAGAATACACAAGAGATCCTCACCATAAACATCGCACCGGTTGACTTAGTATCTCTCGAAGTGTTCCAATGTCTTCATTTCGCAATGTCGTGGCAATTCCATCGCAGAATGATGTACCAAATCTTAAGCAAAGATAAATCTCGGAATATTGCTGTAACCGATTGAGAAATTTATAGCAGCGCAGTTCGACGTCAAACTATTGCACTATAAATCGAAAGACCGACTCTCATTAAATCTCTGCATCGAAAATGAGAACCATCCCAAGAACCACCTTTTTAACATATAGCTTGCAAGAAGTCAAATATATTTCTTCAAAATCAATGGTTAACATTTCGGCGACTTCGCCTCCTTTCACCCATTTAAGTAGGAACGCCCAGCCTAGCTATCCTCGAGACTGTAAGAAAACCGCTTGACCAGTGTTCTACAACGCTCTTGAATTAGCTAAGCAAGCGATCCATCCGAGTGGACGAATCAAAGCCAGAAATATTGGCACCCGCACCACAGATGTGAAATGGGTCAGCTGCAGTGACAGATCAGAGCGAATCGTGGGAGAACACCGGTACACTTCCTATATAAGCAGTTAGACGGTTCTAAGAAAGGCGAAGTCGGCGAGACGTTAGCCATCATTTTTGAAGCGAAAAATACCACTTTCGTGCACTTTTGTATGAAATACAGCTTTCCGCGAGGTTATTTCACTGCTACATTGTATTCTACACAATAATATGACATAAGAGGAAAATTTGGAAGTGTTGTGATTCTCGCGTCCACCACTGACCTCCCTGCTCTCCCACAAATTTGAAGTGCTGAATAGTTCGGCAACAGTTCGCCTTGTCTAGTGCACGATGCCAAGATTATACGACGAATGTTTAGATTAAGGCCCATACCAATTGCATCAGTAGCGACCTGAGATGGATTTATTAATTTTGAGCATGAACTATATATATGCACACCCGGGCTACTTTTTTCCTTGGAAGCTCTCCACATAGTAGTTAAAGCAATGACGAAGATAACATTGAAGAATTGACTGTCCAAAAAAAAAACAAACAGATGGGGCTCACCAGAACATTGCAAGGGTCATTGGGATCGTTGAATTTCGAAGCCTGGGCAAGTTTGGTGCCTGGCGGCAGATCACCATAGATTACCGCCGGCTTGATGCCTAACTTTTCCAGGCTCCTCGTGATGCTGTAGATCGTTTTACGACTAAAACAGACGATACAGTCGCCCGGTTGCACCTTAAATACTTAAGAAGATACTTTATCCAGAAACGAATATGAAAATTTATATAACTTACGTTATCCAAGGATCCCAAACCTTGATTTGCTATGGTTAGCGAGCTTTTCCTCTCATAGTACCGTACCTTCAAATAATTGGATTGAAACTAAGAGATTTTTGCCCAATTTCGTGTGGCATCAGTCCTTTATCAAAGTCTGATTCCCCAACACATGCTCCGTGAACTGAAACTAGCCCACTCCAACAGATTAAACTGACCCGTGTACGAGTGAAGACCATGTGTGTTCTCTACCACAGTAAATCTTGAACTATCTATCAGTACCTGTGGATACTGAGTGATATGCAAAACCTTCGACCTCCTAGGTAGGAACTGAACTCATACCGCGGTATCTGTTAGTACAAAACGCAATCTTTATCCCCTCCCTCCCTCCCTGTGAGCCCTGGGTGAGCCCTACAGTAATAAAATCATCGTTCTCTTCGCCTTATTCACTAGCAAAAGTCTGCGAGGCTTGACCTTCAAAATATCTCTGTGATCTTACGCATGGTTTATTTGTTGATACACTATCGAGTGAGAACAAGAAGTACAGCGGTAGGAAACTTCTGAATCGCAATATAAGCGAAGTGAAAATAGATTGATATGAATTCACGCTGAATTCTGAGTGTTACATGAATGTAAGTGACTAAATCGAATCTAGCAGACGAAAAAATTTGATAGAATCTAATGAAACCTGACCTCTACATGTTCCCCGATCGGCTCAACCAACTTCTTCACGATGTCTACTGCGGCCAACTCGCCACATAGGTGCACCTTTACAATTTCTATACTCATACGATAACAACTGGAAGGAATAAGAGATGATCGCAGTTTTAAAAATAACAATCAAACCTCGTCAGCTGCTACACCTAGTAATGCCCTTGTCCAAGCCCATCCACGTTGTTCATCTCGCAACATCTGGATTTCGTCGATCACAGCCACCTAAAAGATTGTCACACATTGCCATTTTTTATACAAAATCGTAAGATAGGGAAAAATATTAGAACCTTGAACAAAAAAGGAAATCGACTCTAATAAGCAGAACATGAAGAGTTCCCACCTCCACTCTCATTTGGGTAGATAACATTTCAACAGTCGATGAAATATGAGCACTCGGATGGAAATTGTCCACAGCATATCTGGAATCTTAGAATGAAGACAGATAGAAGAGATGTAACTGATGATATGTAATCCGTAAGAATTAATTTACTTCTAATAAAGTTGAGAGAAACGCAAAATATCCCAAGCGGGAGTTGAACCTGCGCTTCACTCACACCGGGGCGTGTGATACCACCACACCACAGGGTCCTTTCGTTGCCACTCTTCTTTTCGGTCCTTAGTATACTAATTTTCTAGCAAAGCCATGATGCTGTAATCATATATCCAAGGATGCTGAATGATGTGCAAAACATTTGACCTTAGGATGGATCTGAACTCGCGTTCCACCTTCAGGTGTAATATCACCCCTACACCAGCGAGGTCAGCGCTTTGTTACTATACTTTCTACAAGATAATTGAAAAGATAATTTATTTCAAAAGCTCAACACGACATTTAAAACTAACCTTCTCTCTTCTCCTGTGACCAAATCACATTTGATACCGAGCTCATTGCTCCGAGTGAATACTTCAGCGGCAAGAAGTTTCAGTGGTCCGCAATAAACCCCACTTTTTGCCTCTCCAAACCTGAAACACCAAACTTCAAAACAAGATAGAAGAATAAAGCGCTCGGTGTTGACCAGTTCTTGAGATACGCGCCATGCATTCGCCTTCAAATTTTGTTTGGAGTGATTGAATGCATATTGACTTCAATCCTTCAATGACTTGCGGTGGCCTACCGATATATCAAGTCATTTCTGCTATGATCCGAGAATAGTCTAGTACCAATTTATCGACCCCAAGGGAGTGAAAGGCCTGATGAGCCTTGAGCATGTGTTGTCGCCAGACAGCATAATCACTGCACCACACGCGCTCTCAACGAGCTATAGACATCAGAAAGAAAGTGGTTTCAAGACATCTACAACTTACCGCTTTAAAGCATGGTAAGTCTTCCCAGAATTTGTGGGTCCTGCGTGAAAAATGATTTTCCGTTGGACTGTACGGGCATCAGGATACCAGTTATGAGGCTGAGTTAGATCCGAGATCATTCTCAAGTCATCCATTGCTTCCAAATGTGGGAAAACCTGGAAAGCTCACATGAATCATCAATTAAGTACGTGATCCGAGGGCTTCATGCTCAGAAAATGCACCTTTCATAGCCTATGAAAGTATGACTTACTTTACGGGCATGTGCTAGAAAATAAGGGAAAAGTCCTTTCAACATCGTGGCCCTCTTTGATGATATCATGGAAGAGCACTAACAACGCCGGTTCAACGCCACCCTACAAAGAAAGAGAAAAACGTTTATGATTAGATAATTATACCAATAGGGGCGTCGTGACAGAGCGCTGTGGTGCTCATCGCGGCACGCGCTGAAGTCGAGCTTAATCCCCTAACTCTCTCCGGCAGTCAGCAAGAACACCCTATGGAACGGCACAGCCAGGCTATCCCAGAGATTGCAAGGAAACATGCTCGACCAGTATACTACGCCATTCAAGAAGAAAAACGTGTCGAACATCTAGAACTACTGGGTTCCGCACAATGGAGATTGTGATGACGGGTCATGCAATTAAAGTAAATAAACAATAAATAAATTTATGGTACTAAAGCTTCAGAAAGAACGAAGCTCCTAGCGTTGTACTAATTCCTGAGGGATGCGCCATTCATTCGTACTCATCTGGCATTGTTCGAAGTGGTTGAAGGCACATCAGTTCTTCAAAATGACTCGCGGATGACTAGCCCATGTGTCAAGCCACTACTGCTGTCCTCCCAGACAGGTCTGGTAACAATTTACGCTTCGGAACGATAAGAGGCTTGGTGAGCCTTGACACGGAATCGAATCGTTGACCATTCAGGTCGCTCATGTGTGCTCGCAAAACACCCTAAGCGCCACGCCACACGTACCCTTATTGGATTGATAAGGAACATATAATGACTAGAGATGATAAATACCTTTTCATTGAGGCAGTATTCACGAAATGATCTATAGGCAGTGACAAATAGTTTGGTGTTGAGCCCATTCTCGGTCGACAATTCCCTGACTGCTTTCCGCCGGAAAAACTCGTCGAGAGCTAAGGACATGCTGGACTGAAAAAACCATTGAATATTAGTCTAAATTCTGTCTTTTTTGACTGCCTTTTGCAGTGCTATGATCTTTAGAGTATGCCCAATATGTGGAGCGCTGTGCAAAAACGTTTGCGTCAGCCGGGATTCGAACCCAGATCTCACTCTTTCCGGGAGCGTACTATTACTTACCTACATTGAATATTACTTGCCCAAACAGCTCTGAAACCTCAAGAAACGGATCCAAATTTATAGCTGAAGGAACGAAAAGAGAATCGTACCGAATCCAATCCCTCGGTCCATTGTTCAACTCCGATGACCGATGTTCGAGGCGGGGCAACAGCTCGAGGCACGACTAGATCCTCGATAGCACTGCCACCACGATCAGCTGGTACACCTCAAAACTTCTCGATAAATTTTTCTAGAATTCAAAAGCAACGGAATTCGCTCATACTGACTAGAAAGAGCATCGCACCAGTGATTCGTCTCCTTCGATTTAGACTTGGCACATCTGACCTCGATCGAGCCATTCTACCTGTTGTCACCGTGATACATGACGTCGACGCATTCAGGAACGTCTTCAGAAGCCGATACGCTTCCTCTTATCAATGAAGTTAGACGGGTACTACTTTGAAGAGCCCACATCTAAACACATAACCTCACTTAGCGAATACAGTCTAATGTCGCTTATCAGCTAACCAGATACTTAACCGGATGACTTGCGCGGACCCACGTTGGGCGTGCCCGTCCAACTGTTTTGGACTAATTCGCGTGCGGTCTTGCAACGAAAAGTAGTACTGCAGTCGGCGAGTAGCCGAGCAGAGGAGGTGGAGCCATTCTCACGCCGGAGGACACGCCCATGTGCGGGTCCGCGGAAGTCAACCGGTTGAGCGAAGTGAGGGTTTCGTAACCACAGGAGAATCGGTTTCTACCCTGCCGCTCTATAGGCGCAAAAATATACTTTGAACTTCGACCTCTTCAGTTTTCAAGTTCACAAGCTGTTCCTTCAATCACGTGAAGAAGCTGTCCAATCTTCTTTGACCAATGAAAGATTGCGATGGCATTCGACCGCTGAGTACACCTTATACACTTCTCCCCTTCTCCAGACCATCTGATCCTATTCTGCAGACCCCGAATGGATAGACGGTTTCGGACTGAAGCCCGCGCGATCGAACCAGAAACCGACCGGTGCGTCTTGTAGTACAACTCTAACTTTCCTACACTCTGCCCTTCTGATCACGGCGTATTGTGAGCGGATTCCCTTTTCACGATTGAGTACTCGCGAATAAACAAGTTATCTGTCTATCCAGTGGAAGCGAGAACATCTGGTGAGCTCTCAATAAACCGAGATTCTATCTTGGCTGTAACAGAGACGTCCCGTGTTACCAGAGACCAATATACTCCAGTGATTTTTATTTCAATTCTTATACCGTACTATGAGCTTAGATATGTCTACCGGCACAATGGATCCATCAAATATACCATATGCTTGCTACATGGAAGGGTAAGAACTGCGGTCCCGTTCCCACTCGTACCCGCCTCTTAGCTGCCCTATCATCACTCAAATGATACATTACTGATTCTTTTCCGGTAAAAAGCTGAAAAAAAGGATAAAGCTCTCGGCGTTGATCAATCCCTGAGGGATGCGCCATGCATTCGACTTCAATTTTAAACTTCGTTTTGAGGTGATTGAATGCATATCTGGCCTTTACAATGACTCGCGGTGGCCTCCCGCTGAACCGAGTCAGTGCTGCTTATCCTCCCAGACAAGTCTGAGACCTGTCTGGTACCAATTTACCGACCCAGGAGGGATGGATGGCTTTGTGAGCTATGAGCGCGAGATCGAACCATTGACCTCGTGTGCGACGCAGAGCACCTCTGACCACTGCGCCACATGCGCTCTTCCCGGTAGAGGACGACAAATGGAGAAACGACCCTTTTCGCTGGACAAGAATATCTCATAAGTGTAGTAGCAGTCACTTCAAAGCTTGAATCTCTGGCTACTGCACTACGTGGCCGTTTTTTGAAAGCCCTCCTTCGTAATGGCGCAAACTTTAAATTAAAATTATTTTCTTCATCCGCTGCCAGCTTTTACTACTGTTTCGCTGGAAGCACAAAAGGCATATCAACGTGTGGAGGAAATATGCCTGGTAATCATTATTTGAGCCACGCATGTCAGTGGTCTGTCAAAGAGGGCTGACTTGCAGACCCGATACACGTGTTTCGCTCTTACGATCTCGTCAGTCGGGCAGTTACCCTTTTCGTCTTTTGCCAATCCTGTGTGGGTGCTGCAGTCCCCACACTAAGAGTTAGCGACGACGAACATTTTACACTCTATGTCTAGTGAAAAAATCACCAAACACAGAGTAGCTCTCTTTAAGTCAACCCTCTTTGACAGACCACTGACATGCTTGACTCAAAAATGATTAGCATGCATATTGAAATTTGAGCTGTGGTCTTAAGAAAACACTCGGAACGAAAATTATGATGTAGAGGAAATATCTTAGTCTTGAAATCATACGTGTAATCTGACTTTCTTTCCAGGCGAAGAAACAATTCCTAATCGAATGACAAAGATCGCACTCCACTCATGACGCGCCGTTTTTCGATCCATCGACGGCAGCCCGCCGCATCGAAACTACGACTACCATAAACCCTGACATAAATTAGTCGGTATACAAGCTCGCCGAACATGCGAAACTCGATTTCATCTGCCCTGCTTCACCTCAGTGGAACGATCTTTTCGGAAAATAAGCAGCGTTCGAATCGTGGGAACTTACGCTATCGAATGATTACTGGCAGCCTAAAGGAAGACTCTTTCTTGCGAGAAACACGCGTGTGTGAAACACAAAAATGTTTTCCTTTACGTGAAGCGTTATAAAGACCTTTTCAAAGAACGGCCACGTAGCACAGTAGCCAGAGGTTTATGCTTTCGAATGATCACTAGAAATGCTATAGCAAATCTTTGTCCGGCGAAAGAGACCGCTTCTTCATTTGTCGCCATCAAACGGAAAAGAACAGTTTCAACTGATTTAATGGATTCGCATTTTTTCCACTACTCTACCATGTCCACATCTCCTCAACTTATGTCCTCTAGTCATCGAAAATTGATATTCTGTTGGAAAAAAAAACTACTGAATTTGATGGGCCTTGAAGAGCAAGACAAAATGTGCATTGTAAGGAACCTCCACTCACAACAATTGTGAGTTCGTAGAAATAGACGTGACGTGTGACTCCTACCTCATTCAGTTATCTTGTCATCAATACAAAACTTTATGCACGATTATAATCATTCAAGTCAATTTCTAATGAGAACAGCTTGAGTTTCTGTCGAAGACATCAGCAAACAACAACTGCAATATCAACAGCTTCAAGTTACCAATTTTTTGAAAAAAATGTCGAAATTTCTCCTCTTTTCACTGCATGGCTGTCAAGTGTCACCTCTCTCATTCTTAAACATCGGCCCGTGACCAGGCACTATCCAATCAGCATATCTCAGTATTTCGGCACGACTCTTCGATTGCATGTCTGGATAATGGGACACTTCCTTCCAATCCTCGTCATCGTTTGCATACTCGAAGATGTCTCCTTAAATAATATCACTTTGCAGCAACTTTACCAAGCATGATTATAGTGCAATAAGCTTGATAATTATTTATTGAGCCACGCATGTCAGCGGTCTATCACAGTGGGCTGACTTATGGAGCCGATACACGTGTTTCGATCTTGCGATCTCGTCAGTCAGGGGAAGTTACCCTTTCTCGTCTTTTGCCAATCCTGTGTGGGTGCTCCAATCCCCACACTAAGAGTTAGCGACAACGAACGTTTTACACTCTATGTCCAGTGAAAAACTCACCAAACACAGAGTGATGTACACTCGAATGCTCGTGGCTAGTATATTCAATATATCATATCTTTCGTTTCGAGTGTTTTCTTAAGACCACAGCTCAAATTTCAATATGCCTGATAAATGATGTATTAAATATCTAGCCAAGAACAATCAAGTTTACAACGCTCTGTGTTCGGTAATAATTTCACTGGACAAAGAGTGTAAAACGTTCGTCGTCGCTAACTCTTAGTGTGGACTGGGGCACCCACGCAGGGTTCACAAAAGACGAGAAAGGGTAACTGCCCGACTGACGAGATCGTAAGATCGAAACACGTGTATCAGGCTCTATAAGTCAGCCCTCTTTGATAAGCCACGGACATGCGTGGCTCAATAAATAATTATCAGGCATATTGAAATTTGAGCTGTGGTCTTAAGAAAACATTCGAAACGAAAGATATGATATGTGCAATAAATCAGACTTTTGGCGTAAACGAACAGTAGACTGATCACCTGCTACAACAACGCATCCGTGTTGTGTACCGTTTGCAACAACAATAAGGTCGTGATCAGTATGTCCAGTGCAGAAACGAAGCTCGACCTCTGGTGTTAGCTGGACCGGCTTGTCCTATAAAAAACTTCGCCACACCAATCTACTAGTGTATTATGAGGTGCAAGATTGTAATGAGACACTTCTTAATTGAATAAAATGCAAGAACAGAAAAAAATTGTATTTTAAACATGCTTACATGATTACACAGACTGAATCCATGAGTCTTGCAAGAGTACATTTCGTGCACTGGGTGCGATAAAGATCATCACTGGTCTTTTTAATGGCTACTTCAACACCTAACGTTTTGCATGGAAACTATAGCGACAGCGGAAGCGGTAATTATGTCTTTTCAAAACCATTTCTGACGCCTCTCAAGCCCTTTTCTCAGTTTTTGAACCGTATCATAGAATGACAACCTCAAGGAACCACCGCCACCTCTTTACTGATTTTTGATTGATAATTGATTACTGACACCAGTGCGACGCTGTGAGTGAATGTACGTTAAATGTCAAACATTTTGCACAAGCGTTTTTTTCGTTCTCTTGGAGCACGATGTCTATGTGCGCCCGTTTCGATGTATGATTTCCGTGAGACGCGAGAAAAAGACGCGGTAATGAAGTGGTTCCTTGAAACAATTATTCTGTAGCTCAATTCCCATAGAGAAAAGAAGGTAAAAAACTACAGACAAGAATAAAACATTTTTTCAAAGTCTAATCTAAAAGAAATCTGAAGGACTGCCCAGACGTGTATGGACACTATAACGTTCATGCCTTTCGAAAAGTGTTAAGGACATTTGTATCACTCGAAGAACCACTTTATTATCGTCGTCCATCTACAGTAGCCTTTCCAAAAAACTTCATCAAATCTTTTTTTTTGGTTGCCAAGTACGTTTCACTTAGCCGTGAAAGAGTAATGAATAGAGCTTTAGGTGGTGGGTGATGTCTTCCTTTGAAACTATATTAGGTATTTATATGTTAGACGGCGATAAATGAATATTCGACCTCATTTGCTGAACAAGATTTTTCCCTAAGAGTGTTAGTAACCGCTTAAAAGCTTAAATCTCTGGCTGAAGCCGTACGTGGCTGGTTTAAAATTGCCCTTTTCTGACGCCGTAACATCCAAAATAAAATTATATTCCACACGACCACATTTTTTCTTATCTCGCCTATATTTCGCTGGACAAATCTCCTTCCTCAGAAGGCTAGTACTCTCTCGGTAGCACAAGTCTCGAAGAACGCAAAAATGTGTTTGCTTTTTGGAAAAGCCCTCTTGATAAGGCTGTAGGAGAACGAAAACAATTATTCTTCACATCTCGCCGGACAGAGCTCTTTTTTAGACTGTTAGTAATCATTCGATAGCGTAAGTATCACTATTTACAATGCTGTGCTTGTCTTCCTGGAGAGACCGTTTCACTGCAGTGTAGCTGAAAATTAACTCGAGCTTTATATGATCGGCGAGCTTGCTTACCGGCCAACTCGCGAGCCGGGGGGAAGGGGGTGGGAGCGGGGCGATTGATCGATAGAGGCTATATGTGTGGAGTACAACCTTTTTTTAATTGGGAATTTTTTCTCCACTTTGAAAAAAATCTATATAAAACGATCGACTCAGATACTACGAAACTTCCTCCACATTTCATAGGCTTTTTGTGCTTCCAGAGAATTACACACGTGAGAAAAACGAAAGCGCGCGGAGAGTGTATAACAATATTATTTTAGATTTTACAGCGTTATAAAAGAGTGTTTTGAAAAACCGGCCACGTACGGCTCTAGCTAGTGATTTAGGCTTCCAGATGATCACTAACACTCCTAGGAAATTCTTATCGAGCGAATGGGGTCGAATATCCATTCATCGCCGTTTCATATATAAGACTTTAGATCAACTCAAGGCGATGATATGAGGTTATGATTTAGCTATCCATCATATCACGGTCGCTATATGCTAGTTCAAACTGTTACGCGGAGAATTTCACTAGCACTCAAGACCGTTGATAATCTGGCAATCGTTTCGATGATATAAAGTGCTTTTTCGTAGTCATGGACTAATCAGTCTGCAACGAGCTAAAGCTTTCTTGAGAGACATCTATGAGCTTAGCCACGGCTCGGCTGTAACCTACAATAGACTGTCAAATGGAAAAGCATCCGACTAAGACGTTTTCTTCAAGCATAACTTGTATTTTGTTCTTTCTGGTGATTGTTCTTTCATTGGTCTGTAGCAGTATCTACTCCAAAAACAATTGTTATCAGATGCGACATGATGTCGAGGAAAACAAAAACCTAAAATGTGTACTATTTTCCGTCTGTGAAGATCTACAGTTCACTTAACTGTCGCTCACAGAATAAGGAGAAGGGTGTGATTAGTGACGGCCGCTTCTATTAAACAGTAAATTTTGGTGAAGGAAAAGATTAGTCAACTCCATAATTTCTTCTACAACACTCGGACGAAGTAAATAAGAGACCTCGGAAAGTGTACTATAATTTCCTTCGTAGGCAACATCAGTAGCCATGTATATAGTTGAGCGAGGAAACAGTGACAAATTTCCACAGTGGTCCAGATGGCCGTGAGTGATTACTAGGACGTGAACCTAAAAAGCTTAGTTCGTTATAGCTGAAATCCAACCATATGAAAATCTATTTGGAAAACTGGGCGATATATCTAATTCCTTTGTTCACGGCAAAACTTCTGCTTTGTTTTGCGAACAAGATGGGATAACCATCTATGAAATTATGTTAACACTTTGTTTCCGACGGAGTTGATTTTCACAAACTCAAAGAGACACAGTAACGGGGTTTCTGTATGTGAAAGAATGTATTTCAACTCGAGGGCAAAATTTACATCCTTATCAACCGCGGCAACTCTTTTGTCATAGCACGAAGGGATGAGCGGGTACTTAATTATTTTCGGGAACAAGTTTTGTAGTACTGTTCCAGGTGAACAAAGGACATTCCTGAAATGTTCTCACAACTTTGAAGCTGTCCAAAGACTAGATTCGTGGAGGACTGGCACACCAGACTTATATCTGTAAAAACATGCTAACGCAAGCACGACAAGCGAAGACCATTAAGATACATTGAGGGCCTCTAACATATGATGTTCAACAAGATAAAGATTGCCCAGTAGTGTCGATGCTGGGAACACAAGGCCAAGAAGAAAAGAAGCGAAAAGAAAATATCCTCCGGTGGCTCCGAAAAATCACAACTTTGTCCTTAACAATAGGAGAAATTATATGTTGTTGGTAGAAATCTGTCTAACCTAAGCCCTAAAATTTCAAATACTGGAGTTCATTACCAGTAAAGTAAATAATATATTAAAATCCTGTTCGACACTTGGTTGTAATGATCCGTCTTCACAGTGTTTTTTCTTTCCACAGTGCGGATAGAGATCTTGCAACTCGGAGATAGCCAAACTAGGCGTTCGTCGATTGATAGCCCGATAGTGTTTGTGGGGGTGGCGGATAAATTCCGCATCGAGCATCACTGACAGCTCGACTACAAAAGATTTATAGATAATAGATATCTTTCGCCTCGTCGACTGCCACGCGGTTCCATGTGTGCCACTTTCTTCTTAAGGCTACTCGCGAGCATTGTAGAGAGGGATGTACGTAGTTTAACTTTCCAACTTCAAACAACAAATATTATCCACAGTACGCACTACCTTTCACATTCTCATCTGCTTTACTTGACTTAAAATGAGGCTATCACCACAATTAGATCTTAGACGAAATAAAATAGCACCATTATTTCACAACGATGAGATTCCAGTCGACCAGGATTTTTAAAAAAAGTGGAAAAAGATAAAAAAAACGGTGATAATTTAGAAGCACATATATAAGTCGGAGTGTTGATGAACATTCAAAAAAGGTAACAACAAAATCTATCATTAGCTAAGAAAAACAATCAGTTGCACGGTGGTCAAAATAATTTCTAACAAAGCTTGCATAGACACTTTTACATAATAACATGAGATTACCCAACATGTGGAGTGCTGAGCAAAAACGTTTGCGTCAGCCGGGATTCGAACTTAGATCTCACTCTTTCCGGACAAAACGAGCGTCGGTAGTGCAACGGTTAGCATACGCTCCGGGAAAATAGTGAGATCTGGGTTTTAAATCCCAACTTACGCAAACGTTTTTGCACAGAACTCATATTGGGTATGCCATAAGATCATACCACTGCAAGTGGCAGTCAAAATAGAAAGACTTTAGAACATGAGATTATTTGAAAAAACCACTTGATAAGATTCTAAAGATATCGTATTATCGCTATAAAACGCATTTTACAAACCTACATCATCGCTGCGCATTCCAAGCGAAGAAAGTTTCCGCAAAATCTCATCACGACTCCAAGGATCACCACAGTCAACAAGAATGTTCACAGCGGACGTTCGAATTAGTGTTACCTAAAACATATACGATATTTTCTAACAACTTTGCTTATATGTATCTCAAAATAACTAAATTCACATTATAGGACTGCTCCGGATAAAAAGACTCCATCTGTTAATCCTTGAACGACCAAGTGAACTTATTTTGATGATATATACGTTGCGGCACATTTCGGAGCGTTCAACTTCGTTTCAATGCAAACGCTCTTTTTTGTGGCTTACTTAGTGGCATAAAGCTTTCTTTGCCAGTCCGTTTACAGTCAAACAGTAGCTTTTCGAACACAGATTTCATGCCTGGGCTGGTCCAAGGATAGATGCTCTCAATGCGTTTGGTTGTAAAAAGTCGTTCCAGGATTTCTGCATACTCAAAAACTGTCTTAGAACATAGAAAATGCACAGAAAATCACATCGTATACGTCCAAGCATTACATAACGCCTGTATATTTATTTGAAGATGGAATAGTCCCTAGAGCAAAAGCGATAGCTGAGGACGAGTATCGTTGCGTGTCAAAGCAGCCGTTGAACTCAAAAGATACCCGTGCAGCATGAACAGTCGTTTTCGTTCTAGGGACCACTTCATCTTGAAACAAATGTATAAGCGTTATATATCACAATAAACAAGAAGCAGCTCTAAACGATAGTAAAAACCAAACTTAGATGCATGAAAAAGAATTAACAAAAACGAAAAAGTCCGCAAAATTTCTTGCCAACCCAATAAGCGAATGAATCATATCGTACTACTCTCGAGTGTCTTTATAACATCGTTAGAATTCTAAGCGTTCTAGACAAGTTTCGAAAATGAATGGATCCATCTATGCATCATTGACTGAGAGTGAAATAAAGGATAAAACAGGATACTGCTCTCGGCGTAGATCAATCCATGAGGGATCCGTCACGCATTCGACTTCAAATTTTAACTTCGTTTGAGGTGATTGATTGCACATCTGGCCTTTACAATGACTCGCAGTGGCCTCCCGCTGAACCGAGTCAGTGCTGCTTATCCTCCCAGACAAGTCTGAGGCCTGTCTGGTACCAATTTACCGACCCCGGAGAGATGGATGGCTTGATGAGCCATGAGCGCGAGATCGAGCCAGTGACCTCGTATGCGACGCAGGGCACCTCTGACCACTGCGCCACATGCGCTCGAGAGTGAAATAGAACTTTATAATGTCACTGACTGAGAAATTACGCAGTAAACACCTACCGATCCATTAGCAGAGAAATGTTCTCCAACTTTTCGTGAATGACCGACGATTAACTGATCGACAACTGGTTCTTCCATCGAATTCCTGCAAAAATATACTCTGAAGCTCACCAACATTCACGAGAAAGCTGAGAGTATTCTCTACCCACCGAAGAGTAAAGTAAGGATCAGAATTTCCACCAAACCCCTCTTCGGCACCGTGCTATTGAGATACTTCACATGGTCCATACTAACCACATCCAAATAATGGAATTTCAAGAAAGAAAAATTCTGTGAATCATTTATCAACACATAAAAACCGCAAAATTAACGACTCTGAACGGGAGTGAATATACCAACGAACAAATGTGAGAGAAAGACATCACGGAAACTAAGCAGAGATTCATACATAATCGAAATCTTTCAAAAAAACCTCTCGAAATAGAACTCTTCAACCTTTTGAAATAAAATACCTTCCGCTTTTCCACACTTTTAGTGGCCATTTCACAGCATAAATCTCGGCAATTTTTCACTACTACAGTTTTTTTTTATTCAAGAAAACTCTCCCTGAATTGATGCAGCACTGAGAATAAGATCACGTTTTACATTCAAAGGGCATTTTTTTCTACTATGCTAGGGCTTGTGAATGGCTTTTTGAGCATGAAATTAGGTGACTATGAAGCTAAATATAGCTTCTGAGAAGGTACTTATAAAACGCTGGAAGAGCAAAAAGAGGACTACGTTTCGCACCGCTAGACTAAGGCTTAGTAGCGCGTTTATTTGGCAATATAGAATTAAAGTGAAAACGGCCCATATAACGATAGCTCAAAGTTTCTACAATTGTAACCCGGAAACCTAGGATTTCTTCGATTCGGAGGAAAAATTAAAGATAAATAACAAAATACGCGCTAAAATGCGCGTCGAGTGTGGCCTAAGCACTAAGCGCCAGCACACGAGCACACTAAAAAGGCCTTTTCAGAAATCGAGTAAAGCATCAAAATTGCCTAGATTTGAGCTATCCGATAACTGTTAAACGTCTGGAAAAACGGAAAAGGTGTTGTTCAAGAAGCGTTGAAAAATCGACTGAGACAGAACAATCGTATCTCTTCGTTTTGAATTAAGGGCATATATTACAGTTATAACTGCCTATGGTCAAATTAATCTCATGCGGCTTCAATGTCACTACGTAACCGGATCAAATTCTTTGCTCTCTCCTTGTTCACTCCGTAGATCTTCATTTCAAATAATTTCTCCTCAGCTACTTCGTCAGGGATCTAAACGATGAAGCATAACATACTGAGACTAGAGATACATGGGCTTATTCCCGCACTTTTACCTGATCAATTTCATCCTTTAATAGTGTTATTACGGCCCATGACAAGGACAAGAGCTTCAATGACCCAAGCAGTGTTGTAAATGCCTGAATACCAATGGAGTACTTTTGGGATTCAACCAACAGAAAGAGTGAGAAAACTGTCAACATAACTTGACCCTTTGCGGACGGTGAGGATCGTTCTCGACCTTCAATCTTTCAAAGGTCTATCTCGCTGAACAGAGCTTTTCTCAATGATTATTTGAAAGCCCATGCCTTGGCGATTTCAATACTGTGCTTGGCTTCTAAAAAACTTCTGGAGCGCTCTGTAGAATTGAAAAGAAGATTACTTTTCAAATTCGAAGTTTTCTTCGCACATAAATGCTGAATAAGCACTGAAACTATATGAGTGCGTAGAGGAAAATATGTGGAACTTACTCACATGTTAGACGGTGGCAAATCAAAAACCGATATCATTCGCTGGACAGAAACTTTTCATAAGAGTGTTAGTAATCATTTGAAGGCTTAGATCTCTGAATACAAACAACATCGCTAGTTTTTCAATACATTCCTTTTCAACGCTGTAAAATCCAAAATAAAATTGTGTTTCACACTCGCTTTTCGCCTTCACTTTTATCACGCAAATAATTTGCTGGAAGCACGAAAAGCATACCATAGCATAGAGATTGTTCTGTGGTATC
This sequence comes from Parelaphostrongylus tenuis, assembly GCA_019055375.1. NCBI lineage: Eukaryota > Metazoa > Nematoda > Chromadorea > Rhabditida > Metastrongylidae > Parelaphostrongylus > Parelaphostrongylus tenuis. The sequence continues at coordinate 87,947 of JAHQIW010003849.1, forward strand.
AGAATCATAGTTCTTATCCGAACTTTCTGACGAAGCAGTGAGAAAAAAATCCCCAATTTAATAACACTATTTAAAATGCGATCGATCGCTCAACCCCAGCCTTCGCTCCGTGAATTACCCGGTAAAAGGTCGTGGGAAATGTGAGCCTCGATCGATTTCCCCGCTAAACGATCTTTCCCGAAAATAAGTACAGTATTAGTATGATTAAAACTTTCGTGATCGAAAAAACTATCGTTACTAAAAAATAAGCCTAAAGAAAAAGCTCTGTTGGGCAGTTTACCACATAAATCTTTTCTTCTTCCTACAGCGCTATTAAGAAGCTGATCTATAGAGCAAACATATTTTTGAGCTCCTCGAAACCTGTGCTACCGAATGAGTACTAGTACCCAAAGGAAGGAGTTCTCCCGCCAAATATAAACGAAATAACTGTTCGTGGCTAGTATATTCAATATATCATAACTTTCTTTTCGAGTGTGAAAACACTCTGTGTTTGGTGAGTTTTTCACTGGACATAAAGTGTAAATCGTTCGTCGTCGCTAACTCTTAGTGTGGGGTCTGGAGCACCCACAGAGATTAGCAAAAGACGAGAAAGGATAACTGCCCGACTGTCGAGATCGCAAGATCGAAACACGTGTATCGGGCTCTATAAGTCAGCCCCCATTGACAGACCATTGACATGCGTGGCTCAAATAATAATTATCAGGCATATTGAAATTTGAACTGTGGTCTTAAGAAAAACACTCGAAACGAAAATTTTATTCTAAATTCTACAGCGTTATAAAAGGGTGTTTTGAAAAAACCGACCACGTAGGGCTTTAGCCAGAATTTCAAGCTTTTGAATGATTACTATTGCTCCTATAAAAACTTCCTGTTTAGAGAATGAGATCGGTGTTTGATTTGTCGCCGACTAACATATAGGTACCAGATAAGTAGCATTTCAGTAATACGAAAAATCTAAAGTTTTTTCCATGATGAAGGGAAATTCCCTATAAAATAACGAGAATCGCGAAAAGCTTGAGAAAATGAATCGTTCAACTGCCGTCCGCAAAGGGTTTATAGCTTCAACATTCAAATGAACCAACCTCATCATAGTACATGTTCGGCGATAAGCCACATCTAACAAATATATGACTAAGGAATTGGAATAAGTCCGTTTTCGACATCGAAAAGCATTTGAGAGGCGCCCTCAGCGCTAAAAATTGAGAGAAATTCTATGAAATGAGTTTTCAAGAGTGGATATTTAACACCTGAATGGTGTGACGTTGACGACCTCCTCTGTGAAAACAGTAGCTAACGTTGAGGACATTCGCTTGAATAGCTCGTCCAAAGATTCCTAAAATAAATTAAGTAAATGAATTAAGAATTAGCAGCTGAGCAGCTACGAATTAAAAGAGATGATGCTTGAAAGTTTGATTAAGATGAGATCACGTCGAAAATATCAATTGCAACCAACCTTGGAAATATGTTCTCCAGTACTAGCGAAGAAAGTGCGAATCTTCATCAATACTGAGCAAAAAAATTGGAGTTAATTCGCGAGAAGGACACAAGCTGAGGCTCCATCATGCACCTGAAACACAGTAGAAAGACAACTATTTATTATTTCTCGAACGATCCGTTTCACATAAAAAAGCGAGTCTGCCGCAGTGGTTTAGAGCTGGTCTGCAATACACATGATCGCTCAATCAACGATCGATGGTTCGATCTTGCGTTAAAAGCTGACCAAGTCCTCAATCCCTCCGGGATCGCTGAATATTACCAAGTTCTCTGGAAAGACAGCAGCACTTACTTGATACATCGGTAGGCCACCGCGATTCATGGTGATAGCCAAATATGCATTCAGTCACCTCAAACAACGTTACGAATGTAGTCAAATTCATAGCGCATCCTCAAGGACTGATTCAACTCTGACAGCTCTAGCTTTTCCTACGCGCATCACATTTTTACTGTGCGGGATCCAGTACTTTAACATTCGAGTCATCTCTTTCAATTCCTCAACCAGTTGACGATTTCATCTCCTTCACGAACGTCGTAGACCACTGGAGAACATCTCCTCACAACCTCAAAGAGGCGAGGCTGCAGCGTTGCTTAGATCGCTGATTGTTTGTCGAAGAGTGCTTTAGATCAACCCCGCAGCGAGCATCACTGACCACTTGACCAACATCTCTCGAAAGATAGCTATAATGAAAGAAATTCAATCTTACCAAAGAAGCTGCTGATACGGTCTCATCATGTCGATAGCCTGCAACCTCAGCGACATAGTGACGTCTTCGGCCATTTGATTCCATACATGTCTAAAGCTGACGTATTTCAGGCAAATCCACCGGAGCTATGACCGTCACTCAAGATTTGACTATTACTTTCTATGGATGTTCAGGTGCGGAATCAATCATAACATCCAACTACTAAGCAGTACTGATATTTGCGATCTAAATTCTTCCAAGGCGTTTCCGCTTCAAAGAGAGGATAATTCCATTCTCACCTGAACATCGCTGAAGACTCATCAAATACTGCACGTTTTCCGGTCGAAGTGATACCACCCAGTAAACAACTATCACTCCATTCTTCCACTACATGTTTCAAATACCTGGAAGGAATGAGTCAGAAATGAAACTTACTTGCCTTTACATTGCTGTTCATTGCATGTACCATCACATTTCTGATACAAAGGAACAAACCAAACGGCGTTCATCACATTAGGAAACGGTTCACCCCATGGAGACTCGGACTGCCTAGCAATGTGTGCTAAACGCTTACGAAAATCGTCGATTAGCAAAAGTTGCAGATCAACAAACCGTCGCTGAAAAGAAGATTTTCAAGACAAAGACGAATTAGCCATTTTGGTACTATGGGCCCACGGCCTCTGCATCTCTAACTGGCGACTCTGGATGGTCTTCCCCCACCTCACGTGCATCATAACTAGACGCGTGCCCTTGCGTGCCACTGCTAGACGCAGCACGCTAGGAACTAGAAAATGCAGTGGAGGTGGGGCAGACCGTTCAGAGTTGTCAATTAGAGATACGGAGTCCGTGGGTCCACAAACTAAAAGATGACAAAAGCGGCTATACTTGGGCAGAACTCTCCGGGAGAAGCTGTGCTCGACCTTGCTGTGACTGTATCATTGAGACGAACGCATCAGCACAATTGCACACTAAGAACTGGAAATAGTTATCCACTAAAGGTATTTCACGTCGAAACGATTAACAACCATAAATCATGCCAAAGATTACAGAACCAACCTGTATCAGCCTCTTCCATTCCTCGAAAAACGGTTTTTTCCATGCGTCTGATGCGGAAAGCATTGCGTCCATTTACGGTCCAAACAGCATTCGTTTTCTATCTGAGGGTACAGCAATACTCTTGCATAAAAAAGGCTTCTTACGAATTAATCAATACCTCTATCCAACGATCCAAGACATTTTCTTCACAGAACAATGACAGAATATTGGAAGAATACCCATAGGGGTCTAAGTCTAAAATAAAAGTTAACCAATAACTAAGTATCTAAACTTGCATTAGTGACTAATAATTTAAAAAATTTTACTTATTTATTTCCATTTTAAACAAACTGGGTTTCACATTTCACTGTGCGCTTCCAAGTACTTCCAGCATTCGACTCGTCTCTTTGCATTCATCTCTTAAGGATTTCGTTTTTTTTTTCATGAACGTCGCAGGATACTGACCGGAGAAGCCATGAAATCTCAAGGATAACCAAGTTGGAGCATTCACTGACTGCATGCAGGAGAGTGTTCAAGAGATTAATCCTGCACCGAGCATCACGCACCACTCGGCCAGAGCCTCTTGCACAGCCTCTTTCATTGGTAAATTGTACAACAACATCTCATAAATATTATTTGAGCCAACTTGTCATGTGGTCTATTGAATGGGCTCTTGTACACCCCGATACACGTGTTTCGACTTTGATAGTCTCGTCAGTAGGACAGAACGCTTCGTCTTTTAGCTAATCCACTGTGGGTGCTCCAGTCCCTACACTAAGAGGAGGCGACGGCGAACGATTTACACTATACTGGATGTCAAGTGAAAATCATTAGATCGGCAGTGTTGTACACTCGATTGCTCTTGGCTGGTGTTTTTGAAATATATTATACCATTCGTTTTGGGTGTTTTCTCAAAACCCGCGCTTTAATCTCAATATATCTCATAATTTAGCTGCACATTAACAAATACAATGAAACCGATAATGATAAATGATGATTAGCAAATAATTATCTGAAGTACGTTCATTGTAAAATCAAACTGGTCCTTCTAGATTATAGGCGGACAGACGAAAAAACCGATTTCATTCGCTGAAGAAGAACCTTTCATAGGATTGTTTAGTAACCACTAGAAAACCCGGATTTCTGGCTACAGCGTCACGTCGCCAATTTTCGAAAAGACCCTTTTGTAACGCTGAAAGATCCACACAAAGCTGTGTCTCAGACGGCTTGAATTCTCAACTTTCAAATGGTTACCACCACTCCTATGAGAACTCCTTCTCCAACCAATGAGGTCGGCTCTCCATTGGTCCCTTACAATCAGAAAGAACCCAAAACTGAGACCTCCCGGAAAAAGCAATTATTGTAGTATAACAAAAGAGGCAGACCAATATTTTTCAAAAAAGTACAAGACTAAACGTACCTCGCAGTTGAGACTCATAAGATATACATTCATCAACAAGATTTGAAAACAAGAGAACATCATCCAAAACCTCAAGAAAGCGAAAACTTAAAGAAATATCCTATCAGATGCGGATCACCACACATGATAGGGTTCAAAGGATGTTGAGAAAAATATCAAAAGTCGATGAAATGTTAAAGAGGCCAACCTTTTCCTGTTCCAAAAGCGTTCTCGTCTTCGTAATCGGTAGCTCACTGAGGAATTTCAAGAACACGCGTGAAGATGATCTCGAAAGATTCTAAACAGATATCGATAATAACGACTATTTCACAAACTGATCTACGAGTATGAAATACTCACGTGTTTCTTGAAAACCTTGTCAAGAACTTTGACGAAAATTGCTTGGTTAACTTGGATCCAGTTGAGGATTTGGCATAAGTACCTGAAAAAATTATCTTGGGTTCTCTTTTTATCAACTTAGTGGATTAGTATTACAATTCTCTTTGCGAATTCCAGTACTACTAGCAATCAATTCATCTCCTAGTGTTCATTGCTCATTGAACATTTGATTTGTCTTGTTCATAAATGTAGTAAATCACTGCTCAGCACTTTCCCACACTTTCTCGAGAACAGCCAGACTGCGGTGTTCTGAAGGACGTTCGTTACTGATTGTCAGGGTGTAAGCGGAGAGGTAAAGGGTCACCACACATCGAGCCGCGCCAAGCAACACTAGCCACTCAGTTACAGGTATTGGTAAAAAACCATAATATTAGTCAAAAACTGACAATAGTCTAGTCTGCCATCTGCCCAAGGGGCGATGAATGCTCCCTCCCTCACAGGCTTAAACGAAGTTAGAGAAGAACAAAATCGTACCATTGCGGTTTTTGAATGTCGTTGGTTTTACGGTCACCATAGAAATGGAAAACAAATCGTATTTCAATAGGGTTTAGTAGAACACGGCATATCTCATCGCTCCTAGAAATATATGAAGAGTAGAAAATGAAACATCATTGTAAACCTAAATATAAATATAAATAACAATACTCGCTTCAACGGACTTATTAAGCAAATAGTGCTGAGTGATATGCGAGACCCAGAACCTCAAGTGAGAGTTGATCGCAAAAAGAAACCCAGCAGAGGAGAAGTCCCAATGGTTAAGTGGGTTCCAGCAGAAGAGCCCCCGATGGTGCAGCGGTTAGTATATGCCAAAAAAAAAGGTGGAACACGGCTCAACATGCGCCCGAGGCTCAAAGTTTTGCACATCAGTTAACATAATGTGTATTTAGTTATAACATCATAACACTGCTGAAAAAACGGCTAGATGAAAAATATTTTAGCAAAATCGAATGCACTCACCCACAGCCTTTTTCACTATGTTCAGCGATCAGATATATAAGGCTGAGAATACCGACAATATCCGATATTTGATTTTCGAATACTCGCAAGTCTAAATAGAAGCTCCATTGAAGCCCAATAGGTATAAACCTAGAACCACTACCACCTATCCAAAGTGCTATTTCGTTGACATTTTGAAGGAAATTTAGAGCAAGGCTCCATGTCCCTATGATGATTCAACTGGGGCGCGTGTGGCCCACTCGTTTGGAGGTCCTCTTCGACAAATTCGTGATTTGATACTTCAATCCAGCACCCATGACTTACTACGCTATCCATTCCTCCGGAGTCGAAGAACTGGTACCAAACTTGCCAGGGGATTGCAGCACTGACTTGATAAATCGGTAGGGTCACACAAATCATTTCAATGGCCAAATATGCATTCGGTCACCTCTGACGATGCTAGATGAGATGAAATAGCATACCATGGCGCACCTTTGAGGATTGATCAACGCCGAGGGCTCTATTCTTTTATCGGTTTATGGTAGTACAGTCAGGAGCATCAAAACTTTCCTACAGCTTTTGTAAAGTGAAATCAATGACCAGGAGGTCGTGGGACTTGAGAGTGCCTATGGATGTGCACGTTTTCTTTTACAATTCTCAACAAAACTTCATTTCCACCTTATTTGATCCGTATCACAAATTCTTCTTCTCTAACGTCTCAACACTTTTGAAATTCGACCCGTCTCGCATGTCTGACAAATTCATTTTCTTCACGAAGGTGATAGATTACTGGTCGAGCACGTCTCCTTGCAATCTCGAAAATAGCCAGGCTGGGAAGTCCCACAGGATGTTCGTTCTTGATCGCCGAAGGTTGGAAGGCTGCGGGAACAATGCCGCGTTCAGCATCACTACCACTGGGTCGTCGGCCACAGCTAATTTCCCCTCCCGACTAGACTAGTATCCAAATAAATGATAAGTAAAAGAACAAGCTGTAAGAATATTTGCAAACATTAAACTCTAAAACCGCAATATAATATCCTTGATGATATAAACGATACCCAAAGAGTCCTCAAAAGGATAATTTATGTCGTGAAGAATCTCCTTTAGGCGCTTTCCAGCAAATTCCCTCAGATCCATAGCCAAAGAACTCATTTCGTCGTCGAAAGTCCTCAGCGATTTCTCCATGAACTGTAAAAACGCAAACGATTAGTTACAAGACAAGACACTGTGAAAGGTCCCATTTATCGCTTGACATCGATATAACTATTAGCTCACATCTCTCTCTCTCTCCACTCTACGAGTAAGTATGTGTTGGCGCGCGCATCCGTGTAGATCTGGTACTCAATTGATGAAATTTCACTATTGCTAATTTGTTTCAGATATTTGATGAATATTACAAAAGCTACGACTAGCAGTTCCACAATACCCTACAGAAAAATTTATATTTATTGGCAGCATACAATGTATAACAAGTTTTCTTGATGGATGCAAAAACACTTTGAAAAAAATTTGTCAGATACTTTTGAATTGTTCAGTGAGAAGCATTAGCGTTGCTTCTACTATCAATAGTCTCATTAAGGTCTCACTAATCCTAATCAATCAGATTCTTATTAATTCAATCATTTACTTACAATTACTTCTAAAGTTCATCACAAACTACCACGTTGTTATTGCAGCTCGCGAGGCGGTCGCACGAGCTGTGCAACATTTCAACGTGCTTGTCAAACAGTTGGGTTTCCACAAAGCCCACCTCAACACGCCGTCTCAAACGCATTAGTCATTGCGAAATAACCTGATCATTCTGTACAACGTGTTCACAAGCATTCTGGAACTGTCCCGAAAGGCGAGACCAATCAGGCTTGATCTCCTTCATTTGTCGTCGACAGTTTGACAACAGATCTCGTCCATGGGTCTCCCACTTCATCCTGAAAAACCAAGATAATCTTTTGCCCCACAAACGCATAATTCACACATCATGGCTGGATGGCGTTCCTGAGTGCCGGACTGCAAAATGCGCGGGGATTAGTGTTTCCCCTGAAGGGTCCTCCAAGCTGGGAAGGAGTTCAACGCATCCAAGCTGAAAGCCTAACCAAGAATTACGTAAACCAAGAATTAACGCCGTCTTGGTATCAACTATCCGCAAGATGGTATATCTTCCCTGATCCACGAGGTGGGTGATTGCCTAATGTGCTGACCCTGGGAAAACTTCGGCTGGGCTGCCCTCGGAACCCCAAAGAACGGCAATAACTAATCCAGCACTTTTAAAAATAAGTCCGCGCTGTTCCAACGACTCACGAAGATTGGCTCGACCCCCAATGAAATCCTCTAATTAGTTGACAAATTTGGGTTTCAGAAGGATTCCAGGAGTCACACTGAAATCATTTGAGGAGGTACCAACTGCACGATGTACATCAAATTGTGTCGTGGAGGACATTTAGCTCTTCGTGGTCGTTCATACCACATGCCAACCAAAAGAGGCCGCTGTAGTGGATGGGTTAGTGAAATTTTCCGTAGGACGATAAACTAGATGAAACCCTGTATGCCACAATGCTATCAAACAAAACAGTTAATGGATAACAGTTACCTTATAAGCAACATCTGCTTCCGCGATAACGACTGCAGCTGAGGAATCAAAGACGGACAACTCTGAACAAAAAAACAATCTTAATTGCTTAATTCTCATCAATGAAACATGTCAACATAGAACCTCACGTATGCATTTTAACATAAGAAGCTTTCAAAACTTTACGTGTTAATTTACATGAGATGACAATCTACATGTTGCCATGTTGTGAGAGCCGACTTAGCGTGAAAGAACATCAAAGGATAAGTGATAAAGCGTTCGACGTTGATCATTCCTTGAGGGGTGCGCCGTACATTCATCTCGAATTTTTACTTCGCTTGAGGTGACTAAATAGTATCTGATCTTTACAACGACTCGCAGTCGCCTACCGATGTATAAAATCAGTTGTTCTTATTCTTTCGAACAAGTGTGTTACCAATTCACCGAACCCGGAGGGGTGAAAGGTTCGATGACGACCTCGAGACCGATCCGTCAACCTTGTCGCTCACAAGAGCGACACAGAGCACCTCTAACCATTGCGTCACATGCGACATTGGAAAGAAAACTAACACCAACAAAATGCATCATCTCCTCGAAGAAGGCGTGCACAGAAGACTGCGTACGCGCATATAGAGATCTTTCTCGTTTAACAAAACTTCTTCCCTAGACTCAACAGTTGAAAAACGGCGATTGGACGCTAGTGGAGAGCTGTGGTTCCATTAATTCATCTCGATGAACGGCCTTTACACGCCAATCTGAAGCAACGTGTCGTCGAGAAGCATAACTATGAGGTGGTTATCGAGTTCATTGAGCACAAGAAGCACTACGTCAGGCCAGAGGTGGTGGAGGACCAGAAGACACTGGTGGTGCACATGAAGCATTGCAGTAGCCTCAATTCTTACCTGGAGCACAAGATCAAGCGCATTTGAGGCACACGAAAACATTATCTGGTCAAGTACATAGCTGAAGCATCCTGAAGAATGAACAGGCAAGAACCTTATCGAGAGGTTCTCTAAACAGAACGTTCCACTGTCCGACCACGAGCTCAAGGAGCCACGTGAATAAACCAGTGAGGATGTAAATCGATAGGAGCACAACTATCCACAACGGCCAGCAATTTTAATCCTATAGTTGGTTTTCTGGAAAAGCATTCTCAGTGTGCTGTGGCAACGAATAGCAAACTACGTTTCGCACTCAAGGTATTTGGTTAGGAGGAAAGTTCTGGGACACTTGTAAAAAATTGAAAATTCATGCATGAATTCCAAACAAATGCAATCACTGTTCTTCAAAATAAAAGCCATCGTTTTCAACGACTTTCTGCCATCGGTCCGCCAGGCTTTGGATTTTGTCGAAGTACCATTTTCGACTTTGATTCAAGGAACTCTTGACATGCTTCTTCGACTTCATCGGATATCTGAAATCGCTTCCTGAACGAGGTTTGTTTTCGAGGTCACGATCTCCGGCGTTTAAGCGTTGAAACGAGCGCCCAGCAGCAGATTTGCTTCTTGTGCCTCTCCCTTCAACTTCGATGATTTCATCGACGGCAGCTCGCTGTGATAGACCCTTTCCCCAATAAACACGCAATAAAACACGAACTTCGGTTTTATCGTTGGACATGGCGGAGGCTTATAACAAAGTGATAGTAAAGACGAATAACATTTTCTCAGAAGTCTTTCCTCAACCCACAATATAAGCAAATAATGTCTATATGAACCGAAAATATGGGAGGGCATGAGAAAAATCGCAGAGCATCAGAGTAAACAAAAATCTCAGAATTTTCTTCCTAACGGCGAAAAAAAAAATCCTAAATAGAAAATAGAAATTGTGGGAGCGCAGTTATGAACTTCGGACCCGAAGGCTAACACAATGCAATATCATTGCCTTAAAAAAGTTCTACTCAGATGAATCAGTGAATAACGTACCTTCTGCACAAGTCCCATAAAGGCAGAAACAAAACTGTTGTATCGACTTCGCAGCAGGCATAATTCATCCTTGAGCAGCAGTAAATCTTGTTTTATATCTCAAAAGAAAAAGTTGAATATGGTATTCAGTGTCCAATTCCCTTAAATTTCTACGGAGTAAAAGCTATTCACCCTCGAAGAGTAGCAAGAATTTTTGGATAAGACTCTTCAATAGACGCTAATTCCTCAGAAACAGCGTCGGCTTCGAGATCGATTTCGCGAGCAATCTGAATACAGAATAATTACAGGAGGAAGATTCATGACCTTGAAGGATGAACTTCTGTGGGAAGGGATTCGCCATAGCTAGGATATACAGACCTGGGCGAATGATCCATGAGTACCAATGATTCGAAACCACTCAAGAAGCCATAAACTGGGAAAGGTTTCCCAACAGATAAGCCAAAAACTATACCTTGCGAACGCTTGCCAAAAACTCCAGGGCATTGCTCATTGGAAGGCTTGCCAGCTGATTTCGCAATGCTAAAGCGTTCTAAAGCACAAAATTATAAGGTTCAAAAGAAATTTATAACTTCAGAGTTAAAATGAATATTCGTATGACAACGAGATAATAATCAAAAACTCTATTTTTCTAAAAGAATTTAAACAAGCGATTCGAGTCACCGGCTATGAAGAAGAAGACGTCGAAACGTTAGCCGGATGAAATTCCTATCAACTTCGTGTCAGTGGCTTGATCAACAAGGATTACATTGCGATGAGACTTCAAAGGTCATCACGAACGTTAGTTCACAGAGGTCACAGAGGAAGGGAGGGCCGTGGCCGAGTGGTTGTGATGCTCATCGCAGCGGACTTCGGAATGATCCCCACCCCAACACTCCGGTAGTAAACGACGAACTTGAATGCTAGAAGTACTGGGACCAATACAGTAGGAGGAAAGCTGTGACACGGGTTTTATAAAGTGATGAAGTAAAGAGGTTAAGTTTATGAGGCACCTTGAAGAATACAACGATGTACTTAAGTACTCGAGCGCGACTGTGGAATTTTCTAACCATTTCTGCTTCTGTTCCCCTTAATTGACTCATAAAGGCCCAAAAATTGGCCCGAAATTTCGCGTTACAACATGAAATCTAGTAGTAAAGATTAAAACAAACGAAAATATCAGGTCGTTTCATAAGCTCTGGCACTTGAGCAACAGATACCAAATTCATTGGCCAGAAGTGAATAAGATTGTATGATCTTGGTATCGCATAATTGTGCATTTTCTTGGCAATAATTTGGTATACAGCTTGCCTATGAGTGCTCTAAGATGGAACTGTCTCGAGAATAAATTCGCTTGCTACTCATGTGCGAAATGGCACGTAAGGAAGTGACGCTAGTGAAGCGGCGCGCAGATTAACGGAGCTTGGGATGATGATACGATGGCAGAAAGGACGACTAGGAAGCGGTTAACGATGTTAAAAGCTGGAGAGCACAGATTGGAGAGTCAGTAACTCTCCGGCCGTCCACAGGAAGCTCCACTAATTAATCTTGCGTGTCGCTTCACTAACACTTTCCTCTAAGCGCCATTCGCCCACGAGTAACAAGCGAACTTACTCCCATCACAGCCCCATCTTAAAATGGGGGTATCGGCAAGTCGTATAGCAGAATGTTTGGAAGAAAATCCGCATTTAAAGGGTATCAAAATCATCGAATCTCAATTACTTCTGGCTAGTAAATTTGGTATTTATGAGGGTATGGCTTCCCTCGAGAAGATTGGCTAAAATAAACACGAAGGGTACTGCGCGAATGACGAGGCTGCCAAGGCCGAAACACGCGTATCGGGCTCTATAAGTTGCCTTATGCAAGACCGCATGTATGGCTCAAAAATGACTATTAAGCATATCGAAATTTAGTGTTTACTCTCCTAGTGCCGAAACCTAAGGAACGACGTAATAAATAAAACAAACAAGTACATATCTTTCGTTTCGAGTGTTTTCTTCAAACCACTGCTCAAATTTCAATATGCCTGATAATCATTTTTTGAGCCACGCATGTCAGTGGTCTGTCAATGAGGGCTGACTTATAGAGCCCGATACACGTGTTTCGATCTTACGATCTCGTCAGTATGGCAGTTACCCTTTCTCGTCTTTTGCTAATCTCTGTGGGTGCTCCGGTCCCCACATTGAGTTAGTGACGACGAACGCTTTACACTCTATGTCCAGTGAAAATCTCACCGTTGTACACTCGATCGCTCTTGGCTAGTATATTCAATATATCATAACTTTAGTTTCGAGTGTTTTCTTAAGATCACGGCTCAAATTTCAATATGCCTGATAATCATTATTTGAGCCACGCATGTCGGTGGGTCTATCAAAGAAGGCTGACTTTTAGTACATACTCACGTTAATACATAAATAAATCAAATTAACATAAAAATAATGAATTTCTGACCTTCGAGAGTCCGCAAACATCACGACGAATTTCACTGGATGGCTCAAGGCCACCGCCTGCTATTGAATATTGCGACGACATACGATATTCATTCGTTATCCTTTCAGTTCCAACTTCACCCACACCACTGAATAAGAAAGGAGTGGACCTACGACCAGTGGAATGTACTTTAAACAATGAAAAAGGGTTAACAAACACTTTATGGATTATCTGAATACGCCAGAGAGAAACAAAGAAAAAAACAAGGTAAAGAAATAGGAGGAAAAAGGTATAAAAATAACGAAAAAATGGAATTACTGAGGAGAAAGCGGAAGAGAAAATAAGGATACTGAGCGATATGAAGAACCTTCAGCACCGACGAGAATTCAACCCGCACTTCACCTATACCGAAGCGGCGCATGGGCACCGTGGGCCACCTCTTGGTAACGGTGAAAGCCCAATTAAATCCCTCGGGCCGTCGCGTGCGCGACAATCGCAGGCAGGCAGTACCGGTACGTTTGTGCATGCAGGTCTGGCTGTCTGACTGCCTCCCGTCCCACGAGAAGTGACGCCCCCTTTACAGCAGCTGAGTGAGAAATGACGTCACGCGGCGTGGTAAGAAACGTACCATATGGTCCTTGAAGGGTTAAGCTCTTGCCTGGGTCCGAGAGATTTGCGAGTGGATGGGATGACGGGTCCTGCGAAATGAATAGAAACAAGGAAAACACACGCTAACTTCGTCTGTTAAAACTAATAAATACCTGGAGAATACCAGTCAGAGAATTTCTGTTAGTGATACTTTTTCGCACGACGAAAGATGATGGACCACTCGGCGTTGTCGAATACGCAGTCGATAGGTCGATCGTACAAGTGTTTTATAGCTCGCAGATAAGAAGCGTCTGAAATTCTGATCTACGAAAACGATCGATAATCAGAGAGGCCGTTCTACACGCCAGGCCATCGAAGATAAGGTGAGGCCGGACACGAAATGCACTTCAACAACAACCGATGGACGAAAGCCGTTATCGACTGGATTTCCTGGGACGTCAAGCGCTCTAAACGAAGACCACTGACCCGCTGGTCCAATTTCTTCACGAAAGCGATAGAAGATAGATATGATGCTCAGCGAATCCCTAGAGCGAGGAGGACCCACTGGGCTGCTCTTGCACGCGATAGGGAAGAATGAAAATGTTGATGGCGTCCGCTCGAATCACTCGATGATCAACGGGACGACAGGTGATACGGGTGCGTACTTGTAAGAATAAACCGGTCAACTTCCGCGGACCCAAGCTGGGCGTGTCCGCCAGCGTGGAAGCGACTCCATCTCCACTGCGTCGATTAGTCGCAAACTACGTTACCACCTTCGTTGCAAGACCGCCAGTCCAAAAATTAGCTCCGGATCTTGGAACGAAAAAATATGCTGTAATCACAACTAATCGGGGCAGAGGAGGTAAAACCGTTCCCACCTGGCGGACACGCTCAGCTTGGGTCCACGGAAGTCAACCGCGTACTCCTAAAAGCAGTGAGTGATCTGCAAAACATTCGACATCAGCGGGAGTTGAACCCACGTTTCGTCTATACCTGGAAGTATTAGACCACATAATTCAAATAGCTATCACCATATTTAGGTTAATGTCGACATGGGCTCACGCGATAAAACCAGTTAGTGGTTGATTGTTGACAGCTAAGACAGGACATATCGAGGAAAGAAGGACAGCAGAACGGTGGTACTTGTAGAGTAGTGGTATCACGCGTCACCCGTATGAGTGATACACGGGTTCGAGTCCTGCCCGATGCCCAGTACTTTGCAGCCACTTAATAGTCTTAGACCGACATCTATAACATCATATCTTTGCTTAAAAGCAGTAGAAATAAGATAATTCGTTTATGTTAACACGTTCGGAACTGTGGACCCATCCCTCCGCCTCTCTAACCCCCAGCGTGGGAACGCATCAAAAGTATATTTGCATTATTTCATTTTGATTATTGTTGTTATTTCCCTATGCCGTTATATATAGATATTATATTGATAAGTAGGAAAATAACAACAATAATGCAACTGGAATAATACAATGATACATCGAATGTGTTCCCATGCTGAGGGTCAGAGACGCAGAGGAAGTGGGTCCACGGTCCCGGAAGGGTTAAAATACAATCCGCGTTTGAAAAGATCCGTGCGGGGCATAGATCCATTTTATACGGTGAATACACTTGCTTTACTTTGTCTCACGAGAAATTACAGAACAAACACAAATTTTGCGTCGGAAATTCACATAAGACCGGCTTTCGATTAACTTCGGTGCTCATCACATAATTGCGTATTTTCGATGAGCAGACACGAGGTAGTTCACAATGCAGTTGATCGAGTACAATAGGTGGGCGAGTGGCCAGCGATGTCCAGCGCTGGGATGATCTACCTAACCACCCTCCAACACTCCCTGGCAAGCGATAACGAACGCCCCACGGAACGCCCCAACCTGGCTATCCTCGAGATTACAAAGAGATGTGCCCAGCCGGTATTCTACGATGTTCATGAAGAAGAGAAATGCTCTATCCAGCGATGGACATGAGGAGACGAACTGAATTACTAGAGGCACTCTAATCCGATCAGTAAAGAAAATGATAAGGATCAAATAAGGTGATTAATAGAGCACAATAATAATGGCTGAAATTTTGGTAGCCTCGCCTTCCTCAAAAGCTTTCTTCAACTGTTCGATCAATGCGTTTTTATCAAAGGATATCGACGCTAGTCCCTTGACGAGCATGAGAATCATTTTGATACTCACCGCACGACGTCAAATCTCAGTCAGCTACTGTGATAGCGGCGCCGTCTCTCGTGGGAAAGCAGGCAGACAGCCGAACACTCTTGCACAGAGATGCGAAGCAGTTTGTCTGGCCTCGTGTGTGACTGCCACGCAAGTGACGGCGCGACGCCGCCTGCCTATCAACAAGGATTCTCAAAGGGCTCGAAGTCCGCAAATATATTCCCATGAGAACACTGACTCCATGTCTATAAACCCGGCGGAATCCTCTGGTTCCCTAACGGACTGCTACCACCTTACCAGCCGATCCCTAAATCTATATGGTATCTGAGCGCAGTAGTTGAAACCTGTAAATGTCTTTTCAATGGATCACACTTTTCGTCAGTCTTGAGAAATCTCATTTGTCAATGCTAAGTGCGAATAGCCCGCTAGAGCCTGAACCGTAATTAGTAATCGTAGATGAATTATATCACTCAGCTTTTCACAAGACGCGCGTCTGGCGCAGTGTTTACAGACACCCTGGGACATTCACGTAGGCGATGGTTTCAGCTCGTCTCCATGGCGGTCGCGCCTTCCCTTCTTCTAGAGTCGATGTATGGGTATAGGACCTGTCTTGGAGGATAACAGCACTGATCTGATACTTCAGTAGACCACAGCGAGTCATTGTAATATATCTCAAGATTATTATTTGAGCCAACATTTCATATGGTCTCTTATGGGCTCTTGAACAGCGCGATACACGTGTTTCGGCATTCCAGTCTCGTCAGTGGGGCAGCTCTTCATCTTTAGCCATCTCAAGGCGCCTACATCCCCTTACAAAAAGCTAGGCGACGGCGAGCGATTTACTCAATCGCCATCAAGTGAAAAATAACAAGATCGAAAATTTTCGACACTCGGTTGCTCTTGGCTGGAATTGGCTATTTTACTGGCTGCACTGGCTATTTTTGGATCACTATTTCGAGTGTTTGAAAAAAAAACCAAGCGTGGTCTTGATAAGACACTCGAAATAAACGGTATAATGTTTCATTTCGAGTGTTTGAAAGCCTTTTTTGAGAGCCTTGTTTCGTCATCCTAGATGATTACGTATGATTTCTCCATAGCCGAGAAATTTTTGTTTTATAGCTCTTCCTGCTCTTTGAAGTTACTCGAAAATACCAGATTGCCTACTCGTGTATCTTTCTAGGTTTCAAAGTGACAACTGTGGGACATCAGAGCAACAAGCTAGTTAGATATGAAAGAATCATGTACATGCTTACAAGCTACTAGTCAGTCCACTGTAGCCGCTATGATGGAATATCAAATGAATGATATTGTCTATCACCTTGATTGAAGCTATGTTGCTGTAGTTCCACTTAGACCTTGTACAGAAATCTAGTGGTGAATTTGTTTTTTTTTTTTGATGCTTTCACACTAGCTTCGCCGCACAGTAGTTCTAGGTAACACGCTTTTGACTGATTCTTTGAGCCGACCCTCCATCCACCATCACTTCTTCAACCCTGCTAGGTGGTCATATCAATGTCACTCTTGCTAAAAGGATAAAGGCAATGGCCTCATGCGATCACCTCCATTATGCATTGAACATAATACCAAATCTCGAAACTAATAATTCAAAATAAAAAAAAGAGCTCATCGAAGATTTGGAAAAAAATAGCACTGCAGGATGCCTTAGATGACTACTTTTTCTAAGCCGCAGAGGGAATAATCAGTAACATTTTGCATTATTTATCTTACACAATGTTAGTACAAAGAAGTTTTGAAACTTTTCCGTTATCCGCACCTTATTTCGACCTCTTGAAAGAGACCCCGTTTTCGATTTGTTTCCGAGTTCTAGTAATCAGGCAATACCTTAACCCTCGAAAGTGTTGCTGGTGTGCTTTATTTTTGAAATGGTATTCTTAGTGCGCTGTAACACCAAGAATAAAATTATGTTTCACACTGAAGCATTTTCCGCTGGAGAAAATCTTTTTCTTTGACTCTTAGTGACCATTCGATAGCTTAATACTCAACAACATCAATTATGTATTTGATTTTTGAAAGAGGCTTTTTAGTGCGTTGTTGCAGCCAGAAGAAGATTTGGTTCCGCAATCAAGCGTTATATTGCAAAAAGCGCAATTGCTTTGCACCAATGTTACAAAATCTTATTCACGTCGTGGAGCAAAAGTGCGCACCGAGCGCGAAGCCATTCTTTGTTTGGGCTGCTTTAGCGCATCTAAAAGTTCTTTTCATAAATTGAGTACTTCATGAATCGTCGAGTTTTAAGCTATTGAATGACTACGAAAATTGCAAGGAAATTGCTTTATCAAGCGAAAAATGTTCATTTTCACTGTTACAACAGCACAGTAAAAAGGATTTCCAAGGAACAAACTACATTATCGAAATTCTCGTGATTTAAGCTATCGAATGGCTATCAAAACTCTCAAAAAATTGAAAAACACGTTCTTCCCAAGAGATCGAAACAGGGTGCGGATAACGTAAAGTACCGAAGCTTAAAGTGGCTAACGTTCAGTGACTTCGGCTTCATCGGCGACGCAATGATTCGATATGATAGTGAACAAGTGATAGTTGCTATCACATGGCATCAGCCTCATTTACCTGGTTGTCACATTATTGAAAGCAAATCTTCAACTTGCATAGAAAAAATCCTGCTATGTCTATGAGGAAGAAGATGCTACAATAATCATTAGCTTACAAAACATCCAAACATGTGTGTCGGAGAAATGTAAGAAAAAATCTTCAACAAATTTCGAGGTATCTTAACAAAGTTTTTCAGGCAATCGTTTGTACTGCTATGGATTGCGCAACAAATGATCATCGTTACATTCATCTGTCACGTCTACAATCGAGGCGTACAAAACTTAGTTCATCAACTAGTGATGAGTCAAGAATTTCATGGAAGGGATCTTAGTGGAATCAGCAAGGCTTGCTATTGTAGTTCGGTCCTTTCGAATGCAGTTGACCAGCAAAGTTCTCATATCTTTGTTTAGAGCCGTATGGAGAGCCGTTGCACACACCTAAAATAGGAAACTACACTAATCACTTTAATATTAGCGTAAACAATTATATCAAAACTCACCAGCACAAAGCAAAGCGATGAGGTAGAAGGGACCAAGTATGGCAACAACAAGGCCAAGTATTCTGAGTACGCCAATACCAACACTTGGAAGCGTAACAAAGATCAAGCATATAAGGAGGGCTACGGCGCAGTTTCGATTGGCCTAAATTTGACTACGCAAGCATAGAACTTTTTCAACGATAAAAAATCTGAAATTTACCTGCTTTAGGTTTTTTTTCCCCGTTTTAAAAACTCTACCTGGCTGCGGCTTTAGCTTGATAGATCGCGGCTTCACAAAGATTAGAGTTGTCAAAACCATCACCATGATCCCCATTGCCTAAAGCAAGCAGTAAATTGAGGTACGGAAAGCTTTCAGATGAAGCACATTTACCATGTTGCTGAATGCCCAGTAGGAAATGAAGTTGATAGTGAAAAAACACCCAAGGGCAATACAATTTACGACTCTATTGAAATTTGAGAGTGAGAGCTCTAAGGCGATATCACACACTCCTAGTAAAACTCCAAACATCAGGCAGAATGTAGCATACGAGTAGGATGACAGTTCACGAAACACAGTCGGAAATGACAGAGCCTGAAAAATTCTACACTTGCGGGAAGACGGTTTTTTAGAAGGCGTCCTACTATTATTCTCTCCGCAGCAATAGATATGGTTAATGTGAGATTAATCTTCAGCTGAGCAATAAAAGGAGCTCCAGCGATTATCATATAGTATGGATCAAAATCAAACTGGACTGGAATCCAAGAACATAGAAGGTAGATGGATAACGGAAGGGCTGAAAATAGAACCAGAGTTCACATTCCTCTTTTTCTGAATATGCTTTGCGACATTTGAACATCAGTCAGATCAACTTACTTGCCACGGCGTAAAAAAAGTCAGTAATCACTAGAAATAGCACCAGTAGACGAGTGTTGTTTTGACGAAGAGTCTTCTCCCTTCAAGAGATTTAGTAATATATTTAGTGATGCTTTTATGAGCAATTTGCCTCAAGAAGAAGTTCTACTGTATCAGAGTCAAGCATACTTGAATATCAAGAAGACAATAGATCCATTGCCGATAATCACCACGATTTGGAGGAAGATAAACACAATATCCATAATTAGATAGTAAACCTTGGCAACCATCCTAAGCGAACGGCTAAAAACGTCAAGTTTCCTCGTATACTACATATATAGAACATAGAAAAGTAGAAGCACTTAAAGTAAAGAATGTGAAACGATAAAATGACATCACTGTCATTGGACGAAATCTTGTGTGCAAGTCAATGGATTTACCAAAGCTACCATAGGTTTGGATATAGCATTACGAATGGTTTTTTTTTTCGAGAGAGAGATAGGTTTAATGGGTCTTTTAAATGTAAAAATAACAATTTGTGAAGGAATACCATTGATGAAAAGTCCGGTTTCATCTGACTGGGAGGAGAGAAATGAAAAACCGATCTCACTCTCGGGAGAGGAATTTTTCATAGAAGCGTTAGTAACTATTTGAAAGCTGAGACCTGAGGCTACAGCGCGACGTCGGCCAATTTTCCAAAACACTTTATAACGCTGTAGCATCCACATCGAAAATTACGTTTCACACTTGCTTTTCGCCTTCTTTTCTATCACGCGCATGATCAAAGTGAAAAGCTTATCAATGTGTAGAGAAATTGTCGTAGTATCCTAGTCAATCGTTTTATCTGAAGTTTCTTCCAAAGCAGAGGAAAATTCCCAATTGATCTACAATATATCGGCGGTCCCGTCTCGCCCGCCCCTGCCACACCCCCTGCAACGGCTTTCGCCTTGTCGGATACCCGGTAAACAACGTTGCCAAAAATGGAGAACATGATCTTATTTTTCCTATAAAACCGTATTTCTAGAAAATAAGCATATCGCTAAAATCAGGAAGCATTACGTTATCAAGTGATTACTAATACTTTAGAGAAAGAGCTCTGTCCGACGAGGATTAAAGCACAAATCAAAAGACTAGAGGCGATCAAAAGATCGAAAGAGCTTTTTGAAGAGCAAGCACATTTTTGAGTTCTTTGAAGCTTGTGGTTGTAGTCTCAGTACTAACACTCTAAAGAAGGAGTTCTGTCCAGCGAAATATAAGCGAGATAGAGAAAAAACACCATTTTATGGAAGATTTTATCTTGAATGTTACAGCATCAAAAAAGGTGTTTTGAGAAACTGGCTAGAGGGGTTGTAGCCTCAAGTCTCATCTTTTGAATGATCATCAACACTCCTGTGAAAAGTTTTTCTCCAGCGAATGAGATCGAATTTTCATTTCCTCCCTCTTAATCGAACTATCAGAAATCCTAATGATAGTAATAGGCTAGTAACAAACTCCATCTATTGAAATAGACTATCACCATGGCGATAGAGTATTATTTTAAATTACTGTGGGACAGAAAGCTTTACTCAGGCTCTGTGCAATACCCTGATAATGACTTAAGTGCAATTTTACAGTTGAACTGCCTGATCTAGTAAATAAAGCGTTTTTAGGTGTCTTGTAATACACTACTGATTTGACAATGTGCTCCAATTTACTCGCTCGACCGTCTGCTCTAGGCTCACCAATCCCATCGCTGTCTCATGTTCGACAGATTAGTAGCACACCTTTAACGGTACACACATGCTCCAACTCATTATATCGGAACGCGAAAAGAAGTCATTGTAATTGGCCAGGTAAAGATTTGATCATCGCAACACTCGATGAAGCATGATGCATCAATGTATGCTACGTACGTCATCTGTAATCAATCGGTTACTAGTTTGAGACTTTGTAGCTCTTTCTACAATTTATATCTCGATTACTTTACGATGATAACGCTAAAATTTCAATCACCGCGATGGAAACTTCGCCTGTAAGCTGCCAAAATCGACTGCTTGTTTCATTGTTCAAATATGTTCAGTTTGAGTGCTTCGAAATGTTGCACGCAAATTCGGCTTTCGTAGGAGGTCATTATTGCAAATAGCGGTTGAATCGTTGAACATTATAGTGCACTTATGAGTTGAGCAGTTTTGAGCGGGAAAACGCTGCTAAATTGATTGCTGGTCTTTTAGCCTTATCAAAAATTCTAGCCACGGTGAGCAGATCACTTTCTTCTTACCTGTCGTTTTATGTTCTTTGTCGTGTACGGCCGAAAATTCCCTAACGTTGCGCCCTCAACAAAGATTTCAATACATATAAGTTCAAGTCTGAATTCGCGTAAAAACCTCATTGTTCTATTCAAATAAGTCAAACTAAACCCCGACTCGCTTCAAAATCAACACAATACGTCAGAACGTCACGAAAGAAGCTAAATTTCTACTTGTTGAAGGAATCTCTTTTCTAAATCTTTAAAGTTCTATAAAAAATGATTTGAACGTTACGCTTCTTCTAAAATTGCAAAAGTACCCGGGCTGTGGCCCGAAGGAATCAGAGAACCAAAGTGAAATCATTGCTTTCACGTTCTTTGAGGTATGAATAGAGACTTGATTCAATGAGTTGTGCGAAGTTCGTACTCTTTCGGTTTTTTAGGGTGATTTCCAAGACAGAGTGCGCGATATTGACATCGTTCAGCTGTACGTTTTTTCTGCGAATATTTTAATATATATCTTTGTCTATACCTGTTTTAAGATGTATCTGTCTTGGGAACAAAATCGCTTACTAATCATGCACGAATGGCCCGTAAGGGTAAACGCTAGTGGAGCGGCGAGCTAGATTAGTGGAGTTGAGGCGATCATGTTGCAGAAAAGGACAGCAGTTCATAGTCGAAGCGTCAATCTCATTTATCAGAAATGTGGCTGGAAATCGTCAAGGCTATTAAGAATACTTTGATTATAAGTTTTGTTTTCAATTCGGAACAAAGTAATGCATAAATCATATTAAAAATCGAAACGGCACAAACTTTCTACCAATCTATCAAAGAAAGTGAATTTGTTGGATGATTTTGTCGTATTGCCGTTAAAGTTTTTCTATTACTAATTTCCTCAACAGCTGATATGATTAGCTTGTATTAACCTCTTTGTATTTTGCTGGTTCTTCAGAAAGTAAGAGAGATATTCATACTTCATACAAATTCATGCTTGAAGTTCTCAGCATAGAGGCAATATAGAATACTTGGAAATATTGCCCAAATCTGAGTGAATACGAAAAAGCGATTTTGAGCAAAGGACTAATATCAGAAACGTCTGACTATGCAGATAAGAAGTAATGATTGAGATTATGCCGTCAAGTGGGGAAAACAGACTCTATTCTTTCTCAAGCACCGGAAAGTTTTGAGTGCACTTTAAATTTCCTGGGACAGAAAGAACTACAACTACGGATAGATGTTTTTACAACGACTTTTTTATTCCCACCAGCAACTCTCTATTGACTTCGTCATCGACACTAGTCAAACAAGTAACTATTTTCATCATGAGCAGACGTGACATTGTAACGAAGAACCATTCATAATATAACTGCTTACCTGCCAGCGATTCTCCCTTCTTCAGAGCGTGAAACGGTCGGAGACGGGCAGTCCACTCAATCAACAACTTTCATAACCAAAACAAAGAAAACTCAATCTATAAATGTCTCCATTAACTTCCAATTGATTGCTTTCAAGCTTTGATATAAACATTCGGTATTCCGTAAGAATGCTTAGAGCCTTTTCAATGTTGGTACATCAGTAGCTCACGCTTCGGTAGTATCGCTCGCTTCATCAGAGTCACATACCGCACATCTACCCTATTTTATAGTGGGGATGTGGAGAAGTTTTTAGTGATAGCACGTGATTGTGGTTATCACCACTTTTTTTATGCGACGAATTATGGCTGATGGCGAAGATGTGGACATTCATCCAAATGACTGCCGTCCTCGAAAAGACTCGTGAACATTCTCATACACTATAGTGGTTATCTGTAGCGTGCTCAAAACAGTCGATTGGAGGAATGTCTGCATTTTCACTACTAGTCGTAATCCATCCACTGAAAACATGGTAATAACCACAGCCACGTGCTATCACCAAAAACTTCTCCCCATCCTTGCTATAAAATCAAGTTCAGTATGGGGCCTGCGATTCTGATGAAGCGGGCGATACCGCCGAAGTGTACGAAGCCATCGGCGTACCAAATGCTGTTTTAAGGACCTCCAATTCTTATTGGAGAGCAGCCACACAGACTGTTATAGGGGCGAGGAGTGTGTCTGGCTTAGATCAGAAGCTGATCTGACGAAATCACGCGTAATGACGAGACACTTATCGATGCAGTTCATTTTTAGATTCTTGACATCAATTCAAATCCTTCAAAAGTTTGCGCACTGTTTTATGTTTCTGCGCGAGGATTTTAACTTCTGCGTCAAAATATTCTGCGTTATGAATCTGTCGCATTCGCGCCTAGTGGAGTTCAGATTCGATTTCAATCTACCGCTTAAGTGTTGGGTTATACGAGTGAAAACTGATGTACTTGCCTTGCCACCGTATTCGCCACATACTTCATAAGAGATCAAGTAGGCGTACCTCAAATCATGAAATCCCGTTTCCTGCATTGAGACATAACACTTTAGTTGTAGTGCATTCGCTATTACGAACGGTTGCGAGGTAGCTCGCATTTGAAAAAAAAAAAATGGCATTATTTCAGTTTTGCTAAAAGAAGTGAAAAACTTTCGTATGTTCTATGATTTCCGTCTAAAATTCCAAGTATTTCCACAAATCTGCTGTGACGATCGTTCCAAAATGGATGTGAGCGGCTCAATTTCCTTTAAACACTCTCTCAAATTATTGAGCTGACACAAGATCTGTGTTGAAATAGTTACTCTGTTAATAAGGATATATGTTTTGAGCTGTAAGGCCTAATGCTATAAAAGCGCCTTTTTTGTCCTATTAGACTCATTAATAGCACTCTCCCTTGGTTCAGCCGACCCTCTGAGGCTACATAATCCTCTCTCTTCAAAGAAGTTGAAGCCGAGTAAAAAAAAATCACCGCAAGTCAGATGATGGAATTACCTGACATTGCAGTGACCGGCAGTCGAGAGGTCGAAAGGAAAGGTGTCCTGCTATTTTTTTGACGTCTTTGTCAATTTTAGAGTCACTTTAATTTGAATTGACGATTCACCGCCGACCATTCCACAAGGTGGGTGTTAGCCGTCCCATCGAGTAGTATCGTTTGGAATGATTACAGTTATTGGATTTTATGATTACGGACTGAATTTCAGTTCAATAACCTAAGAGAGTACTGATCATGCCTGCCAAAATCTAATGAACTGTTTGGGGCAAGTACTTGCACTGTGACTGAATCCGCATTCGTACAACACTGACTCTTTGGCATCATCACTTTCTAATCCGACACTTCAAATTTTTTGTTTCTATTAATATCCTTGATGCATTAATGGCAAAGATTGACTTGTAAACTTATGGGATGTGGATGGATCTCATTACTTGTGCTCATCAAAAAAAGCGTAAGTCATTTTCGTTTTCTAATCATCAAAAGGTCTTCCCATTATTTTTGTTTTGCTTGTACTATCTGGACCTGAAATTGAACGCAATAGTAGCCAACCATGCTGATCTGGAATTTTTTTTATAGGATGTGCCTAGACTTTCGTTGATTAGAGTTAAGAAGATTCAATGCGTTCCAACGCTGTCAAAAGCTTTTTCATAGTCGAAATTAGCTAATAGTCTGGGGAAGAAGTTTTGAGAAATGCTTGCAAGACATTTATTTTTTTGTGCCCTTTTTTATTTTTTTATTTATGCACCTATTGCACCCGATCAAAGAGCAAAACTATTAGTCAAAGTACTCCCCTCCAACTTCAAACACTTCCTGCCACTTCTCCGGCAAAAGCTCGATTCCGCGAGCACAAAATTCCGATTTACACGCTTCAAGCACAGCTTGACGGTCAACTTCTTTTGGACGACCTGAACTCGGCTGATCTTTCAGACTTTCTTCACCTTTGTCAGACTTTTTGAACCATCTGTACACCTTGCTTTTGCCAAGTGTGTCTTTGCCCCATGCCAGATTGATGTGTTCACTTTGCCACCGTTGCATTTGAACCCAAAAACCATTCGTGAATCATCAACAATCTAAATTGCTCGCTTGTCAACTCCGTCTTGAAATAAGTAATTAAATTATATATCAATCAACGCGGGAGAAGACGGGCTTTCAATTGAGCAAAAAAAAAAAATGCAAAAAAATGGCAGACACCCAAAAAGTTGCAAGCATTTTCTCAGAACTTTTTCCCCAACCTATTACTTAATGTAGCAAATGGTACTCTCTGTAAGCTTCTGTGACACTAGACACGCTTTGTGTGCGGTTGGACCAACAGAATTTTGGACAACATCTTGGCTACCCAAAAGAACGCGAAACATTAATGAACATCCTGTTGAGTTTTCAAATTAGAGAGGTTGTTATCACTATCGAGCCATGGGAAATCCGCTCAAATTTTTCCTGATAAGTTGTTTCTGAGAACGCGCGAAAAAGTCACATTTCACATAATAGTACGTTCTTCATACCGTACTTTGAGGCCTGAGCTATTATTTCAAAAGCGTTAGTGTGAACGAGAAAATAATTCGTCGACGACTGATACACTCCGACATTACACGATCTTTTTCTAGATATTGTATGATAAAGAGAAATAAACATTTTTAAACGGAGAAAAAGCTGGAAGCAATTTCACTTTCACTTTAAGCCCCAAAATCTACTCACGTAATGTTGTATCCACTAGGTGGTACAAAAAGCCATATAGCAAAGGCATGCTGCAGCTATTGAAATGGATGGATCTCATGAGAGAGCAGCCACCAGTCTTACACAGGAGGAGAAAAGGAATGAAGAGAACAGGAGAAAAGAACGAGTTCCAAATGATAAGCTCAGAAAAAAAACAATTTTCGTAACCAACCACTTTGT
Source organism: Parelaphostrongylus tenuis (assembly GCA_019055375.1). Classification (NCBI taxonomy): domain Eukaryota; kingdom Metazoa; phylum Nematoda; class Chromadorea; order Rhabditida; family Metastrongylidae; genus Parelaphostrongylus; species Parelaphostrongylus tenuis. The sequence goes on from JAHQIW010003849.1 coordinate 114,458, forward strand.
TTCAAACGAAAAGGTCATATGTAATCAACAAGAATTCTTTATTCAATCGCTCTTTTAGTAGCGGTAGATATCATGATTATATATAACTATAAAGAAAGATTTTCAGCTTCAAAGCATTGCTTTTAGAGGCAAAATTTGAGGAAACCAGTAGCAGACGTTTCAGCAGTTTGCCTTCGTAAAAAATCGATGTTCAACTTCACACATTGTCGAGCTAAGACAGTTTGTCTCCTTAGTGATAAAGCTTCTTTCGTCAGTCAGAAGAATCTTGGTGGTACTTCTTCTAACAATTCTCAAGACCAAATGTCTATTAACCTCGGCATGCTTCAATAAATCCTAATTTTCTTCTCAAGCCAAACGCGAGGTATTACATCACTCTTTATTCAACAGCTGACGCTTCTGCAGTTCGTCTTCTTTTACCCTAATGTAACACCTCGTGTTTGGCTTAAAGAAGAAAATTAGAATTTATTGAAGCATACCAAGGTAAATAGACAGTTGGTTTTGAAAACCATTAGCAGTAATGAAATTACAGTCGAACACTCCTAAACGCCACTCTTAGACTCTAGCTGTAGACGGTTAAACAGCGACCGGTAGCATGACCGTCTATGAAAATCGTAAAATTAGACAACTTCAACAAAACCAGTAGAGAGTGACTGCGTAACTTCGCGTGCGAAGTACCATTTTCCCTTTCTCTTTCTCTCCGTCCCTCCCTCCCTCTCTTTTCTAGGCAAACGTTCGCTGACGCATTTTCTAATGGTTTATTCGAATAAGTTGGGATGGAAACCTCACACGACCTACGAACGTTAAAATATCACACTTCTGAAGCATCTAAGGTAATTTGCAAGAGTCCGAAGATGGAATTTAACATAAAATTTCTCGTTTCCTCTCACAAACTCGTTCGTGTCTTAGGAACAGTTCTTGATCTAATGCAGCACATTGTTCACTCTATGAGGTTGAGCTCCATCAGTAAGTGATACGCATGAATAAGGAATACAAAGAGCTTCAACGAAGCTGTCCTTGTACAATAAAAATTCTAGTAATTCGCTATTTTCTGATTAACAATCACGAGGTGTCATGAATTTCATAGTTACAAAAGTTGTCTTTTTTGTTCGTTTCTTCAAAGCTCAAGGTCACTCTACCACCAGTCTAGATGGTCAAACACCTTCATAACCTCAACAAAAATGTGATACCAGGTCTCAAGTGCACTCACGTCGGAACGAATTTCACACTTAATCGTTTTATATGAGTCGTCCATTGAGTACTCTACGTGGAAAACAACAATGCACTGTTAATTATTTTTTCTCACAATGAAATCTCAATTCTAAGATACTGAGATCATGCGCCGGCGAATCATTCTAATATGATGTACAAATTGGATATTTTTAAAATACAGAAAATTTCTCAAAGGTTTTGTGCACCAATATTCTAGATTTCTGCCGAATAATGGGGGCAAACCATCAAGACAGCTGGATTTGATGTGTATCAGCACACTGGCTGTGTTCCGCATTGTTGATAGCACATCGCATTTCTATAAACGTTATTAATTTATCCTCTTCATGCAAACTCATTAGTCTCAGTGATCACGATTACATTTGATAATGCGCTCTGGCGAATGCAATCGTATTTTGTTTGTTCGCTATTTGTGACATCCGCACACTGGGGCGCGTTACAATTGATCATAGGTGAATCGTTTTCATTTCTATCACAATCATATCGTCACCTATCATTATCACACCCACACACACACACACACCCACACACCACACACACACACACACACACACACACACACACACCACACACACACACACACACACACACACACACACACACCACACACACACACACACACAACACACACCACACACACACACACACACATCCATATCCATTGTCGCCTATATTACTTCAGCACGATTAATTTTTACGAGTTTCCGAACCACCCCATTCGCAATTATTGAAGTGCTTGCATTAGCTGAATTTCCGCGATTACTGTCATAATACAGTAACCAACCATTGTATAAACAGTTCATTCATCCAAGGTTAAGCATGGCCGTCGCAGTTAAAAGGATCTGCTCCGACGATGGATCTACACAAAGACACTCGACGGTGCAGTGTGAAGTTTCTAAGATGACTCTCACTCAACACATTTTACGCATTATGCGCCGTATGTGTACTATGTGTACAAATATGACTTCAGCGTTTTTTTTTTGCTCTAATAATGGTAAAATGAAGATATGCAACTTTTTCCAATTCAGAATTTCTAAAAATGCCATTTTCTGGGTACACAATTCGTCATCTTCAAAGTCCTATAAAAAACCATTATATAAAATGATAAAGATAGTACATTGTTTGAGCTGATAAGTTTAGTGGTATACAAGAGCCTGCTTTGTCCTATTGGGACTTATCAATGCCACCCTTCCTCTGCTCAGCCAATCCCCTGAGATCAAGTAGTCCTCTAAAGGACATAACATTTTATATCATGCCATATTATATAAATTTATATCATTATATCATTTATACCAGATTATATTATATCCTTATACAAGATATTTTGTGTATAGAAAGCATATTAATGAGCAGCATTATTGAGGCAATTTCAACAAAAAAAATGTGTATCTTTACCTTTCCTTCGAGTGCTTTATTAAGACCACGCTAAAATTTCAATAGATCCTTTCATTATTATTTGAGCCATCATGTAATGTGGTCTGGTAAAGGCTCTTGTACAGCCCGAGACACGTGTTTCGTCCTTACAGACTCATCAGCCGGGAAGAACCCGTCGTCTGTCGATCTTTTCATAGTCAGTTCTCTCGGGAGCGTCACACTCCTCATATATAGTTATCGACGACCTACGCTTTACACTCTTTGTCAGGTGAAACATTCACCTAGCACTGAGTGTTTTCGCACTCGATTGCTAGCTGGCTGGTATTTTATCATATTATACCTTTATTTTACCATATTATACCTTTATCATATTATACCTTGTGTGTCTTTATTTTTACTATTATTGCAGCAAAAAAAAGCTGCAGAGTCATATTTGTGCAACTAATATAAACGTCAAAATGTGCTCTGCTTTGACGACATAGACGACGATTGCATGAGTACGGTGTGCCTAATCGCTTGTAAAGCATGTAAAACGAGTAAATTGTCGAATAGGGTGAACCATTTTACAATCGTTTAGAAGAGTACCTAGGTGTCAAGGCTGAAATATAGCAAAACAACTGACTAAGCCCGAACAGAGCTCAAACATACTGGAGAATATTTTGAAGTGAAAGTTACAATCCTAGCGATAGGATCCAAAACGTTGACACGTAAGACTCTTGAACAGATCTGAATACTTTTGAAAAACGCGAAAGTACACCGCAGGGAGAAGTGCCTTGTGATCATGCATCACCTCGTCCATACCTCTAGCTGATATTGCGACTTGAACCAATAACATTCTCCACTCATACGCAGCTCTGTGTTACGCAGCTCTGTGTTGCTAGTCTTCAATAAAAGTGAAGGGTTCATAATAAATGAAACCGTTGTAAAAGGAATTGGTTGCATTTGTGTGCGGGTCGCGGTGTTGTTTGAAAACTTAATGATGCATGGAGCAGCGTTAGAAACTGCCTACGTGAATGACAAAAACGTTAGCTATTCTTTTTATCATCTACCTCGAGGCGGTTTCTATTCTCTGCAGTTCCATTTTTTTTTTGTTTCCTTTTCTCATCTTCAATTCTTGCCATCTGAATGACCCTTTAATGATAATTACGAGTATTTTGCGTAACTTTGAAGGCATTTACAAATATTAAAGAAAGCATTTTTTCCAAATGCCAGTGAACTGAAGCGAACTTTCGAATCTGATGAGGTGCAAGTGTTCATGGAATTATGAATTCACGCCCTTGTTACATGAAAACTCTTAACATCGTCCATAGCGAATCTGTTGTTCACAACGACATCATGACCCCTTCCGAGGATAATTTTGGCAATGCATCTACCTATGTATTCTTTACACTGAAAACTGGAAGAGGATAACACGGGATCGAAGTCGGCAGCACGGTGCTGCATCAGTTTCAGTCTTGGTAGAAAAATAGTCTTCGAGTACACTGCGAGCAAAAGCCACAGACGGCAATGGCCCTCAGACTTCGAGAACATATACGAAAAAATAGTCTTGCGTTGGAATTGAGATAAAGAGTCTTTATTGATGAGAAATTTCTTTCTGAGTACCATTAACGCCGAAAAGGACGCGCGTTTGTGAGTAATATCAATAAGTAGTTCAGAGCTGAGTATATCACGTTTCAAACGAATTATGTTCGGAGTTAAACACGCGACGAATCACTTGAGCACTTAACAGCAGAGTCTCATGGATATCTGAAATAGAATAAATAGATGCTTTTGCACCACTATATGCGCGTCATGATGAAAAAAACGAAACGAACCACTTGCGAAATAGCCATAACCTTATTTGTTTAGTTCAAATGTAGCCACCAATAACAATCTTTCCATTACTTATTTTTAGTTGTCCTATTTCTCCAGACCTCAGAAAAACGGGTGACGAGATGATTACGTCTCTGTAAGTATCAAATCATTTACAGATGAAATACTCTCTTAACGCTTATTTTATCATACATTTTGATTTCCTTCGCTAATCTCTTTTATTCTATCTCTAGCCAGATGAATTTCCAAAATAAACAATGTGTTATCTAAGCGCTCACTAATGTCGTAAGTTTGAAAATCAGTTCGGCAACACATGAAGATCATCGCGTGCGCGCATGGTTCGTTGTCAATTGTTGATTTCGGAATTAAGCTAACCTTAAACTGCCTAATAGCAATAATCTGTTAGCAGATTCATGATAAAATGAAGTATTACTGATCTTGGTGATCTCTGCACTTTTTAAATCAAGCGAAATCCATGGTGGCTGAGTTGGCAAACATAGAAAACGAATATGCTGCCTTGCATCAAAGAAAATTTGTCAACACTGCGAGCTTTTACATATAAATACCAGGTTGAGGAAAAGTTCCTTGGAACCCGCGAAAAATCTAAATTGTATGTTTCTTTCACACAATATCTATCGGTTATTGTAAATTTATGGGAATATCTCAGGAAAATTTGCACAAGGAACTGCTGCGGCAACGCTAGTTATAGTACGTCAAATTTTAATTTACTCTTCTTTTTTAAAAAAATGGCGATGGGCAAAATTGAGCTTCGAGTTTTGATACGCTATTGCTGGAGGCGACAACTTTCTTCTTCTCCTCTTCCTCCTCATCTTGAAAAATTTGTCGCATCCAGCTTAAAGTCCAGATGTTGCGCCGCCTATTATTGTCTTTTTCGTTTAACGGAACATTTCCTGTGTGAACGCTTCTTCGAGACATTCGATCAAGCTGAAGAGGCTTTCCAGGAGTTTTTTGCTTCAGAGCCCGAACAATGGTGTTCAGAGCAGATCTGGAAGCTTGCAGATCGTTGGCATAAGATCGTGGATAATTATGGTCTTTATTCTGAAAAATAGTTCTTGTTGTTTTCAGTCAAAATTATGTATAAGCTTTGAATCTTCGGCGGGTATTTAGCAACTTTTTATTCAAGCTAATAAATATAATTTTATATGACTTTCATATATAGTATAACTTTCATCCCTTATAATTAATTCTAGATGACGCCCGACATGCACTGTGCATATCAGTCGCCATGAAGGTAATGAAGCTTTGCATTCCAAGCTAATATGTCTACGATCATGTCAGAATATTTTTAAAATGCTATTAGACCGTTCCATAAGTCTTGGCATTGAAGCAATAAACACCAAATTTGCTAATTAAACCAGTTAAAGCTGCATGATTTTAGTATCGTTCAGTTGCGTGTTTTCTTTCGAACATTTTAATATACAACTTGCTTATCTTCTTTAAGATGGAGTTGTCGTGGGAGCAGATCCATTTGATGCAAATGCACGTATGGCGCCTAAAGGAAATGCCAATGAAGCGACGTGCAATATTAATGAAGTTTGAGACGATGATACGGTTGCAAAAAGGGCGGCTAAAAGTGGTTCGCGAAGTTCTGTGCTGGAGAGAACATCCTAGAAAAGCAGTTGAGTTTGAGTCGTCTCTGAGGAAACGTCACTATCTTAGTGCGTTGCTTCATTATCGCTTTCCCCTACACGACAATCGTGCATGAGTAGGCCAGCGAATTTCTTCTCAACACAACTTAATCTCGAGGCAAGTATGGGCAAGTTAAATACCAAAATGTTCACAAGATAATGCGCAATATCAATGCTAAAATTATGCAATTTAATTGGTTCTGGCATACGAATTTGGTGTTATTGCTTTAGGGCCAAAATTCATAAAATTACCTAATATTTTCTCGAAGTTAACCTGCCATTTGTAATTTCACCTCTCTTCTATTGATTTAGCAGCAGTTTCATTCTGATTCTGTTTTATTTTGATCAACATTAATGGGTGTAGGGCTAAGAAAAGCATCACAATGCTAAATTGACTTGGAAGATTTCGTTTTGAAGATTTTAAACCCTTAAGATAAAGAAGATCGCAGACGTGCCTCTACTACTGACTACGATGAGCTGAAGTCCTCCCTGTAAGCAAATAAACGCGCATGTTTTTTTTTAGGCCAAGCATGTGGTCTGTTGTAGGGCAACTTACAGAACCCGGTACACGTGTTTAGACTTTGGCAGTCTCATCAGTTGGGCGGTACCCTTCGTATTTTTGTCAATCCTCTCGGGGCAACCTAACCCCATGCTAAGAGTGGGCGAAGACGAACTTTTTACACGCTCCATTGAATGATTATCAGGCATATTGGAATTTTGAGCGTGGTGTTAAGAAAACACTCGAAACGAAAGGTATGATATATAACGATGCCAGCCAAAAGCAATCGATTGTACAGCACTGCCCATTCAGTGATATTGTCACATGAAGGGAACGCGGGAAGAAAAAAAAATATGATTTGACCTTGATGAGCTAGTTTTCACGTGATATTAATTCAAGTATGCAAGTGTGATAAGTGCATGCGAACTGTGGCATCTGTATTTGAATAAATAAAGTCTTAGGAGACTATCTGATCGCGCTTCATACCTATTTACTGTTGAGCCGCATACTGACTCTAGCTGTCCGAACTGCTTTGCTACCGGTAACGTCCATGTAGCAAATGACTGAAAATCGTAGAAATTGCTTGGTGTTTCACCTAGTGGTCCTGATCCAAACACACTCCAGTACCTAAAGCATTGTTGCGGGCTTTTTGCAGTCATGAACAAAATACAGACTTGTGTTAAAGTGGCAGAGTAGTTCAAACGCTTCCTACGCACCTTTTTAAATAAGGTGTCTTATTTGAGCATTTCAAGTTTGCAGGCTTCGCAGTAAACGTAAAATTAAGGCTTCGCTTCAACTTCATCTTATACGGAAAGTGCCATTCAAAAACCGACTCACCACAGTGGACAATTGCTGGCACCAGTCCAATGATTGGTGATTTGCAACCAGTCGTAGAAATTAGTATAGATGCCAACATTGATACCATATGTCTGCAAATATTCCTTTGTTAAAAAAGGGCAAGATAGGAAGAAAATTTGTGATGACACATTTTCAAAAAGAGTCAGTAAAGAGTAATGTGGTTGTGCCGCTTCGACCTCAGACAAGCTATCATCCCTCACTCTGCCAAGGATTTTTCTAAGAGACCTAAAACAACTTCATGTCCAATTGGAAGCAGAAAACATATCCTACTCGCCAAATCTGCAGCCGTCACTCTACTGATATCACCATCCTAGAAGCGATATAACGACGCACCTCTTTATCTCGCTAAGCTCCATGCTTTATTCTACACGAGATGAGATATAATTCGTGGAAATTTGGCACTTCGTTAGGTTTCTATGGCGGGGTATGAAGCAAATAGAGCTTTGTTTGGGTATTACCAATGCGACTATTGTTATAAACACAGAATCGTCCTTACCTGCGCTGTACTGATTATATTATCGATAAAATTTCTATTCTCGTCAATATGTGAATTCCACTCCACCGGAGTTGTTATCTAAAGAATTTCAGAATGCTTTAGAATTTAATTTCCTCCATTAATCCGTAGACAACATTAAGTTATTCCTTGATATAGATGGATTTCACATATGCGCACATGACTTCTCCAGCTTTGACTGGTAGCTTGGTTATCGATTATTATTGTTTTATTTTAGTTGTTATAACTAATCATCAGCAAAGAAACGAACAGAACATCCAACATTCTCAGGCTACTGCTATGAAAATCACTCGAGCTGGCGCGCCAACGAGGAATCGCATGATCCGCAAGCAACCATCATATCAGAGTCGAACGCCTAGAGTCTTCTAGTTGTTGCCTAATTTTAACCATGCTCGTTTAGAGTCATTTCAACCCTAGCGAGCCGATTAGCTAGGGTAACAAGTGATCCCTCTCACTTTTTGAGCTTTCGCTGTATAATTTGCCGTTCCCATGTGTTTCAAACTAGGTGCTTTTCCAATTTCCATGCGTGCCCTAATTTCTTTCTATCTTTCCCTGATTTCAGGAACATTTAGAGATTCTATGTGGGTATGGAAAAATTTGACCGCCTTATGCTTTGTTGTTAGCATTCTATAAATATCAGCGCTAAAATGTTGTTCATCTTTTTTAGTTGTGTCGCTTAAAGAATTGATGTATTTCATACCTGCAGCCAAATTGATCGGAGAACGAAGTTGTCCTTGAGGCTGTTGTACAAATCCATAAATTGCTGAGCTCCAGTTTTATTTGAATATGGGCTTGGCCTCATGTAGACTTCGATTGCCATATTAGCTAAATTGCATTAGGAATAAGAAAAACTTCGAATTCCTTCATCACACGGCAAATATTTTGGAATACCATTCAGATAATCATATGATATAAATGAATAATTGCTCAGTGTCATGAAGGATTCTGAGGGGAGGAAAAATTTGCCACAATTTTTCTTCAGCTGATACTTCACTAGTTGGATGTTTTTGCTTAGAGTTCCAAAATTGTGTTATGACATTAATAGCTTTCCAACATTGACATTTATCAGTGCTTCAAAATCTGAGGCAAAATTTTCGTCTTAATCCTTTCCGTTATCGTCCGTGGGGAAACCTGTGACCGGTTTACGCACTGCCGAGCTTTCAGGTGCAAATGCCAATATCATCAGCTTGCATTACCTCGCTGGGTGATGAACTTCTTGCATTTCAACACGCAAGCACACCAACGTGCTAAGAAGATATAGTAAGTATTGACTGGTGGAACATCAGCAAAAATAATAGAAATTTTGACACTAGGGTCTCAGAGACGAGCATATGATGAAGGAACGATACGATTTGAATAATGAACATTTTTTAAATTATAATGACTTCTAAGCGTTAGAGATAACTGATAAAATGGACTGAGATTTGACACGAAATAATTGAATATTTTCTTCTGTTTAGCCGTTCCGAGGTGTTATTGATATTATTTATTGAATAATAGCAAAGCATACAACAATACAGTCAGTAACGCAGCTTGAATACACAATATTCGAGGTGGCTAACGTTTTGGCATGTCGCCTTAGTCAGAGCCTGGAAAGATCACATTGATCCACAATCCACTAAGCCAAACCTCCATAACCCTAGCAGAAAACGTTAGAAATGTGTTTTCGGATTGCATAGTAAAAACTTCATTTCAAAACACTCACCGTGTTTGATATTTGGGTCTATCAATTATTAATTGAAGACCAGCCGCTTAAGGTCAGTGCATCAGTGGGCTGTGCCTAACTCGGGCAGGAAAAATCAGCCTCAGGTATGGTTCGAGGTCACGCGTGAATACGAGGCACTCCTCTTTTCGGTTCATTTTCGGGCCTTTGCTATGTATTCAAAAGGCTTCTATTGTTTTACGCGCAGATGTTCTTGATTCCTGAGCGAGGATCGTGAATTTGACGCCGAACACTACTCCTGCATGTTTTTGGTCCCTATGCGTGCCTAGTGGAGTTTTTGGATCACAGTTGCGTAGCCCAACTAGGTGCCCTTTTACAAAGAGGAATAGTGGCATACCCTTTTCGCTAATGTACTCATCGCCGCATGCCTCGCAAGAGATTAGATAAATTATACCCGATCTCATACAGTCGCCGTCTCTGCCGTTCAGACAAACTTTGCAGTCATTGGTTTTGCAGAGGCGGTCATACAGTCGGTTACGGACTAATTGACGCTTTAGTGTTTTTGGGGGTATTTCAACTATTGCTACCAAATAATCAAAACCTGCTCTTTTTAGGCAGCGTTTAGTTCCAACCTACATCAGCACAGAAAAGCGGCATACGACAGAAACGGGAACTAATAAATTCCAAAGCAATCAGACTATCATTTAGTGACAAGAGAGGAGAGTTTGTAGTAATTCCCAATCAGTTAGATATTGCGATAACGAAAAACCACCTTGAAAACACCACACTTTATCGCGCATCAACTGGTAGAGAATTCCAAAAACAGTATCGAAAACTGAACCAACAATGAGTAAAAATAGCGAGCTTGGCTAGTTTGAAGCATTCCGTTATCTTCCAATTAAAACATAGTTCACCATCATGTCCCGTCTTATACTTATTTAATAAAACTCATAAGTTGGTATGCACTGATGATCGTTTGTCTACTAATCCATCAAATTTCAAAGTTAGACCCATCATCAGCTGCGTAGGCGGACCAACGGGCAGGATAACGTGGTTTTTAAACCTAATACTAGTCCAATTACTATAGCACATTTCAGCCCATCTCACGAACACCCAAATGTTCCTAGACCATTTACGTAACGCGTCCCCAAACAACGCGTACGTGATGGAATCTTTCGACGTAACCGCCCTTTATACAAACGTGACGAATGAATCCGCAACGAAAGTCATATACGAGCTTTTAACAGAGCACGAAAGTACCACAAACATGTATGGATTCTCCATTGGGCAGGTTATGGCTCTCCTAAAAGAGTACCTAAACTGTTCAATCTTTAGATGGTCCGGAAACTATTTTGCTCAAAGCAGAGGGCTGGCAATGGGACAACGACTAGCGCCAACATTTGCTATAGCCTTTATGTTCAAAGTTGAGAGCCCAACAATGGATCTCCGGCCGTTACTCTACTGTAGATACATAGATGACTGTTTTGTGGTCTGCTCGACCCAAGAGGAAATGGACAAATGCTTTGAGTTGCTGAACAGTCAGTCAGAGTACATAAAGTTCACCCGTGAGAAACCGAAAGCAAATTGGCTAGCTTTTTTGAATGTTTAGGTCAACCTGTCCAAAAACCCGTACAATACAAATTCGTACCGTTAACCAAGCAAGAAAACATCTTGGTTCATTACCTATCAGCTTATCCTTCACACATAAAACGCGCGCTTTTGAAGAGCATGTTCCGAGCAGCGACAAATGTGTGCACAGGAAAAGAACACAGGGTAGAATCGTTAAGCTTAACGTGAAAAATAGCCATCTCTAATGGCTACGATGCGGTAGGAGCTTCTCAGGTTAGATTTACAGGATATTCTATGCTCTCAAACGACAAATCTGGCGAAAATGAGGTTCTTTTCCTCCTGCCTTTTATCTCCAACGAAATAAGTGCAGCTATTAAACGCTGCCTAAAAAGAGCAGGTTTGGATGATTTGGTAGCAATAGTTGAAATACCCCCAAAAACACTAAAGCGTCAATTAGTTCGTAACCGACTGTATGACCGCCTCTGCGAAACCAATGACTGCAGAGTTTGTCCGAACGGCAGAGACGGCGACTCTGAGATTGGGTATAATTTACCTAATCTCTTGCGAGGCATGCGGCGATGAGTACATTGGCAAAACGGGTAGTCCACTATTCCTCCGTGTAAAAGAGCACCCAGTAGGTTGCGCAACTGTGATCCAAATACTCCACTAGGCACGCAAAGGGACCAAAAACATACGGGAATAATGTCCGGCGTCAAATTCACGATCCTCGCCCAGGAATCAAGAACATCTGCACGTAAAACATTAGAAGCCTTTTGGATACATAGCAAAGGCCCGAAAATGAACCGAAAAGAGGAGTGCCTCGTAATCACGCGTGACCTCGAACCATGCCTCAGACTGATTTTTCCGACCCGAGTTAGGCACAGCCCACTGATGCAGTGATATTAAGCCGCTGGTATTCAATTGAAAATGGATAGACTCAAACATCAAAACGGTAAGTGTTTTGGAATGAAGCTTTTACTATGCGATCCAAAACTCATTTCTAACGTTCTCTGCTAGGGTCATGGAGGTTTTGGCTTAGTGGATTGTAGATCAATGTGATCTTCCCAGGCTCTGACGAAGGCGACTCGCCGAAACGTTAGCCACCTCGAATATTGTAAATTGAAGCTGCATTACTAACTGTATTGTTGTATGCTTTGCTATTATTCAATAAATAATATCAATAACACCTCGGAACGGCTGAACAGAAGAGAATATTCATTTATTCAAACTATGCCGAGGTTAATAGATAGTCGGTCTAAGAATTCATGACACGAAATATTCGATGGAATTTCACGTGAGGACATCCAATGTATCTACAGAATAGTTCCTCGGACAGAGAAGCACATCGTAGATTGTAAGATATATAAATATAAATAAATATATATACATAAATATATACGGATACATATATATTTAAATATCGATTCCTACTGCAGCTTGAACAATATGGGCACGCTTTTCTTGGCCTGATGCTTCAAGTTAAATTATTCTGCTACTTTTCTGTTAGACGGCGTCAAATGGATATTCGACCTCAATCACTGGGCAAGGAATTCTCATAGGAGTTTTAGAAATCATTCGACAGCTTAAATCTAGCGCTAGATCCGTAGATAACCGATTTTCAGGCAACCGTTTTAGAACGCTGTGAAATTCGTAACAAAATCATGTTACACACGATCACACGCTTTTTTCTCATGTCGCTTATAGTTAGCTGGATAAAGCTATTCCCTTAGACTGTTAGTACTCTTTCGATAGCACAAGTCTCCAAGAACTCAAAAATGTGTACTTTGGACTATTAGTAATTTGCGATGGCATAAGCTTCAATGATTCGAACCTGTGCTTATTTTCTGCGAAAGACCACTTTATTGTAGTTTAGTAGGAAAACTAAGATCGAGTTTCACATATTCGCCGAGCTTGTTCACCTGCTAATCTGCGCGTTGGGAGGAGGGAGGACGGCGATCAATCAGTGGTCTAAAGAGTTAGACATATGGAATGCAACTTGATATTCAACTAAGGATATTATCTCCTCTTTAAAAGCAGATGAGCGTGACTTAGATAGTGCGAAATTTTTCTATTATATTCATGATAAAAGTGAAGGCTCGCGGCGGTTGAGAAACGTGTTTTATTTTAATTTCACAACGTTATAAGAGCGTGTTTTGAAAAACCGGGTGCGTATGATTTTAGCCAGAGATTTGAGCTTTCAAATGATCATAAACACTTCTATGAAAAACTCTTGTCCAGACCCGATTATTCATTTGTCGTTGTCTCACGGAATAGAACCATTATTCTTTTTGTAACATTTGGTGTATCATATGCGAATAATCGAGGCTCACCACTGTTCGCATTCCTTATGTTCTGGATAACATTACGATCAAATTGCCCGCTCTCTTCGGGTGAATAAGCTCTGAAAAAGCCAAAATGCATTATTGCACAGTGTACAACGACGAAGAAAAAAATTAAGTCTCTGGTGTTAATCATTCCTTAAGGTACGCACCATCTATTCAACTACATCGAGCATCGCCTGACACATTGAATTCGCATTAGGCCTGCATAATGATATGCGCTTGCGGCTGTCGGTAGCGACCAACCGATGCATCAGATCAAATTTGTACTTTTGTCCTCCCAGAATGTCTCATAGCGACCTAACTTAACGGCTTACCTAACTCCTGCACTAAAGAGGTCTCATCTCATTAGACAGTATTTGAAACTAATGCAATTTTCAGGAGGAAATTGAGTATTGCTTGATCATTTGCTCTTGGCAACCTTATCTATGCCATAAGATTCTACATAAATTCATATTTCCACTTTGTTCCTATGTTAACTGGCGGCCACACATAAATTGAAATATTCAACTTGACAATGCTGGCATTATTTATCAAGTGATTTTTATAAAACATAAGGAGTTGACTCATCCACGCAACAGTAATCGATGTTCATTTGATAACATACTTTGATGGACTGATAAGTGTGATAATTTGGCAAGAGTGAATCATACTGAAAACTTCACCTAAGAAATGCGACTTCGTATTGATTGATTTTGAAGCACGTAAAGCTGTCTACGGAAGTCGTTGTGCTCAGATCCAAGGCGTACAAAAAATTGATCCTTGAAAATCAGCAGTCATACGTGTTAAGTCCATTATAATCTACACCTAGAGCTCAAAAGAATTTGTGTGATAAAAATGAATATGACTGAACTCTGCAATACCTTCCGCCTACCCATCACTTACTAAGTTATCATCTATTACTGTTTCATTGCGTTCCGTACCAGAAGTGTACTCTATCGTGAAAGCTGGAAGAGTAGCAAGAATAGTTGCGAGAAACATGTCTGAAATACGAATAGTATTGCTCTCCAGCAACTTTCCGTCAACACTTATAAGGATGGAAAGAAAGTTCTGGGGCACTTGTGAAAAATTAGAAATTTATGCATGAATTCCGAATAGAAAACAGCAATAACTATTTTGAAAATAAAAGCCATCGCTTCTCTACGACATTCTGCCATCGGTCCGCCATGTTATGGATTTGATCGAAATATCATTTCTTCATCTTCGAATCAAAGAATTCTTGACATGCTTCTTCAACTCCACTGAACAATTGTATTGCTGGACATGGTGGAGACTTTAACAAAGTGAAAATAAAGACGAACGACATCTGCGCCCTTAATGGGAAAATCCGATATAAGAAACTGTAGCATTCCCATTAAAACGCATGAAAAATTATCTCTTGTTATCAAGTGCCCTAAAACCTTCTTTTCAACCGTAGTATTTCTCTATAATGTTACGAATTATGTGATGAAACAGTGGACTTTCCAAAAAATGACTTCGCTGAGTTCTGCAGTTCGTCACACTGCTGTAAATTTCACTTAAAATTTGAAAATGTGAAATGATTTCCATTAGTAAGGGGAGGAACACTCAAAACATGTGTTGACCTAGGGAATTCTGCTTAACACAATCACGGCAACTACTTTGCACGCCATTGGAGAAGAGAATGATTATACAGTCTGTAGAATGTTCTAAACCTTTCAGAAGTCTGGTATGACATTCTCTAGAGTTATAAGTAGGTTTCGGCCTTCTAGCACGCCTCATCAGTACCACAGCCCCCACAGTTGACCTCTGCATCTACTAGTAGTGGCTAGTCTAAGTTACTACTCGAAAATGTGTCATTCTAGACGAAGTAAACGATCACTTGATGTTGCGGTTTAGACTGATTTCTAGCCGATGGCTTACCGTTAGTAACAAAGAATACAGCAATACCTTCCAGTCATTTATATTTGAGACCTTCGCAAAACATCCTATCAGGATATATTGAAATTTTAAGCGAGGTATCAAACATAGTCGATCGGAAAAAATAAGTAAAAGTGGGCATCAACATGGAGTGACACTACTTTCTCTGTGCGCCAGTGACATCGGTATTGCTAGAGTTCCGTAAATATTTGAGGGAAGATAACACGTTCGATAGAAAAAACTCCAAAGCCTGCGGGAGAGGTGGAACATAAGAAGAATTTTGACCATTTATGGATGGCTTTTCACAAGACGAAAAAACCACGAGTGGTAATGTTTATTCAGTTGAGACTAATGATTGCTGAGATAACAATGCGGTTCAATAATCACTTGGAACTGATGCAGTGTTAGTCATGTAGGCATTGCATATTCAGATATAACTAACAAACTATGTGCTATAGAAAAAACTAGAAAACTCTTCATAGAATATTGTTTCGTTGTGCTCAAAGTAATGTAGCTTATGGAATTTATCACTGAAAAAATGATAGAAAAAGCGGAAACTTTCCACATAGAAACGAATAGTGCACTCCAGCTTCATTTCCCGCCTCACAAGATCCTGCACCTATGCTAGACCTTTTAAAAATCGTTATTGAAGCAGCAGCACAAAGTTCCCACTTCAAGTGATAAATAGTTGAAGATCCACAAGAAAATCACAATGAATTCACAATTCAAAAGCATCGTTGTAACAAGGTGCAAGAAGAGACGAGATGCAACACTGTTTTTGGAAAGGGGAAGTGCTGATATGTATAAGCTCCTTTAAGAGCACTATATAGCAGTCCTTGATAAACTGGTGACTGCTTCTCACTCGCATTGAATAAATCATTCCCTCAAATGACTATTCACTGATACATACACGAAGATAAAGGTGGCACCAAAGCACAAAGTGAAGTTGAATAATACGAATGCTTTCTTCTAGTCTTCTTGTGAAGAAACCCTTTTTTGAATAGAATTATTTCATTTACTGAAGAATTCATAAGAAATGTATGACCAACTAACAGATGAAGAAGAGGTGCACGCTTATAAGCTCTATCTGAAGAATGACAGAGTTCCCAGACTGAATAGTACTTGCTGAAAAGTGAAATGCTTACAGTGATTGGTTGGGAATGATGTTAAATCATACCACCATGCTGCTCTAACATGGCATCTCCGTTTCCGCCACTCATCTCCCAATTGCCCGTTCATAATTATACTTTTCTGTGATTATACTCGAAAAAACTGAACCAAAAATCCGATCAATCGCGGAGGAAGAGGATTGGAATGTTGAGATTTCTGAAAAAGGTTTTTGCCTTGGTTAAAATTGACTTTGAAAGTCGACTAAGCAATGACGAAACGACGCTGCCCCACCAAGGAATTTGATTGCTAATTTTTCACTGCAGTCATTTATATAACATCCGTTCTCCTCCATGTATGTCATATTTTATTCACGACTGTGCTAAAATTACTTTTTGGACATGGACATTTTCTGTTCATTTTATTGTTCCACCTACATAAACGACGTGGATACTAGTGTGCTGATGGCAGTACTATTACTCAACACCTCTACCTGTTAGACCTTGCTTAACAGCATAATTTCACTCTCATTTTCTCTTTTGAACTGCTCTCAAGTATTTAGAGCGCTCACCAGAGAAGTCAATATTTATAATAGGTTGGGAAAAAAAGTTTTGAGAAAATGCTTGTAACTTTTTTAAGGTGTCGGCCATTTTTATGTTTTTGAGCTCTTTTGAAAGCCCGTCTTCTCCTGCTTTGATTGGTATATAATTTATCTATTTCAAAATGGATTTAACAAACGATCAAATTAGGTTGTTGATGATACGCAAATAGTTGTTGAGTTCAAATGCAACGGTGGCAAGTGAACGCATCACTCTGGCTTGGGGCGATGACAAAGTTGGCAAAAGTCTTTTGCCGGAGAGGTGGCAGGAAGTGCTTGAAGTTGAAGGGGGGCACTTTGATTATTAGTTTTGTCATTGTTCGGGTGTAATAGGTGCATGAATAAATGTTTTACAAGCATTTTCTCAGAACTTTTTCCTCAACCTATCAACAAGCGAGCTACTAGACCACATCAGTAAACCCCTGGAAAACACAATATAGGGAAGCGTTGAGTACATGAAACACTAACTTGATTAAGCTCTTGATTTCTATCCTATTGTGTTTCTTACCTTGCCCTCATCGTCCTTAACGTTTGAACTCCACCTGTTTTCAATTTTTGAAAATGGAATTGATGGGATGACTAACCGATCGCACAAATGACCTTCACTTTATATACCAGTGACTGCATCATTGAGGATGGAGCGAGCTGTCTCAATTTATCTTTCTAAGATGCAGTTTTACCTGAGAGTTTGAATGATGGAAGAGAAACGAAGAGCCGGATAGACTGTAATTTATCGATACCTGTATGAAAGTATCATAATAAGAATCTCAATCACATGTCAAATGCCTATTTTTTTCGAATCATTTCTATATAGTTGTTCACTACTCTATATTCTCAAAGATTCTAACCACCTTTACTTTCGACTATTTATATAGAACTCGCTAAAAAACAATAGTTATCTGATAATTTGACAGCATGATCGAGCTTCTCATGGGGTTTGTTATGGCGCTTATACAGTACTAGACATCCATTTTCCCATTACAGGTTCATCAGTAGCACGGTGCTTTTCAGTTTAGCAATTTCTTCAGGGCCATACATCCCTCCTTGTAAAGAAATCGACGCCGAATTACTCAATTCACCGCTTGTTAAATGACGAAATATCGCTATATTGTAGTGACCCCAGTCAGCGTTCGTGGCTGATAGAATGAATTATACCTTACTTTCAGCTGTTCATACAACTCGCTCAAAAACAATAGTAATCTGATATTCTGATAACATGTTAGTCGAAAGTGAATGTAAGATTCATTCTATCAGTCATAAGCACTCGACTGTGGTAACCGCAACGTCGGAGGATTTTGTCATTCGACATGCGGTGATTCAAATAATTCAAAAGCAATACCTTTACAAGTTGAGGTACATCCACCTGCAAGGTTTTGGACTGAACTAAAAGAAACCGTAGTACTGACTAGCCTGTAATGACGAAACACGTGTCGAGAACATTATAAGTGCCTACCAGGCATCACAAACGCTTCAAAACATGTTATCAGATTGTCTGATTCTAATCAGTATCTAGTGACTTTTTTGTGTTCGCTACAACAGTCTTCAAAATTAGCATCAATTGCTGCGCCACGCACAAGAAGAATTTTTCTACAAGGATGCAAACTAATGCGATACCTCTACCAGTTGAGGACCCAAAGAGTTCAGTAAAATCTTGCTAGGTAGAGACGCTTATTTACTTGGATACTTGGACGTCTGTGTTCATGAATTGTGCGGACCCCAGCACATCTTCCATTCGTCTCGTCTTCTCGCCTTGTCGTCCATGGCGATGGTTTCATTCGAGCATGGCCACTGGCACGAGTTTCATACCGTGATCTGTAGAATATCAGCAGGTGCGAATACAGCTGATGCGAATATAGATATGAATAGAGCTGATTAATTCTTCTAGTGAATATGTCCGCTCAAGGTGTAGGTGGTCATCCTCGGGGACGGGTGTATTCCCGCAGTGTCCATTCTACAGTTCCTCGTCCATCTGTCGTCTGATCTTCTTAATATATGACCGGCCCACCTGTGCTTCTCTATATATGTGAATTCTTCTGGATCACGAAGACTACAAGAATGTCTGAGATCTGAGCTGCGCAAGCCGACTAGGTATTGCGAGTGCCTGCTGATTTTCAGAAGACATCGTTCAAGCGCTGTGTTAGTTGTTTGTAGTAGTCTTGACGTGGTCGAAGTATCAGCCCATTCTCCGCTGCATAACAGAGTGCTGTCAGGACCCGTTAAATGAAGAAGGTTAGTGGGGTCCGTTATTTAGTTGGTGGCTTCTTTGAGAAGCCCGAATGTGGCCTACGCTGCTTCCTTGTTCTGTCAAGTTACTCCTTAATGTTGTTGTCCATATTCAGTCATCGAGTAAGGTTCACGTACGAGAAGGTCTCCGTAATTAAAGATCCTTCCAGTTTGACATGTTCATCATTGCACCATTGGTTTTTCATAAACTAAGCTCTTCATGCGATTTATGCATAGTTCAGTCTTCATCCCCGCTCCGTTGAGTTCCTTAAGCATCGTCTCTGCTTTAGTAGTGCAACTCGAGAATAAGACAGTGTCATCCGCAAAAAGAAGATTTTAGGAGTTTTCTATCAATGCGTATGCCCTTCTCATCCTAATCAAGTAACTTCATTATCCACTGCAGTGCGGCGGTGAACAGCTTTGACGATATTGTATCGCCTCGTCGAACTCCTTTTTCAATCAGTATGGTAAGAGGTCGATGAAAGAGCTGTATTTTTGTAGCACAGTTCCGATAGCAGTATGATACAGTTCCATGTAGCACAGATCCACTCCTTGATCGACATGCGCTAACGGGACTGCGTTCGTTACGACGCTATCAACTGCTTTTTTATAGTCTATGAAAGCTAGGATTAAGGGCGGGTGGTATTTCCGACAGACTTCTATGACTCTCGATACGGTTTGGATGTGGTTCATGCAGCGAATCTTTGTCGAAATCCTGATCCAGCTAGTTGTGCCTCATCCAAAGTTCTTGATAAGCGCAGAAGGACGATCTTCGTAAAAAGCTTGTAAATTATGCTTAACAAGCAGATTAGACGACAAGTTGCGAAGATCTCTCCGGTCACCCTTTTTATGGATGATGACTGTGCGTGACGTCTTCCATTGGTCTGGAATTTTTTTTTCTTTTAAAGGCAAGATGTCATATGTGCCGCGACAAGTACATGTAAATTACGGCCTCCGGCTCGGAGCATATTGGGAGAGATGTTATCAGGACCTGGGCCGTGCCTTTCTTCATGCTTTTTATCGCGGCTCGAACCTCAGAGGGCAGATTTTCAGACCGTTCTTCTCCAATGGGGATTACGGGGGCCGAGATTGGGATGGTGGAACGGAAAAGATTGGTGCAGTATTTTTCCGTTATTAATTCCATATTATGGAGGTAAGTGTTCGTGATCCCATCTTCGTTCATCAACGCTGACAACGGCACACTGTAATCACACAGATTCCTACGGCATTTCTTCAGACTAGATCTTTCTTTTGCTGCTTCAACAGTTTCTTCTATCGGACAACTGAAGCTATTTCGCGCATCTTTTTACACCTTCAACAAGTAGCTCGTAGTTTTCACTCGTCGGATCATCCTCAATCTGCCAGTCATGGTTGGATAATTTCGTCTATAATGTCTTCGCCGTAGACGGTTTGTCGACTTCTTTTTGATCGATGACATGAATTCTTTTCCAGCTTACGGCTGAATTGTATCTTTGCTCGAAGAAGGCGGTGATGGAACCCAATACAGAATGAGGCACTACGGTTGTATTGAGTAGGCACCATCTTCTGTTGGTAAGCATATAGTCGATTTCCGTCATGCGTCGTGCCGTTAGGTTAATCCCATGTCCAGCGACGGTGTTCTTCTTCTGGAAAAGTGATTTCCCGTGGAAGAGACGTGCCGCAGGCAAGAACCCAACGAGACGGTCTCCATTTTCGTTTCTTTCTCCTAATCCAAAATTTTCAATCCTGTATTCGTTCTCGTTAGTCATTTCTAATCTGGTATTGAAGTCTCCGACAACGATTTTGTAATACGTTTTATCATTGCGGATAACTTCTCTCTAACTGATGGTAAAAAGCTTCCAGTTCGTGTTCATCAGCTGCGCCGCTCGGTGAAAAACTGTTGATGACAGTAACTTTAATATTGCGCTTTAGTTGGAGTCTAAGAATAGCTGGCATTGACGACATGCCGGCACCATGCTCGCTTACGTGAAGACACCTTTTCTCCGCGAATTACTAGTGTGCCGTTGTTCAGTTGACGTATGTTCGGTCTTTCTGGTTTTTCGTTTCTTGTACAGCGATTACGTGAGATTTTATGCAATTTGCTGCTTCAAGATATGCGTGAAGATCGGTCGTCAGTGGAGAGTGCTCTTGCATCATAGGCACAGAGTTGAAAACAATCTCCGTGGACGTGTCGACTGCGTATTCAACAGATCCGGTTCCAGTGGAGTCCCGAGTACCCTTCGTATCCTTCGTATTCTGTGCTTTTGTGGCCTTTCAACGGTTATCTCGCCGTCTGACGCCATTGACGCGAGCACCGAGTGTGTGGGTACTTAGGCTGATCTTATTGCTGGCTGTGCCGTTCGATATTCCTTGGATTTCTGACTTTACCTTGCAAGGACTTTTTCAAGGCTTCACATCTTGATGATGTTGTTCCAAGAAATCTGTTCGGCATCCGGTCCTAGCAGTCGGATTTCCTTTCACTTGATTCGAAGATGATATTGCGACCGAACCAATAAACAAGTAGGAATGAATAAATAAAACTGACCGACCGATCGAGAATGCTGTAGGGTCAAAAAGACGCTTCCAGGTTTTTGACGATGCCGGTTCCTAAGGATAACTTTCTAGCAGCGGATCCGTAAGTCAAAAATTACTACTAGTTAATTTGCAGAATATTATAGAAAGGTATAAGAGATGTTTGAACTGAATTCAGTAATCAATAGAAAGGAGGGAGTAGTTAACTGACCGCTCAGGGGCGATGTCGGGCCGGTAAATCCTGAGGGAGACATGAGGTTCTCACTATAACATTTGTTCATAAGAACTTCCATTTGGTGTTTCCGCCTTTATTAGACGTGGGAAAAGGTGAAATTAGCATCAAACAAGAGTTGAGTTTTATTGGCACAATAAACAGCTTCTTTCGAGTAATGCTTTTTTCAATAAAATATTCAGCCTCGTTAGAGACCAGCTGCGCAGAGCTTCGTATGGGTTAGAAATGTGACGGTTGAAGTAAAAAAAATAACTCTGGAGTAGAACGCGATGTTGCGCTTATCCACACGGCACTCCATGCTACAATTTAAGTAGGCACACCTTTTTGAATTTCCATGCGAATATACTGATTCTTTTTCAATTATCCTACGGTGCAATGCCTTACAATCGGGTATTTTGAGAGTTCACAAAAGTTCAACATAGTCTGACAAAATGTTTCAAGCCTTTCAGAAGTATGGTGTGGCATCTCTAGTGGCTTAAGCACGTATGAACGTTCTCACGCGCCTCATCAGTACTACGTGCCAAATTGTTACATATGCTCAGTAACAACCGTAAGCAAGCAATCGACATTCAAATATTGTGAATAACGCCACAATAGGTCCTCTTTTCACTTGACGTAGAGTTGGTACATCCTCGACGGCTATTCCTAATATAGGAGAGGTTAGCGAATGACATGTGGTACTGATGAGGGTGTGCGAGACCGCCGAAACATACGTATATCACTAGAGATGCCACACAGGACCTCCGAAAGGCTTGAACATTATATTAGTCTATTTCACGCTATATATTCATATTCAATTAATACTTAGTAAAGTGTTCTGACCTGCAACGTATCTGCTCTGAGGACCTAGATATGACTTGGTTCAACAGTCTCTGTTTCCACAACGAACTAAGTACCAGCATCATTCAATACGTTGTAAAAAGGAAGAGCAGCGGATCTTCAAGCGCTACCTGATCAAGTCACCATCTATATAAATGGTTTCCTCTTTTTTTTGCCCTTTTCGCAGAAGTGCTCGAGCGTTGCGTTAGTTTTGTGCATGGATAATCTCTTGAAATATTTCCTATTAGGTGATTTTTTAGGTCATATTGAGTCCTCTTCACAAATTCCTTGAGATAGGAATTGTTGAAGTGCGAAGTAAGCTACTGCTGAGATTTCTCATGCATCAGTCCAATCCGCCTTGAAGCATCATAGGATATGATCGTCACTTAAGATAAAATGTTGGCGTCTATCCATGACGAAGACATGGAAATTCTCTAGTTTATTAATTTCAAGACTTGAAAACCTTACTGCGCATTTCACATGAAACGTAGCATTCTACTATGACAGATTTTCTCTAATATGATTCAATGCCAAGAAGGAAATTGCGTACCAACTCACATAATTGAAAATACCAATTAAGACTTTATTCAATCTATCACACACTGTTATTTCACGATAAAGAATACAAATTGATGAGAGTGGATGATTCACAGGGACGAGAGGACGATAAGATCTTCAGCAATCAATTGAAAATACGGGAAATCTTCATTGAGATAAAAGAAAAAATTGAGCGACTAGAAGTCCCGTGTAGCAGCATTGTAGTCTTCCGTAAATTTGTCCAGTAAAGGTCGAAGATCGGTATCAATATATTTTGACTGCGACAGATGCAGTAATAGCACTTGATGAACATAAAGATATTGATGCACGGTCTAGAAAAAAAAATTAGATGATATCAGCCAAGCAAATCTAAGAAATGCAACGCTTTTACAAAAAAGTCTCAAATCACGATCGAATACAGGACTGATTTGTAAGGCGGTTCCTTTCTGCTAGACAGAGCAAATGAAAAAACTGACCCATTCTGCTAGACAAAGATTTCATTGCACTTTGAGTAATCATTTGAAAGCTCAAATCTCAGGCTACAAAGCTGCTTGCCCGCTTTTTGAAAAAAGTTCTTTTCAGCGCTATGGCATTTCAAACTAAGTTATGTTTCACACCCGCTGCGCAGTTTCAATGAGCGTGTGAGAGAAGTTTTGAGGCATCATGGTCATACGTTTTATCTGGAGTCTTTTCATGGATAAAAATGTAAATTCAATAAAAAGTGTTCACTACGCATGTGAGTCGCGCTAACACGATGGAGTGGTCGCTAGCGATCCATGGACGACGCAATACACCCTAGTTGACAAGATATGCGCCGGGTATGGAAAACTCAATTTTATTTTCCCTGCTACACTGCGGTGAAGCGGTCTTCTCAGTAATTGAGCACACGAATTCATCAGAACATATGCTATCTAATGATTGCTTGTATCCTGAGGGAGTTTTGTCCTTTGAGATATACGCGTTTGTGAAACATGAAAATTTTTTACTTGCTACAGATGTGTATAAGAGCTTTTTCAATAATTAGCACGTAGCGCAGTAACCCGGAATTTGAGCTTTCAAATAATTTGTAACACTCTTATGAGAATTTTTGTCGGTCGAAAGTCCTCGTTTCTCCTACTCTTTCCGTCTAACAGAAAAGATACAGTAAGATAATGTTTTCGAATCTAGAACTGTCTTCATACATTAAGATCCAACTCATGTCTCAGCAATCTCCTTCTAAATGAAATTCAGTGGCTTCACTATCACACTAGCTGTTTTTAGAGACTTTTCTGATCTTTCATCTTCATGTCAATATTTGTGCCTCAATACTACTTTGTATCAAAATTAGGTTCTGTATCTGTACTAGTTTATAGCATTGGAGTGAAACTGGCTTGATTACCCGTTCAGGTGTCCAATGAAGAAAGGAGCCCATCGTTACTTTCATCAAAGTAGTTTGAGGCCAGCACTGATGTGGTGGCTTACGTTGGAGGATAAGAGTACTATTTTTGTTAATGGCTCTCAAATTATTTACTTTTTCTTGTAGTGTTCAGCTTAGAAATGATAATGAATCTAAGAACAGGTGAGTCAGGAGAAAGGATAGCAGTTGGAGTTGTTCGCAAACAGTTTGGTCAAGAACGAATTCGCATACGAACACACACTTAGAAGATGCAGGAAGAAGTTTCGCGTGTATTAGAAAAGCCCATTTCATATGGAGCTTAGAAAAAACCGAACGTATGTAAATAGTAGGTCCAAAATGCCCCAAAATGTGACTCTACGTTGTTAGATTTCATTCTTGATTCTGATTTTCACTATGCAACAAACGTTAGCCTATTTACTTAATTTTAAGCACGATATTGGTCATAATTACTTTGCTATAATCTCATTACTTCACTCTCTTCATTTCTTGTATGTCAGAGAAAAGAATGAATTTCTATAGTGCAACGGTTCAGCCGCGCTCCCGGAAAGAGTGAGATCTGGGTTCGAATCCCAGCTGGCGCAAATGTTTTTGCACACCACTCTACATTATTGGATTTCTTGAAGTTTTATGATTGGATTTTGCAAGCATTTGTCATTTATGTCATCTAGATGATTAAGCAAGATAGGTTTGTGTCCATAATGCCAAAAAAATTCGAAACAAAATAAATTACCGTTAATGTCGTTCGAAACTGAAAATTTTCAAAAATCAACGAATTACTACAGATATTTCGTTGCTTGGGAATCGACTGGCGGAAAAATATTTCTTTGGTCCTCATGTGAACACATAGAACAGAATCATACCTGTACACTATTGTTCCTTTGCTTACGCAACTCCGCCAGGTAGTTTGAAATTTCCAGCAAAGGTCTACCAGCATTGAGAAGCTCTATGGCATACTCAATTAGCACAATACAGCCAGTGCGGCCGATGCCGGCTGAGCAATGCACGATGATCGGACCTCTGAAAATGAAGGACACTAGCATAATGCACATCCATGTGCTACGCTAACCACCATACAAAAGAATTATTCCCGGTCCGTGGATGATAATAGTGTTTGTATAATTTGGAATATTGCAATATTGATCATATGACATCTACACCGATAATAGAACTCACGAAAGCGTCCTAAGTTTATCGAGCAGATATACAGGAAGAAGGTCCGCCTCAGGTACGCCACGATCGGGCCAGTCAACCCAGTGATAGTGGTTGCAGATGTGCGTCGGCTGGCCTTTTATGGATACCTCCAGTTTTGATACAACCATGTTGACCTTGGATTTGCACGGAACTTCGAACTAAATTGTTCTATATAAGTCACCCACAACTCCTTGGAGCCTGACTACTACTGTAGTT
Organism: Parelaphostrongylus tenuis; assembly: GCA_019055375.1. Lineage (NCBI taxonomy): Eukaryota > Metazoa > Nematoda > Chromadorea > Rhabditida > Metastrongylidae > Parelaphostrongylus > Parelaphostrongylus tenuis. Next base: position 140,670 of record JAHQIW010003849.1, read on the forward strand.
GCTTAGAAGTATTTACTATGCATATATTCACGTACGTATGGGAGTGTGTGTGTGTGTGTGTATGTGTGTGGTGCGTGTGTGTGTGTGTGGTGCGTGTGGTGTATATATATATATATATTGGTCTACATTTCATGATACGGTAATATAGGAGAGACTGGATTTGAAAAATTAGTGTTTCCAGTTAGCTGCCTGAAAGCAATGTAAAGATTTAGACGAGAGATTACAATTTTACATTTACTTCAGACTGAATCTAAAATTTTTGTTTTTATCAGGTGTAACGGCTCTCAGCTCAACGTACAAAGTATATGACAGACTCGTATTGAAATAGCATTCATCTAGTATCGATAGTCAGTTTTAACGCAGACAACTATTTTCTCGAAATCTTTGTTCCATTAGTCGGTTCACAAAATGAAAAAGACTCAAAATTTTTGTTCTTTTCCAAAAAAAAAATGGTTCCGGAGAGCCACAATTATCACACTCACTTGCACGACACTGTACGTAAGGCACGTTAAGAGTCAACATACCGAAAGGTGATTGGGTGATAGTTTAGGTGATCATCACATACTACAAACTGTTTTTACGTAATAGATTTTGGCTTTCAGGAACAGAAATCATCGAAGCTGATGCTTTTCACTGAGCGGGGTAATATTTCCCGAAGATATAAGAGTACGAATCAACAACAGCCATTTAGGAGCGTAGTCGATTGCGTATTTGCATTATGCTCTATACAAAAGTAGATGCTATTCCAAACTGTTAAATTACTGGAACTTTGTGATTATTGTATTGCACGCCTTTCTTGAACGACTAAATAGACTTTAAGTGGGTGAGCGCAACTATTTGTGGCGTTGGCAAAGCGCGATAAACAATACCATTATTTCCTTCCTAATCAGGTGATTACAAGTACTATACTAGCATGACGTGACAGTCAAATTCTAGGTTTCTGACTTTAGTAGAGGACTTCCGCTCAGCCTAATCTTCACCATCAGTGGAACGCACAGTTACAAAACTACTCAGGCAAACTACATGTTAAGGGTGGTCAAAGGTAGTGGCAGACCTGCTATAAGCAAACCAGCTAATTCAGAAAGGAGTTCTTTATAAAAAAAAAATCATGAGACTTGTCGAGACGGTCGAGCTTCTTTTTGCTCGCATAAAGCAATACATGGAGTATTTCCACATGTGGCGGCTGTTCAACTAGATAAATTCTGAGTTCGAAAAAAATAATAAAAAAAAGGAGAAGTTTCATGATAGCTCTATCCTGCATATTAATTTAATAAAGCATCTTGGTTCACATAAAGTAAAAAAAACAGCATTCTGCTGAAATACCCGGTTTCGCTTCTTGCACTCCACACTGACATCGTTGCTGAATGAGAGTTTTTCGCCAGCTTTCAACGGAAAGTACTCGGTGCATTTCTTCACTTCCTGAATTTTGAGTGTACGTAAATTCAGCCGTAATGACTCCATGCAGATATCATCTACACGCTGCCTACAGAAGTTTGTGTTTGATATAACACCCCAATGTGAAGGCCTTTTGAAAATCAAGTCAGATTTTTCTCACACAACAAATTGGAGTGCTGTGCAAGTTACAGGTATAAAACTCGAGAACAATATAAAATAGCGCAGTGTGAGGGTGAAGAAATGGCAGAAATGAGGACAAGCTTATCTATAAGTATATAAAAGTACTGCATACGAGACAGCTAGAGGTGTTGCACAGATATGCTGTTGCAAAACTTCCAATCTTGTTTTTTGCAAATTATTCCTATTCTACTATAGATGGTACATACCGCAATAGGAACATGTTCGAGAAATAACAGACATTGGCTTTTATCCAGACAATGTTAAAAGGCATAGCCTAATTGAATACTTTGTGAGAGCGCGTGTCTTCAACTATGAAAGATCTGGTTACATTTCACTTCATCAGGTTTCAACATTCAATGTTTCTTCTTACCTACTAGTAAGGTGATTGGTAAGGCGTGTGGCTGTGCCGAGGACGAATTGCCAAAACGTAGCTGCTGACGTAACAAACCTCGTACAGTCAAAAGTTTATTATAATATACTTCCAAACTGTTACCTAGAATCTGTTAGGGGCGGCGTCGGATGAAGGAGTCCTATGATAACCGCTTAGCTACATTGAGCAGAACCCAGGAGACGATTTTCTTATTTTGGAACTTACACGCATAACTAGTAACCACGTGCAGCTACCTGGACGTTTTCCATCCCAACCAAAGGTTATAAGATGTAATTATGGAGTAATAGTGGCTGCTTTTCACATCATTGATTAATTAATAAGAACAAATGGATGATGCAATCACGAAAAAATCATACTATTAGCACTCAATGTAGAGGTCTCGATCAACGAAAGCTCTTATATCATTGAAACTCATTAGAAAACAGACGAGGGTTTTGAATTTTCACAGACGAATAACGTGCAGCTTATCAGCACTAAGGCTTCACAATGGCCTTGTTGCCGATAAGTTGCACAATTTCCGACACATTGGCACAAAAAATCTATTTTTGTGTAACAAATTATGATTCTGACATGCCACAGCTAAGCCATCAATAGCCGTCTTCACCACTAATCTAAATAAAGGAGACTTTTTGATTTCATTGTTTCCATAGATTAAACATTAGTAGAAGTGGTCGAAAATAAGTACTGCTTGTATATTCTTATATTTGACACCTAGCGAATCAGTACATCTTTAGGACTTTTGATACTATATTTGGTTCGATAAAATTGAATTAATTTCCAAGGGTGCAGCGATGCTGTTTTTATTTTGATTCCGTTGACACTCGGCATTGACACAACATTGAAAGTATGAGTGATGTAGTAGTGCAGGATCTCAATTCAGAATATATTTGTCAGCGACGTCATGAAGTACACTTTTCAAAAATTCCTTCACTTCCCTCAGCAGTGTCGAATGTTCAGGATTTGCTCGATTCAAAAAACTCATCCCTAACAACCTACGCAAGATCTTGACAATTATGATTTCTACGTTACTTCAAAAGTTATGTTTACTTTCTTTGCTTAGTACACAGTAATTTCCTAGCGATACACAGCAATAGCACCACGGAAATCTGTGAGCTTGCAAAAAGTTTTACAAATGCTATTTGTAGTGAAAATCGATAGTACTAAATCATTTTGAGCTTCAAGTGAGGGTCAAGAAAAATTTAGAATATACGAGTTGCCTATTCTAATATACTATATCGGTTTCCCAGCCCTTGTAATTTGCCGTGGTCCCATCAATTTTTAGAGTTTTCTTTTTTTGAATGATTTCTATATATAAGAAGTTATAAGAGCACTCTCAAGCTCACGCTTGAAAATCGATGGGACCAGAACTCTATACTAGCGCCGATTTTTCCTAACACTGTCCCCACCTGCTCAATGAAGTTGCAGAGCATCAAGATTGCTGGCGATTTCTCCTGCACTACCATACACCAAAATTCGTGACATGTTGCAGGCAATGGAGCCTGGAAACGTCGGAGTCATTGGTTGTTAAGATTATTCGTCAAAGTGATTCGGCACGTGATACCATTCATTATCGCAAAGCTTCAAATCAGTCGCTACCTGAGTGCAAATGAATCGCTTCTCGTTATCTGGCGTCGACACGTAATTTGCATGGATGTACGAGACGTTTCCGATAGTCAAAACAACACGGCCATTATCCAAAGCAGCCGACATCCTTCAATAACATCTTCTTTCCATAAAAGTCAAATTTTTGCCTAATCTTAAGCCTTTACTCTTAGAACTTTGCAGGAAAGGGCATTTAGAATGATACAAATTAATTTCCCGAAGATACACCGAGGCGGAAGGTGGTGCCAGAAAATCGAGTTGGTTATGCTGCAGAATATGGTTCAAATATGAGCATATTAATAAGTGAATTCCGCAGATGCTCACATAGACATACATACCCAACGAATGACAGGAAGGTTTTTGATAAGCGCCTACAACTCTTCCCTTACCATTGTGTGAGATAAATTCCGTTATCAAGCAGAAATTTTTAGAGGGACCTTTTTTTGCTAGACAACTACTTTACATTACACTCTCAGTAATCACTTCCAAACTCAAATCTCAATAACTTAAAAAAAAACATCTTTCAAAAAAAACCATCATACAGCGCTGTGACACTCGAGACAAAGCAATGTTTCAAACGCAGTGCGATTATATCTCGAGCAACAGAACTCTTCCCTTGAACTACTATTAATCATTCCAGAGAGTAAGCTTTGATGATTCTAAACATTGTGCTTGTCTTTGAAAATACCGCTTTACTACACTGTAGCAGAACAAATAAGATTAAGCTTCAACAAGCAGCGTAGTGCTTGGCGGCTAAGGTGTGTGGCGACTGTGGATCGATGGCTATGACCGATAGACCATGCAAGTATCATTGAGATGTGGATTGTGAATTCTGTTATTGAAATTAGGAGCTTCCTCCACTTTGAGAAAATCTCTACATAAAGATATAACTCTGACGCTGGAAAACTTCCCGTTCATGTGCTTTTCGTGTGTAGGTTAGGCTTAAACTTAGTAGTGGGTTTAATTAGCGATACGTAATGAAGATGAAAAGCCTAAGCACTAGAATGATAAGACAGTTTCTTCTACATTTTCGAAACATCAAATCCAGAAATGTGATGCTCGCTGCGACGCACGTGAAGCCGAGCTTCACCTCCCAACTCTCCGGCAGTTAACAAGAACGTCTTATGGAACGGCACCTACGCTATATTCGAGACTGCAAGGAAACCTGTTCAACCAGTGTCCTACGGCGTTCATGAAGAAGATGAAACAACGAATTGAACGCAAGGAAGTACTTGGATTCGCATAGTGAAAAAACACTGCGAAAATAAAAATATAATTTCTAAAAAGGGTCTTAAGACCCACAAATTTCTACGAAACAAAAGGTATTCAATTAACTAACAACAATTATCGCAATAGCGGTCGAGCGCGCACGAAGCACAGGCTTATTTTGAGTGCTACAGCGGTGTAAGAAGGCTTATTTAGATGACACTTTTCTCAGTTTTCCAAGATTAGAGCTTCAGAATGATTAGTAATAGTCTAGGGGAAAGTTGTTGTCCAGCAACAAATTTTCCCTTCAGAATACCTGTCCGGTAATGGAAAAGATTCTAAATTTCATTTGAGATCCTACACTGCTCTACTTAATGCACAGTGTTATAAATAAGGATGAGGATATTTTAAACCACCAATCCTCTTGTGTGCTTCGAGAAGCACCATTTGTCTCGGCTCTTTTAGCACTTTAAGAAATTTGACTGAGGTGGTAAATTCTTAGCAATAAAAATACAAGTAAAATCATTAAAAGTCAACAGGCGGCAGTTCGTGAAAACTACAACGGAGCTCTCTAGTCCTCATGCATGATCTAATGTGTCGTTGGCTGAGGCGAAAATGCAGTTAGTATACCTTTCCTTTACTGTAAACTATAAAGAGCTCTTTTCAGTAACAAAAATTCGTTATCAAAAAACATTAGGCGGTTTTTTGTGCAGTCAAATGGTTTCGTCATTGAATGGCGACAAAAGCCGAGAAAAATCGTCTGAGTCGCTGTGATAGCTCTAGAATGTACCTTGTATCTATTCCTTCCATGCGCATTGTTTGCGAGAAATTCAGTCATTTGTGTAAGTCGTTGCCTCGTTTCATACTTTTAAACTCAGAAATCAATCCTTTAACCCCTTTCTTCAACGTGTGCTCAACGAATACTTTCACCTGAATTTCGAAATGACGGATCTCAGTTGAAATCAAAGAGTAAATGAAGGAAACTTTTGTACCTGATCTCGCTTTTCATTCTTCACTTTCATATCTTCAACAAAAGCAGGGGCTTCTTGCGAACTGTAATGTAACAAAGAATGCTAGACAGTCAAAATGGCAATGCTCTCTTGCCCAGTCACTACACAAGAGCTTCATTATTCTGTCAAAGTATCCATAAGTATTATAATACCCTTATGTTTGATTGTTATTGGATCTCATTTGAAATTTATGCTTCCTGACAGCATATTTTAAGCCTTTCATGAAGTCTATTACATCACGTATACATTGCAATACAACTGTTTTCGCCTTGCAACCTCGCCAGTTGCGCAGTGCCCCTCGTCTGTGCCCGTACCTCTCGGGTAAGAACCCCCTTCTATAGAAGTATCGTTGACGAACACGGTACACCGTAAGTAAAGTGGGAATTCACTTCACCCACAAGTAAAATATCACTGCATGTTCAGTGACATAATCACCGAACTTTGCAGAGATTAATAGTCGATTGCTCAAAGCTGATAATCTTGTCATAATTTTTTTATATTAGACTGTCCTTTGAAAACCTCACTTAGAATCATTACATCCTGACAACATATTTTGAAACTTTCGTAAGGTCTGTTGCTGCATCTATACAGTGCAACATACGTGTTTCAGCCTTGCAGCCTTGTCAGTTGAACAGTGCCTCTCCTCCGTGCCATACCTATCGGTGGAGTACCCGTGGGTGAAGTGAATTTTCACTTTACTTACGGCTCATCGTGATCGTCGACGATACCTCTATGTAAGGGGATTTTTCCCGAGAGGGATTGGCACGACGAGGGCACCGTGCATCTGACGAGCTGCAAGGCCGAAACACGTGTTTTGCACTGTATAAGTGCCGTGACAGACCTTATGCAAGGTTTTAAATTACAAAATGAGAAAAGTGAATAGAAAGTACAAATCTGATAATATGACATACCCATCCTCGTAATTCAAAGCAGTCTTTAGGCTGAAAACTCTCCAATTAGATGAGAGAAATTTTTGTAATCAGTCAATTATTGCTACTCTACTTATAAGTATGGTATGAGTCGCTGGGTAAATTCAACTTCTTCGGGTTTGAGTGCTTTTGCCGTATCTATCCATGAATTCCTTTTCATTTCTATATGAACTTGTCCAACAAAATCTGATTATACTACTACCATGTGATTCTCTTCATCACGGTTATGTCGCGTCACTTTTCGCAGTAATGGAACAACTGAGGACATTTATGAAAAAGTGAAAAACCTTTTGAAAAACTGAGCATAACGATGGTGATTCTTTCTCAGTGAATACAGGCGAGTACTGCTGAGTGCATACTGAAAGAGTAACTCGTTTGCTGTTTAGAATGATTGCAATAGTCATTTCGCATCCTATACGTGACATTTTGCATTATGGAAACGTATTGTGCCTTGGCACGTAGCCGATGCGGGGAGCGTCAATTAGTGTTCTTCAAACTGCCCTTTAAGACAGAGTCAGTTTTGCACTCTATGCTTTTGACGTAAATAAAACTTGGATTTCGCATCTCCCGCTAATATTAGTGTTTTATTTCGAAGGCTCCCAGCAGAGATTGTGGCAATGGACACGATACCGTTGACATAACTAGCGATACTGGTCTTCGGCAAGTGATGGTGATTTCGCGATTACCTGAGTATTCTATGAGCCCAAAAGTTTACTGAACGGGCTTTACTTTACTGCTCTAATCGCTTCAGCAATTGCTCTAAAGCACAATCTAGCCTGCAGTCTGTATAGAAATTCACAAAACTGATGACTGTTTTGTTAGCTCAATTTGTGGACGAGAAACGGTCACATTAAAATGTTTCGTAGTGCGCATTCCAACTTAGAAAGTCATCTAATGCTTGCTTAATAAAAGCTGAACAAGTTGGCGAACCAAAGGAAACGTTGGAATGTGAGGGTAGCGAAATGAAAGCGCCTCAAATGAAGTACCTTCAGAAAACCTGGTTTTCGTGTTCTCATAGTAAATAACCGACACGCCTTTTGAGCAAACTTTGACGTAAGTTGGAAATAGGTTCGACACGACAAACAATGACACGAGTGGAAAGAAATAAAAACAAATTAGCCTTGGAATTCAGTCTCAGAGGTTTCAAAATGTTATCCACGATCGAAATATGTTGTGGACACCTCACCCTGATTGAAATAGCGAAAAATTACAAACTTCACATCTTGCCCAACCACTACAGCTGAGAAGAACTGTCGAGAAAAGTAAAAATATATAAGAGACTGCTCTGCCAGCGACAACTATCTGTGATCAATCGAACAACGAACAATCACGTTGAATGGCAACGCCCCACTACAACACGTTGAACAACCAACACTCACAAGTACTAAAATGCGAAATTTGGACTCTGATATTACTTTCCATAGACCTCCTACCAACTGACTTTTAGTTTACTCGAAGATATCGCTTCTATAAGATCGTCAGCGACCAAACCATTTCCAAAGATTTCTCGAATCATCAGAATTTACCGGAACTTTAGAATCTCATAGTAGTGGAACAATTTTGTATATATGTTATATGTGTCCCTCCAAAAAGTGTAAACAACTTTCAGTAGACATTCAGTCTGATGTATTTAGTAACACTATTACGGTTAAGATTTCATCAAGGTCTGAAGTACATGTATCAGGAACTGAAGGCTGGCGTGGGTCATCTTAAAACCTTTACTCTTTTCTTTTTGAGACCTATTTTCTAATTAAGACTCTTTCTAGGTTTCAATAATCTTGTGTCCTCCTATAGTTCTGATTTTCACAAGGCGTCTTGTAATAGTTGTTGCGATCAGTCATCAACAACATCAAAACTACTAGAAGTAGCGCAGAGATACTGACGACACATTCAGATGTCTAGTGTTTTCCCATGTTGCATCATTCATTAATCGCAATCGCTAGTGCGCGCTTTGCCAGTTTTTAAATGTTTTTGAAATCAGTTCATATAAGATCATTTTCCATTGTACGCCTACTACCTACAACGGCCACATTTGAAATGTAAATATGTGCTTTGCAATCGAAGGCTGTGGTTGAGTGGTTGTGATGATTGTCGCGGCGCGTGGACTCGAAAGCCAAGTTTCAGCACTCTCCGGCAGTCAACAGCGAACGCCCTATGGATTTTCAAGGCAGGTTATCCTCGAAATTGCGAGAAGACATGCTCAATCAGTAGTCTATGGCTTCCAAAAACAAGTTGTAAATGATTTGAATGCTAGAAGTACTGGGTACGTCTCAGTAAGCACAGCTATGAAACGGATCAAATAAAATGCCATTAATAAAGCTCTCAAACCAGTCTAATAACTATTATTTGGTATGCTTTATAGTTTGTAATCCTTGAACAATGTATGCGACTCTGATCATTGCTGATGAATGAGATGTAATGTGAATTTTATCATGGAACATTCACGTGGTCAAATGCATGTTTGCCATGCACAATGAATTACGGTAGCTGTAATTTTGGGAAGACAATGTTTTCATTTTCCAGACATCTAGTAGCATTTCACCAGGCTCAGGCAAGTACACTATGTAATTTTACACTATCCACTTGAAGAACATTGTTCGATTATATTCATGTTGCACAACCTCTTATAATGAGTGAATCACAGCATTCTTTCTCTCAGATGCCTCGCATTCGCCATTCACGAGCATTTTCAACTCCTCATTTTTGCTTAACTGCCACATGAAGATATTGTCTTTTTCAAGAATTTTGTTGAATTCTAATTTAGCGGGTCATGACCGAAATTTTGGGTTCGTTCTACTGAAGCATCTCCCAGCAATGGGGGCACGTACACCGTTGGTAAACATGTGCCAGTCTCAAATCAAAAAATCGCTCATCTTCCTCATCATCTCCACTGACCTAGCTACACTCTTGCTTTAGAGTCGTTTTCACCAGCATTCACTGTTAATACTACATTTATAGTTCCTTCTGTAAAGACGCACGTGGTACCGTGGTCAAAGGTGCTCAGCATCACACAAGGTTGATGGTTCAATCTCGGGTTCATGGCTCATCATGCTTTCCATCAATTTGAAGTCGGCGAGTAATGACCGACTTGTTTGGGAGGATAAGCAACATGAGCTGATATGTTGGTAGGCTACTGAACTGACATGTAGGTAGGCCACCGCGAGTCATTGTAAGAGGCAGATGTAATATTGCCTCAAAGAAGCTTTAAATTGAAGACGACTTCACGACGCATCCCTCAGAGATCGATTAACGTCGAGAGCTTTATGCTTGATCCTTTTACTTTCTTATATGAGTGAGCTGGATAATTTCGGCCCGTTTTCGTCCTTCTGCAGTAAAAACAGACTTTTTCTTTATATATCTCAAGCATTTCATTATGCACTTTAATTGCGCTGCTTGTTGACACTATACTGTTTTCTGTTAATAAGTGATTGATCTAATCGACCTGTCCCTTCCATTACACTACCCAATCATTGCCAACAAAAGTTCATCAGTGACCTTTTCAGAAGATTTTTCACTTTTTCAAAATCGTTAGGTTCAAGTTTGCGAACAGAACAAATGCTACAGTGGTCTATTTCAGAATTCTCTAGCTTCGATACCAATTCTGAATCAGTCATCGTGCTTTACGGGCGCCCTGGCCAAGAGTGTGGTGCCCGACGTGGCGTTCGTAGGACCGAACCCATTCCCAACTCTCTCCGACAGTCTACAACAATGCCCTATGGAACGCCACAGCCAGGCTATCCTCGAGATTGAAAGGAGAACTGCTCAACCTGTATTCTGCGTCATCTGAGAAGAAAATGAAAAATCTGATCGTGATGTGTAATCGCTGTCAGCTACAAGATTGGTCGTTAATCAATGCCAATCCTGTATCATAGTAATTTTGTCTTGATTCTGGGCATATTATTAACTAAATAACTAGAAAGGTATGATAAAATGAAACATACTCAAGCTCTTCCTCTTCCTCCTCTTCCTCCTCTTCCCTTCCTAAAACAGAGTAGTTTTTCCCTTTCTTCGGTAGTAATTATGAGAAGAACGTTGTCTTTCTTCCAGATTTTTTTAAAATCAACATCTGTCTCAATGATTCAGAATATGCTTTACAGCTCCTGTTCAATGCGATGAATGAGTACGCACTTATGATGTACATTATGGTCAATAGAAGCAGTGAAATGCTACATAGAGGTTGTAAAAGTTGTTTTTTGAAGCTCAGGCACGCAATGAACACGTCGACGTCTGACAGTTCCCATACCCTCTCAAAGCCGCGATTGTACAAATTGCAGTGGCCAAGATTTTTTCTAGCTGATCAGTTCGCATTGTGGCGTCTGTTAGTGGAGCGATAATACAGCTATTTCATAAGTGATTCAATATGTTGTTCATTTTTTGCCGCCAAAAATCCTACATCGGTTAAGTTTTTCTTGAAGGGAACGACCCAATAATTTTCCTTTGTGGAATGAGCGTGACTACGGAAACGATTTACTTGTGCATCGTTTTTCGTCTTTTTGACAACAGGAGTTGCACGCGTTCAAACATACTGATCGTATGGAGGTCATTTACCTGCGTAGCGATTTACGAACACATCGGAAGAGGTACACAGAAGTGCAATGAACTCAAACGACCATAGATCTGTTCTAGAAAACTTTTCATGCGCGACATACTAGTTGACGTCGTGTTCAAATAATTCTGGGAGATGTGTTAAACTTCAGTCAGTCCATTAGTTCAGTTGATCGCAGTTGAAGATATCGGCTTTTTGCTTGTTTTGATACTGCCTGAGCTTCTACAGTTTCAAGGTAATCTGTAACAATCTTACTACTCATACCTCGTCTTATAATAGCGGGAGTACAAAGAAATTTCCGTAAGATGGTGAACATGGTAGCAGACTCTCGATACTTCAGCAGACCGACGAGTGTCTACGGAATGGTTATAATGAACCTCACTACTACCAATGAGTATTTTGTTTGTTTTCTTGATAATCGTTAATGATATCTTGTATCATCACAAGAATCAGTCGATATATATTTAATCGCAAACACGAAGTGAACAAAAAATGATAATTAGTGATAAAGAAAAATAAAGAAAAACCAGTGGCACAGTTACAAAGACTGTTCGATGTACGATCTCACATATCAAACATAAATTAGGGCAAGAAAACATCAAACACATGTCGAGGACCCACATTAGGTTTTACACAATTCTTGGTATATCCATGTATCTGAATGAAGAGCATCCAGTTAAAACTCGTTGTAAAGCATCGTATATAAATCATTACAGTTATTACCATATTGCCGACACATTGAGTGAAGCGAAACCCAGTTCAATCAAGTACTTCGAGAAAGAAATGGATATTGCACTTGTTTAAGCGTAAGGAATACTTAAAGCACTTTGTAATTGGGATTGGACGAAGATATATGACGATGCTCTTTGAAAGTGCAGTGTGGTCATCATCGTAAGGACACCGCTCAATAAGTAGTAGAGAGACCCTTGCTTGGAAAAGAATGATATTTTACTATTCTAGTAGCTTATAGCTGATTGATCACGTTTCAATGAAGATAGCGACTGCAGAAAAGTTCCCCAAATTTGGCAGAAATCTTGAGAAAAAGTTTAAACATTGTCCAAACTTGTAAAGAGAAACTCCTGGAGTTGGCGAAGGATTAGGGAGTTTCAAGGCAATAACCTAATACAAAGTGAATAAATAGTCTATTTGATAATTTGAAATAACTTGCACTGTCCAATGGTGATGTCGGAAAATCATTTTTAAGGATCAAATATTTATTAAACGTGAAAAAAACTGTTTGAGTGTGTTCTTACCACTGAGTACAGAGCTCAGATTACATACATTACATAGGGGGCGTCACGTGGCATACAAAGTATGCTAATTGATTGGCGCCGCGCGTCAATCGATAAGCTAAAATTGCACAACGTAAAGTTACGAGTGTGTTGATGCATGTCATAGGCAACTTCTCATTAACAAACTTAACAAATAATTAAACGTTTGGATGCTGACTATGTTATAATACTTAAATACCAGTAGTATTGGAAGAAATACGTTACTGACACAACAATTATGGCATAATGTGGAACTTATCGCGTTGCTTTTGTGCATAACACAGTGAAACAGCTATTATAGAGCAGCAAAAGACGATAAGCGCTGCCAGTAACCAGAATCCAATCATTGGCATGCAGATCGACGACGTCTGAGAAGACTGTTGTTGGTGAGAGTGGAGAGCTTCTGGTAAGTCGGCAGCTGAAAAAAAGCATAGAATTTCTTGTCTTAGAAGCGTGGTCTCAGCTCTATCAAAGGGGCTGAAAGGAATCTAGCCTGGTATCCAAGACAAATGATTTTGGTTAGAAACAGGCTAGTGCAGTAGTAGGGCATCGCATTTTTTCACGCTTACATATACGCCAATACTCATGTGATCAAAGGAGCTCTGATTATAGCGAAAAATGGCAATGAAGTGATGGGGGTAGACTCAGAGGCAATGTTGCAATTCGAAACCTATTTGCCATTTTGCAAAAAAAAATTATTCTGTTACTCAGAATCAACAACAATAGGATGCCTGCGCACATAAAAGATGGACATGAACTGCCTGAGAATTTCCAAAGAGTATCATTGAAAGTGAATACTAGAATGGAAGGAATGACCTAAGATTAGAGCTCAGATCCTACTTTTGCAGACTGTAGTGACCACCCGGAAGCTTGAATAGCGGAGATTTTGAAATGTACTTGTTGTTTAGAAATGCTTATCTACAGCAGTGTAGCAAGGAAAATAAAAATGCGCTCCACACGCGCCGTACGTTATTGCGCGGATTTCGTTATTTATGTGGGAATACAGAGTCGACGCATTTGTGACGCGCCAGAAGTTCGGCTTATTAAGTCAAAGTGAGAAAAACTGAGACCATGATTATAGAAAAAAGTAACAGAGTAATCTCCTCATGACGAGTAATTTTCCAAAGAGATCTATAATTTGTAAAACATCAAATACGTTATGAGCGCAGGAAGGAAAAGTGTGCAAGAAATTTCGGTAAGCGCTATCTTCATGCAGAATAGGAATGCAGGATTGTAGAAACACCGTATAAGCGGAATCATCGAAGGGCTAAAAGCTACGACCACAAAATTACGGCAGATATTTCATAGCTTCCAGAAGCGATGTTCACGAGTTTGATCCATCTATACTTCACAATAATACAATATGAATGGTGCGATAAACTCGAAATATAAAAAAGAACTATTTATCCATAATCTGTTCATCACCGAACAGCAAACTGACCGACGTCTTTGTCGATGATTGTAAGTTCAGGTGAGGAGATGTCGACTTCTATGGCTTCAGCATCGCGCCTATGCATTTCACGCTTCAAATGCACCACGTCGTTTTCGACGACATCACCAGATCGCTCAGGTATGTGATCGGCGCGAATCAGCGAAACAGGTGTTGGCCGAAGGGTCTTCATGATTTGAAGACCTGAATATGAAAAGACAAAGATTTTGAGTCGATGAATGAATTAAAAAATTAATCTCTATCGAAGCAAAGAAGTTTTGAATAAAGATACCATATATTAGAGGGAAACACAGCGATTGTGACATAAGATCTCAGATTCACTTACATTGCTAGAAATAATTGGTTTTCAAGTGGTACGAAAAAATTAAAAGAACGTTATACTCTAATTATAGCGCCAAGAAATCCAACTTTTAGATGGATTCATGAGATTCAAATCGTTCAACTAACCAAGACCCTCGCCTGAGCCCTCAATGTCGTTCAACGTTGAGAACTCTTTCTCAGACACATCGGCGCTCATTCTCACATAACTGCGCAGCGTTTGAGGAGTCGGAAATCCAGTCCCATTCAAAGTAGAAACAGTTGTCGTTGAAGCTGTAAGTATTATGTTTTATGAAAGGGAATCGTGTCCTGCGCAGCTTATCCTCACGGAATGACAACGAATAGCCAACTTTATTCAACGTTTTTCAAAGTAAATCGAAGTTCTCTTAACAAAGCAATGACCTCATCATAATTTAGGCAAAACGGTAAATTTCTTGCATCTTCTAACGTTGATGCCACTAATAAAACATAAAAGCTTTTCCGCAGTTTTGAATTCGATATGGATTATGAGGTCCGTATATCTACCGTCAAGTTCAGTGCAAGCCTTAGAGAGACTCAAACGGTCATGAACCGCTTTCAATCAATAGTTTTGAAAGTCATGAGCCAATTTTATAGAAATATTACCATTGTTCAAGCAAATTTTTTGAATGATTTCGCGTTGATAACACTAATGTATCCATTACCAGCAAGGCTCAGTTTCCCCTTCCTTCCTGGGCTCAATGAGTCTCTCGCCCCTTTGGTGTCAGAAAACTGGCATTGGAGTCATTTGGTAACACTTCATTCTCTGTGTGAAAGGAAAACACCTAAGCATAGCTGTCTGAGGATTACAGGGATAATCGATTCTATCAGCTTTCAGCGACTTTTAAAAAGACGAGATCTATAAACAACAGCCGAATAAATGAGCAAAGTTCAAAGACCTTAACTGGGTGCTGGATGTGAGAGATCAATTAGAATTCAAGATGAGCTAAAATTCGCATAGAAGGTTTTATATGACTCGTGTAAAACTTTTTTGTTTATATTACGTATCTCGCTCAGGCATGCCCTTAATGGATTGCTCCATCTATTGTATATAATTCGTTTTATCACAAGGATCTTACAACATATTGCTTTGAGTGTTGCTTAAGGATTCGTCTTCTTCATGAATGTCGCTAAATGTTGACCGGTTCAATTTTCCTTGGAGTACTGAGATAGCCATGTCAGCAAGTTTGGTACCACTATTTGAACATTGTAAGTTTGAGAGACTTGGTGATCCTGGAGCGGAGTCGAACCGGTGCCGTGCTCGTGTCAAGCGACATTGACACCACTGCGCTACCATCTCCACTTCGTAATTCTGTTTACATAGTTGCGAAACGTATCGTTGTACAAAAATTCCATTAAATCTAATAGAGCTATCCAAAAATAAAAATCTAAAAAAAAGTTGAAGCTTTTGACTCTGAAGAATCAGCAGAAGCTTTTGAGATTTTTGTACAATAGAAGCGAGAATCTAGCAAACTAAGAATTAAATTTTTAATTCGACGCCTTTGAGACTGCCCTCGTTAGTTTGGTAGACAGAAGATTTTTTACAATGTTATAGATGATTGCCCTTGCTCATATAAGTGCAGGCAATGTTTTCTCGTTTAGTATTCATTGAAAACCTTAATCCATGTCTTGTCTAGATATGGCGAAAAGAGAAAACGTACTACTTGACTTGATCTCGGTGACCGTAGTGAGTATTGTAGTTCCTGTAGTAGTAGATGAAGAAATCATTGTGCTGACATCTTGTGGAATACTCGTCACCGACGTCGTTGATGTTGTTTCCACTTCCGCCGTAGACGAAGTGATAAGCTGATCGTTGTCAAGATCATTGGCAAGATTGTCGTTTTGCGTGCTCAACGATCCACACCGTGGCGGCTTAATTCACTCATTTAGACAGCAGAAAACTAGTCAAAAATACCAATAATGGGGTAATACCGCCGACTGGTGACTCATTTCTGACTACTGTATCCTAAGCCAGTTGTGACCGTCTTCATTAGTCACAAACGTCACGGTTTACTAGTTTTCCAATGTAATATTTCCAAATAAAAACTCGGTCAAACTTATTAGAGGTTGGTGACTGTCATCTAAGGTAGAAATATTGAAGAACGTGTGGTCGCAAAACGGTGCCTCGGTGGTGTAATCGTAGCACGCCCCGGTGTGAGTGAAACACGGGTTCAACTCCCGTCTGAGGTCGGATTTTTGATCATCACTCAATTTTCTTAGGTGTATTTCTAAACAGTTTACCGTGATATGTGCACAACCGTCGTCCAGCTTGTAGCAGATGCGTACTTGACAATTGAAGTAGACTGATTGTTGATCAGGAAAATTGAAGGCACTGGCTGCCTGAATGAGAAGTCAATGAGGTCGTCTGTTCGGATGCCATAAAAGCAAAGCAACATGGGTCATTATTATCTAATCCTCTATTTGAAATCTACGTAAAGACTCTTTAAATCACCGTAAACGATTTTGTGAGGTCGCTAGAGTACGTGAGCTCAGGCATTAGGAAGGTATCCGTTGAGCATCTGAATATTGTGGATTAGAAGATGAAAGATGGGACGAACAAGAAACTGCAAATTGTTCAGCACTTCAAAAAGCTAATCAATGGGAGAATAATATGTATCAATACAGAGATTTAGGTGTCATTCGCAGAAAATTGAATGAACCTTGGAGCAATCATCACATATAAAGAAATTTATGTGAGGCATTCACTGCAATCTTAACAAATTAAAGTAGAAGAATAGAAAAAAAAAATGTTGGCCACAATTTGACGAGTGGTCTATAGCTTTATAACATTTGCCAGACTAAAAGGTCTAATTTGCAAGTCGCAGATGGGCTGTGGAAACAGCAAGAGAGGTTTACTAGAAAACAGTCCTTTGGAACTTTGGAAACCTTTCATGTAAAATTGGGATCTGATGCCATAATAAACCTTTTTCCAAGAGTATATCATTTGTGCCAAGTTTATGTTCATTCTTCTTTGATCTCCACAAACGAGAAATCATCATTTCCAAGATTTATTTACTTCTACGCAATTCAATGAGAGAAGTTCCTGCATATGCATTGCGCAGCCGTGTTGCTAGCAATTTTGACGCAGAGGAAATTCCTAGCACCATTCATCGTAAAAAAAGAGAAAAACTTCGGGCGCCAATCTGGATTAGCACGCCTCATCAAGCATAGGCCATTATGAGCATTGTGTGCCTTCTCGGCGGCATTTTTCGGCCAGCATTGCCAATACAATTCAAATAATCCATTCTTTTCCTGTAGATTCGCCCTTTTTCACAAGGAGGTCACTAGCAATTCAACACAGACTTTATGAAAAATATACAAACAACATGTCATTGTGATCTGTAATCATCACATACAAGACTACTAGCGAAAACGTGTCAACGCTAGGACGTTATATACTTTCGAATATTGACGTTACATACTAAAGAATAATGGAATTTAGCAAGAAATAATGACGGAAAGCAGTGTAATCCAATGATACACCAATTCTGGACACACCGTCACCGTTTCGATCTTTTACTTAAATACTCGCACTGCCCACAACGAGTCTTTGTCTAGTCACCGTCTTGTATTCAATTAAACGACTACTTTGTGGCCTACTCAGTTCAATACCTCATTCATTAACTCTTATCAGATCTCAACATTTGCTCGTTGTCGAACGAATGTACAGCTTAGCTCACCCTTGTGAATCGATTACGGTATGATTGTTGCCTTGCCCATCGACAATGGAACAATCATGTATCATCATGCCGTAGACTTCCGACGGACAATCCCACACATGGTAGATTAAGTCACCGACCTGAGCGAGTTTAACCAAAGGTCCGTTTGATGATTCCTGGAATAAACAACCAGTAAGGCCTTGTTCTCCAATACTCTACTTCCAGCTCACTTTTTAAACTACCTTTCGAATAAGCTCTAATGCATAGGTTACTCAAAAAGGGTTAAGTTTTTGGTTAAGTACTACGCTAGCTAAATAATTCCCAAAAGTTCTTCCTTTATCACACATTTAGGGTAAGTAGCGCAGTAGCTACAAGTCTCTGTGAATCACATCGTGATCAGTCCAACCCAGCTCTCCAGACAAATCAAGCCAACATCTGTTTGCGGACAGTGGATTTTGCGAAATCTACTTGGGGCATTAGCACTAATTTGATATATCGTAAGCTAAAGTAAGTGTTTTTTGGAGACCTAAGATACATTCTGGTTTCTCTACAACGTTTAACGGAGTTGAATGGATAACGCATCCCTATGGTAGTAGTCAGTGGTAAACACTCAACCTTCAATTTCATCTCGCTGAGCACTTTAATAAAAAATTCAAAAGGTACTAGTATTAGCAACAAAACAGTAGTAGTAACAATATCAATAAAAGTGAGTTTAGTCATGGAACTAATAAAAGCCAAGTGGTGACAGTTCATTTTATGCACCCACTTTTTAGTTCATTAATTTTCTCACTAAATATGATCGAAAATCCGAACCTTATGAAGAGTGTAGCGACATGTCGGCTTCGCACTCTCACTGGATACAACAGCTGTAGCAAGTTCACTGCAAAGTAATGAATTGTTGGTTGGGAAAAATCGAAATAAGAGAAATCCATCTTATAGACTGTTCGTGAACCTCACTATAAACATTTGAACAGACTGAAAAATTGGTGATAACACATTATCACATGCTATCACTACAAATAACGTCTTTCCATCCCTGCTATAAAGTGGGGTTCAGTGTGGAGGGTGGGCCACTGAAAAAGCGAACGACAACGTCGAAACGCTTTCACGTAACTTTGAAAAGGCTTCAAACATTTTCACAGACAAAATAAAAGGTTTAGCTCCACATGCGTTTATTAGCCCACGCTTACTTCAGTTCATTTCCGTATTTAATAAGTTGTAAAAGACAGCTTTACAGTGCGAAACACAGCACGATAACCCTAAACGTATCACAAGATATACCCAGCGATACAAAGTGATGTGCAAAACTTTCACGTCAGGCGGGACTCGAACCCACATCACACTGTACTCGGGAGCGCGTGCTGCAACCCGTTGCACTACTGACGCCCACTTTGCCTACCGCTCTTTTTGCGCTACAACGCATCTATTTGTCAGCCGCAAAACGGTCAACGGCATAGCACGGGTAGGCGGTATCGAAATTGAACCCAAGAACGCTAACAGATATTGGGTATTGAGTCATCATACAGCAATCTTTATTTAACCGCTTTTGTGGTGTTATGATGTTACAAAATTACCCAGCGATAAATATATATCTAGGTTAATTAAAAATTCCTATTTGACCACGAGACAGTTTTCGTGAACTGGTGTTTTTTATTTTGGTAACTCGATCAAACACCAAGCAGTCGTTTTCTTGAGTCATCTTGAGAGACTTACTCACTAAGGACTTTTTAGTTACTTCGAAACCAAGCCATTTTTTTGCTTAAAAAATGTTTTACTCCCAAATTCCAGCAATCACTCGATTGTTTGGATTTCGGCGATCACCGTCTATGAGCAAGCCTTCTGGATGCGCTGTAGTAACAAATAATTGTAATTCACAGCTGGTTTGTTTACTCGCTCCGTTAAAGCTAGTGAATATCTTTTCACAAAATGTTTAGTAGTTGTTTGAAGGCATAAGTTCGATATTCGAAAACTGGACTTGAGTTTTTCTCAAGAAGTTTTCTATAAGGTGCTGTAAGAGCAAAAAAACTGCGTTTTACCGGTAAAATTTTGTTCGTACATAAGTAGTTCAGACATGTAATATGCTAAATAAAAAGTTGAAGCCGCCTTGAATATTCAATATGATTTTTGCAATGAAATTTCGTGATTTTGGTTAGAATCAACTGCGCATTTCCTTGCAAACATTCTGATATACAACTTGTCTATACTTCCTTTAAGATGGAGCTATCTTGGGATCAAACTCGCTTGCTAATCATGGACGAATGGCGCGTAGGAGAAAATGCTTGTTAAGCGGCACGCAGAATTGATGGAGCATGGAGCGATGATGCCATTACAGAAAGAACGGCTAGGAAGTGGTCTGCAAAGTTCAAAGCACGAGAGATCAGTCTAAAGGATTAGTCGTATTCGGGCCGTCCACAGGATCGTCAAGCTGTCCTTGAAGTGGTTGCGAGAATCCCTCATTGACATGCCGTATGCCATCCGAAGAGTTCGATTGTTGCTTCAGGACCACTGCCAACATTTTACGTTAACTTGGTAAGATTCGAAAGGAGTCAAAGTTGGTGTCACATGAGTTGACCGAAACCCAAATGGAGAAACGTTCTGTAATAGCTCATCGTCAGCTCGGTCGATGCGCTTGAATGACATCATTACCTGTGACGAAAAATGGGTAGCTTTTAACAATTCTCACAAGCACAAGAAGTGGCTCTGGCTTGGTCAGAAGCATTCGTCGACCTCCGTTAAAGGAATTCTGGAAGGGGAAACGCAGATTGGTAGCTTTCCGGAACAGCGCTGGCATCTCCATTGCGAAGTTCCCTCGGAAAGGCCAGATCATGAATGCCAAGCGCTAGTATTCTCAACACAGCTCCATCTTATAGCAAGTGTAGGCATGTTGTATACCGAAATGTTCGTAAGAAAATACGCAACTGCATGATACCAAATCACGTAATTTCATTGTTTCAAGGAAGAAAATTTTCTAAATAACTAATGAAAATCGCGCTGCGCGCAGTTCTAAAGATCTATTCTCCTATTCGGAAAATTTTTGAGTTCTACGTATTTTAGAAAGAACTTTGTTTTATCGTTCTACAGACACTCACTTTTTATTACATGTTATAATATCATAAAACTGTTATGAGGTTTAAGCAACGAACTAGTTGTTAAGCTGTTACAAAACTAATTGCTGTTTGTGCATTGCTACAATGCGCCGTCTGACACTAGAATGTAAAGCTAAAGCTCTCAGCTCTAGTCAATCCGTGAGAAATCCGCCATGCATTCGTCTTCAATTTTAGCTTCTTTTGAGGTAACTGAATGCATGCCTAACCCTTTAGAATGACTCACGGTGGCATTGATGCATAAAGACAGCGCCGATATTCTCTTAACAAGTCTACTATTAGTTCACCTACCGTGGAGGAACGGAATGCTTAGTGAACCTTGAGCGCGGAAGCCTTCAGCCACTGATTGATCGCTCATATTTATCGCAGGGCACCTCTAACCACTCCGCCATCGGCGCTCCGCCATTGGAATATCTTTTTCAAAAGATGTGGTCATGCTACAGAGCATCTCACTGGCCATTTTTCGCAGTTGCTGTTTGTTTTATAACTGATTTGGACTATGGAAGGGACGTTAGCCAAGAAGCAAGTCGAGGTGCTTTCTTACTGAACTTCAAAATGAGATGGAAGGCAGCAGAGACAACTCGCAACACCAACTGAGCATTTGGTTCAAAAGCTGCTAACGAACGTACAGTGCAGCGGTGGTTCAAGAAGGTTCTTAAAAGAGAAGAGAGATGAAAGATGAGGAATGTAGAGACCGGTGATCGGAAGTCATGGAAAAAGCAATTTGAAAGTTATCCCCTTGAGACTACATGAGGGGTTACAGAAAAACTTAAGGTCACCTAATCTACTACCATATTCGATATTTGAAGCAAACTGCAAAATAACTGCTGTCACGGCTCAATTCGCACTTACTTTTGCACTATTTTGTTACTTTGAGGGCAAAATGTAAATCTTTATTGCTTCTACAGCACTCCATAAGCAACTTTTCAGAATTCAAACTTAGTAGCAGATTTCGAAACATTTTTGTTAAAAAACTGTTGTCATCAATTTATTAATAAAAAATCTTGCGAAGATCAAGCACAGAACCTAGTTGAGTATGAAATGAGCCCGAGTGTAACGTAATTTTCCTTTCGCCGCTACTATAGCTCAATATAAAATTCCTTTCTAGAAAACGAGCTCAGTATTAGAATAGTCACTTCACAAGCTGTCGAATATTCATTAAAACTTTCGTGAAAAATTCTGTCTGATGATAAAGCCAACAAACGCGAATGCAAAACACACTATACACTCCAGAGGCAAATCTATTTTCTCCTCGCTGCTTTAGCCCATCAAAAAAGCCTATTCAGAATCCAAGCCATGTATTGGAATCGCCACTTTTCAGCTATCAAATGATTATTAAAAGTACAGTGAAAAATACGTGGCCGATGAAAAGATCACGACGAGGTCAGTGTACCTTTTTGGTACACTTCATCCTCAAAGGATAAAACTGGTGATAGTCATCAAGTGCTCTTTGCAGCATGCAAAGAACGCAAGAAGAAAAAAACTAAAAAAAAAGATAAAGCATGAAAAACTGGCACTAAGAAAAGTAAGCAAAGTAGATATCGTCAGGTATATCTGGTAAATAGCACTGCATAAATGCATAAAAACTAATCTAGATCTTTGCTCTAAAATCAGGGAACATGTCTAAACCACGGCGCATTACCGAAAATTCAATGGAAAGCAAGCAACTTCATTTTCTAAAATGGTGCTCTTGTGAGACAAAGAAAAAACGAACTTTTCTGAGCAAAAATAAATGCCATTAGGATCTTACTCTAATGGTTGATTTACTTCACATAAAATTAACAAAATTTATTTTCGTGAAAACACACTCTATAATTGTGTGACACTTTTTGCAGAATTTTTCAAACTAGTTCCTGAAAGCGAGATAGTGGACACCACAGCGTGCGCTTCAGGAAACTAGTCAGCTAGTTCTGAAAGAATTCATCATTCTTCAGCGTTAACGTCAACATGCAAAAAGCAAGACAGGATAAACTAGTGTGCTTCAGTTCCTCAAAAAAACGAACTCTAGAGATCTTCCAGCAGAAAACGGTCATAACCATATAAAATGGTAGAGTCGTAACTCAAACATTCTCGTTCCACCATCTACAAAATATCGTTAGAAGCTCGATCATACTCTCTGAGCACTCTGACAAGTCATTTAGCATTGCTAAAGAATCTAATCAAAGCTGGGGTTGCATCCCTTCTCATGGCCTTACGCATGCTTATGGAGTGCAGTAGTGAGATTGTAAGACGATGTTAAACTTTTTGAAATGTCATGAAACAGCATTCAACTACGCGACCTTGTTCTGTTAGGACCGCTCACAAATTACTACCAAGTAACCTGAATGCCTTCAATACGTAGACCATTGAACTAATGACAATTGCATCCTTCAAATTTTTTTCTCCATCTCTGTAAATCGATCCTCATTTTTGTAGTAAATCTGGGAACAGTAAGGGATTTCCGCCGACTAGTCGATATTTTAGGATTACCTCTTGCCGTGAAAAATTCCTCAGAACCTCTGAGTTCAAAATTACCACTAGTTTTGCTTCACTACGATGTTGCCAGTTTTTTCTAAGTACGAGTTTCACACTCGTGATAAGTGTATTTGAAATTTTTTACTTTATGATTATTAATTACTGGCAGCCATTTAATGAGTTTTCAAATGAAATGTCGCAGAACTAACAACCCTTTCCGTCGTGCTGGCGAATGAGTTTTCCAGCTCTCGATCGTCAGGAATCACAACTATCGTTCGATTAATCCCTCAAGAGTCATGTCATTTGGGTGTGCTATTATTGCACCTAAACCGTAGCGATGTTGAGTCATAGACAGCAGGGGTCTAAATTCACGGCTGTTCGCTCCCAAGCGGATGTCACGAAAAGGTCAAGGTGGAGCTCTTCACAATATAACCGGACAAACTCCTGAATAACCGCGACAACACTACAGACAGTAACATCCGGAAGCACGTATTCGTACGAATCACTTAGATCTATAGAAGTCTATCAGATGAAAGCGCTCATGAGTTTCGAACCGATACCCTTTCATAGAAATTTCGGCATCAGGTTCAAATTTAAAAGCACCACTAACGTTTAAAAGATCTCGCACTCTGGGCAGGAGTCTGTAAATCCTACTTATTCGGCTGTAGACAGAATTTCACCCGTCGCAGTCAATCTTCACAACAGATGATGCCAAAATCTATCACATTCACATACTTCCTCATAGTAAAAACGCGAAGTGTCTTGTCCATAAAACGAGGTCGAAATCACTAATTTTTCTATAAGCAATCAAAATTACTAGTTGTTCCGTGAGCGGTCAAAATTATCAGTTGAGCCATAAGTGCTCTTCCTACTGTATCTGCTTCTTCTAGTGATGAAATTTCGCGCATTCTTCACAAGCGAAGCTCTATTTCAACATTTCTGTATTTTAAAGCCGATTATTAGCTGAGCAGATGTGGAGGCTGGGAAGCCTCGATAGCTAGGTTAGCCCGCCGGATTTTTTTTAGAGATGTTCAAGGAGAGGATTTTACTCACTTCACTCCAATCTGTGCTCCAACTGCTTTCTCCGCTTCTATATAGAAACAACGAACGTGGAACGCTCGATCAACTTTCGTGATGAATAAAGGATGTAGTTGCACGACAATCGTCATACTGAACGCCATACCGCGAGGATTCACCTGCAAGTAAAGAGCATTATGAGAATCATGAGGCCACCCTACAAACTGAGTCCGTTATAGAACTGAAACGTCTACACTTGTAATGCTGTCAAGGCAGTTTACACTGCAAGAGATTTTGAATAATCTCGGACAACACGCAACAAACTCTCGAGCAGTCAGCCTTCACTAATAGAAAACTTTTAGTTTTTATTTTGACTTGCATTAAACCCTAGAGCTATCACACAAGAACACGTTCATCATTCTTTGACTACCGCTGTATATTAGATGTTCTAAGTGATGGTTTCATCTAAACAAGTGGTTGTTGATACATTGCTTACTTCACACTGTCTAATATCTAAGCGAACTTATTCCTCATTGAAGCCTAGAAAAGTTCCCTTCTTGTACAATTTACTGAACCAAATATTTTCGCAATATCAACAAAACCTTCGAGAACCATCGATCTACTGTTATTACTCTTGCAACTACTGATACCAACCCCGCTTCTAAGCTAGATGAGTGTTTAAATTTACTTAGTACAGTTATTAATCCTGAGATTGATAGAAAGTCGATTTTTGACTTTTTAATAGTTACGTTTTTCTATAACATATAAGACCACGTCAAACAGCAGGAGTACAACTCCAGCTGTTTATCTTTGCTAAGCATTCGGTTCGTGCTCAAACTCTATTCGAACTCAAGCGATTTAGCCCCTTGGCTGGTGCAAACCGCTGTACTGTGCTCGTACGCTTACAACTAAAATGATCAGATGAAGACGGTTGCTTAGATAAAGTTTGTCATTTAATAGCTGCAGGAGTAAAAGGTGGATGCTCATGTGGCAGTAGACGATAGACAGCACTTGTCAGTGCATAATAATCTTTGAATTTCCCATAGCTGTATTGAAATGCTAAACGCTTCAGGAGGTTGAAGGCCACAGTTATTGATAAAGAGCAACCATGAGTTGTTCACTGCTAAAAATCGCTTTTGACTGATTGTATGTGGTCGAATCTCCTTAAAAGTCATACACCTTTTCCGTTCTGCGTCATGCCGTAAATGGAATGTGTCTCAGTAGATGCTAGCTAGAATGCAGAAAATCTCCTGATTTGAAGAATGGAAAAACAGTGCTATAACTGCGCCGTAGTTGCATGAATGTCCTCATTGAATTTCTATCACTAATACCTCACATATAGCAAAATTGCACCAAATAAAAGTTTTTTTCTTAGACGGTATAATTGAATACTACCGAAAGAACCTTGACGGAAACTGTGTTACGATAACTACGCATTCAAGAGATCCTCTAAAAACGCCACAGATGTCGTTTTCATTCGAAGTTTTTCATTTGAAATAGCTCCTTCCATTAGCCGAACGAACCCATAAAAAAGAGCATTAGCTCAACAGAACTTTTACTGGGTGGAGCAGCACTTATAACATTTTCTCAATAGTTCTGCGATAAATATTCCTCAACATACTTGTTACTTTGACAAACAACAGTTAGGACGTGCGTGGTGCAGTGTTTTCATTTGTCAAAAAATATGTGAAGGCGTAGGATTCAGAATTCTATTACCGCAGTAATTAGCGGTGCGTCGAACAGCAATGGAAAAGCGTTGATGGACATGGTGGTAGCGATTGATTATTGCAAGCAAATTTAGGCAGGTCTTCGTGAGTGTCTACGACACTGAGTCTACAGAAATCTCCTCTGTCGGTAAATTTGAGCGACGCCGAGCCGCCAGACAGAATGCATCCGCCATTCTGGCGAGAGTCGTTGAATGACAAGGTCACGTTCAGCTGGAATGCTGGACTGTATAGCCGATTAACAGCCGAACAACGACGCTAAGTCGTTTCAGTTTAGCGCGATTTTGTTTTTCTTAGACAACGACGTAAACGACTGAATTACTTCTGCTCGCCCTTGGGTGTGCCATGAATTTATTATGAATACGAGAACAAAATGGGAAATTCGATTTCAGGCGTACTGGGCCATAGAGAAAGTTTGAAGGCCGCTCCACAATAAATACTTTTCCACTTAAATCTAACATTAACTACCGATTTTTGTCTACTAAGCGTATATGACGGTAAAAAATCACTCTTCTCGTCGCAGGCGATAAAAAAAGGTGCTTATTTTTCTTCCGGTCAGACCTTTTCTAGATTACTTTTGAACTAATTGTTTCTATTTCTAATTTTTCTATCTTTCTGTATTACTCATTATTTTTGCTTATTTATTTTATCCTTCTTTTTTATGTTCCAGTCTTTTCTCTTCATTTATACTCTAAACCGCTGTCAACATAAAAAGCGTCAGTTTTGAGGAACTCTCAAGATTTTATTGATAGTTATCAATATATGTAAATCATAGATATTAACGACTGTAGCCTACTGACTTTGTAGAATTCGGCGTTACAAGAAAAAAATCCAGATTGAAAGGAAAAACCAATCACTTTATGCAATTTATTTTCGAGCAAATAAAAAGGGATGGATCTCTCTTTCCTCTAACTCCTCTATCTTTCTCACTGGTATTCTTCGTCACGTTATTCATTGACATAGTGTTGTTGATAGGTTACTAACAACTAGCTATTAATATCAAAATGGAGCGCGACTAAATCCTTTTGGAGCTCAAAAAAGGTTAAGTTGATATTAAGGTTGCCCAGTCAAAAACCTAATTTGTACAACTTTCCTTCTAATCTTTGGCTGTATTTACAAAAAAAGTACTTTTATTAACGAAACCGCTTCGGGGTCATTACTGAAACAAGTTCTTGAAGCATCTACCTCACGTTTCCGATTGATATCACACTTCTCGAAGTCGAACACTGCCTGTGTGGTGTTACGGAACGAGCACTCCGGTCGGTTGAAGTGACCTTTTGCGAAAACATGCGATGGTGGCTGTTTCTGAGTACTAACAGCCACTGAAAGTTTACCATGTCCACATTCTATTACGGGCTTGTCTGGAAGATGAAGATTAATCTCAGATAAAATGTATTTTGTATTCTGCTATTTTCTGTATTTTAGACATTGTATTCTACCTGAAAAGGGTGAAGAGTAATGTGTCGATGATAATTGAAAAATGACTCCTCCAGTGAGTCTCAGAACCTGACCTACAGTCATGCATAACGGATTATCCTAAGTCTAGAGAGAATAGAAGCAAAGTCAAGTGAAATGATTTTCTGCTGATAAAAGCTCAACAATTTTTCGTGAAATTTCATTTTCCCATAGTTCACTCACTGGACACGTCAGAGAACGGTAAAGGCCTGCTTATATCGATATTAGTGATTGATGACATAAACGACTAGAATACAAGAAAAACGCAAAGACGGGTGGTAATGATTCGCATGGCGATGCAGTGCACGCAATCTAGCCTTAATTATCCACTGACTTTATTATTTGCTGCAATGATCTGGCACGATTTTTGGGGCTACGTCGTTATGCAAATATATTTTCGGGAAATTCATAAGCACTGATGATCCTTGACACATTCTCGATGAATAACTTCTGCAGAGATCACGCGCGTTCTCGACGTTTCTCCTGTATGTACAGATATCGATACATGAGCTAATCAAACGGCCCGAAATTTTGGTGTTAAAGTGTGCCCTTTTGTGATTGAAAAATTTCTATTTTGAACATGCCAGAAAAAGCAGGAGCGGTCAATGGAGCGATGATCTCATTGCTGATTGCTATACAAATACTGATTTCGGCACCATAAAAACCGCATTCAAAGGACACGTTCAATGAAGGAACATGCTCATTGTGGATAATGCCGTCACGAATGTATTATGAATCACATTTGAGCCACGTTTTTCAGGGTATCGTCTATACTACAGTTCCTTGTGTACGGCTATACGTAGTGTTATTTGAGGAGACGGTTGACTGAGCGTGAAGACACTTTTTGGAGAAAAAAAGAAAGTTCTGATCAAAATAATCTGTTTCACATGACCAAAGAATCCAGATCTAGGACATTTTTCATAAATATTCGTATTATAGCGGTTAGGTGCCTGACTCTGATTATTCGAATTACCATAATATCTTCATTTTGTACTTAAACTACAATAGAATGGATTGGCAGTCGTACCAGTGAGTGCGTTTTCGAATTCGATGTCGCTGATAGATGACGCTGCTGAGGCGACAACCAGAAGTAGGCTTTTCGTCAATAATCGCAGAAGCATTTTATATCAAAACGGCTGAAACTAGGTCTTCACATGCGGTTAAGTAGGAATAAGCAGAAATTTATCGCAAAATTGCTGTAATATGGCGAAAAAAAACATTTTTAAAAGTTTGCACTACGAAAAACGAGAAATCTTCAACAGGAAAACATCAGAACAGCAACATCAACAAGAGCAGCAATAACAACAACAACAGCGAAATTACGCGGGTCACACTAGTCCGAGGGGTTACATTTTAGAAATTCCTTCCCTCGATTGTTTTCAATTCCTTTCTGCGGGGAACTTTCCCATGTTTGAGAGCAGCCACACGAAGCATTGGGTTGAAGAAATCTCCAACTTTGAAATGAAAACCTTTCATCCACTATTTACTTTTTATCCTCATCTCCATCTTGTTCTCTCTCTCTCTCTCTCTCTCTCCCTTCCCTCCTATTCCCCTGCATTCGCTTGAAAACATAACTATCATGGTTTTTTGTGCGCTAATTTGAAGTCTTTAGGTACTGTAGTTATGTTTTTCCGCTTGTTAATGAATACGTAGAGCTTTTTTCTCATGAACACCTGAAGGCAGACGCCACCACGTTCATGAGAAGGCCCACAGAGTGACCATTAACTTCCAAGGTCTCCTATAACCTGCACTATGCATCCCTCTGTCCTCAGCGTCCATAATGACACCGCCAACCTTGGCGTCGTCTTGCAATTTTTTCCCATTGTCCTCTCTCACAAACTCATCTCACACAAACACAAACACATATACGCGCACCTGTTTTCCTCTAAAGCCATGTGGCTTGCCACCCTCAACATGAATCTTCTTTATCCTGGGAATTTTCATCGCGATATAAAATAGTACCTCTAGCTGTTCATTTAAGGATAGTGTTTGCGCGTTGTAGGGCCAAGAAGTGCTACATATCAGTTTGGAAATTCTATGAGATTTAAGGAGATTAGTTTCAAAGAGTTTAAAGGAACACAGAAAATTAGGAAAATATCGATGAGATAGGGTTTCGTCGTCGACGACGACAAGACGATATGTCGATGAGTTTAATGAGACAAATGTAAAGGAACGACGACATAACGATCACAAGTGGAGCTGGCGCTTTACTTTGATCAACAGAGGAGCTAAAACCGGAGGCAAAGCACATGATGGTTCCAGTTCCATACTTCTGAAATTCAACGGTGTCTTTGATGCGACATAAATATTGTGAGCATTTTCTAAACTTTACTTCCTACAGCCATCTTTTCATACAATCATCTCCACATATGCTGCGCAAGTCACAACCATTGCTGCGTTCGACTTGTTACCTTTTGTCTATTGTCCGTGAAGCTCGTTAAACTTTTCACGTGTGTTGCTTCTTAAGGATTCTTGTCGTCCTTATGAATTTCGCCGGACACTTGTCGAATCGATTCACCCTCGACTGTTCCCAGACATGTCTAGTAAACAATTCACCAATTTTGAAGGAATGAAAAGCTCTGTAACTCCAACGTGGAATCGGGCCAGAACCGTAACACCAACGAACGGCATTATCATCATTCCCATTCGACCATTAGAAGTCGTTGAGAAGTTGAAATAAGAGATGATGATTAGATGTTTGCAGTAGATACTAAAACATCAAAACATATACAGTAATTTGGTACAAAAAGCAACGGAGAGAATTTGCATCAGGTTTATCGACAGTGCTATTGTGAGATATATGTACATAAGACAAAAAGGTTGGATTTCTTCGTTAATTTCATTAACTTTGAGGAAATACGAAGACTATCGACTATAGACGTTTAGAATTGTAAGAGTAAAGCAGAAATTTTTTCAACTGATCAAGGTGAAGGTCGACGTTGTTGATTCATCTCGAGCAAATGGCCGAACAGGAACGAAACCTCTAAGTCATTTCTATGGCTTAAGGCGGCGACAATTGAATTAGATGGAAATATCGCGTAGAA
The DNA here is from genome assembly GCA_019055375.1 of Parelaphostrongylus tenuis. Classification (NCBI taxonomy): domain Eukaryota; kingdom Metazoa; phylum Nematoda; class Chromadorea; order Rhabditida; family Metastrongylidae; genus Parelaphostrongylus; species Parelaphostrongylus tenuis. The sequence goes on from JAHQIW010003849.1 coordinate 171,443, forward strand.
CAATGAACAAGTCTTCTCCTCACATTCTGATTCACTACAGACGTTTTAGGCTATGATGAATTGCATCGTAATAAGTCGTGATCATACTCATAATACGCGCATTCAAGTGCGATTTTGCATCCACTGATAATTGGGGTTGGTCAAAAAGATGGATTATGAATTTTGATATCTGAATCATTTGGTCCTCAGGAGATTGAAAGCTAGTCAGAATCACAAGTTAGAGCACGGCTGAAATACTTCGTAAAAGTTTTCAGACCTAAAAAGTCCCACTCAGAAAATCTGCTATGTCGCCACTAACAAAATCCAATTTTTTTACTTTGAAAATTTTCCATTGAAAATCTGAAGTCTGTCTTGCTTTGCATGGTATATTACTTTCGACCCACACGAGCGGTCTGAATCTATATTATCTCACTATTTTCCTTTCTCGCGCGATCTACTTTACTTCGCACTCGCATCAAGAATGAAATATCAACCTAAAATCTGTCAGAATCTTTCATTTTTGCTAGAACTTTTCTTTGTCGGAGTATTCAGCTTCATTTTTCAAAAATTTACTGTACTTCAAAGGTCACTACTATGGGTTTCTGCAAAGGCGAATGTAATCTTTTCCTCTTCTTTCGTATAATAGCACCTTAAAGCTAACTGCTTCTGATCATTTTGACATAAGACTAAATTTCGCGTATTAAATTCGTTGTTTCTTCCATTGCCAATATCTAGGTACGAATACAGTGGTCGAGCATGCTGGCGGTCACATACGCGAGCAATAACACGAAGGAGTTCCCATTAGGTGCTACCCGATGAACAAATGTCTAGAAAAATGCTAGATAATGATACTTATAAAACATCAAAGCTACGGGAGACAGGCTAAAAGAGTTATCTCCATTGTATTCGATTAAAATTCAACATCGGATTTACAGCAACTACATTTGTCGCCATTCGCCATGTAGATGACACTTGCATTTCGAGAAACTTTGCCACATAAATCACAAAGCTCCAAAACGATAACTTTTTGCAAGTATCTTTACCTTGATGAAGCGTTTGAGAAGCAGGGAAGATATAGTTAAAATGTGAGGAGATATCTGTGAGTTGGCAAATATAGAAAATTCTGAAAAAATTTGAATTTGTTGGTTTTGTCCGTGTTTTAAGCTAAACAAGGTTCACAACAGTGAAAATCTGGATATTTCGAATTCAAAATTAGTCATCTGTTGCAAAGATGGCAATTACGACTATTTCGATCATTCGAAAACTTTCAAATAATTTAGAAGGTAGTGTTAGATAAGCACTACGATTCGCATAACTTTGAAGGTCAAAACATTACATATCTTACAATCTCAATCCGAAAGGTTCGATTCCCTAGTTCGATCTGCATTTTTTCCACTTTTCCATCGTCAGCCTACGATTATGAAGCAACCACTTGAGGAGAGGATTACTCTGCCTGTCACTGACCACAGGTGGGCTATGTTACAACTGTGTTAGTCGGCATCCCAGTCGTGCTACAAGAATTCGCCTGCGTCCATCCATTCACAACGTATTTAGAAGTGGTCATCGCTCATCGCGCACCTTTCCCGTGACTGTTTGCTGTGGCGCATCTGAGAACATCGAGAATGGACAGATACTTGTAAAACACACTTCAGCGAAATTTCTTCGAAAATTATCTTCATCAATGGCATTTATCATAGTATTGTGCAAAGAAGGAGTTTTGCTCGCTAAACACTTGGAAGAGAAACACGGCTATTACTGGGACTTAGCTTACTACGATATCTGCCATCGGATAATCAAACTTACTCCTGCTCAAGTATGCACATTTATGGACGTTCGGTAGAAGTTCATGTGATTTCTCACTTCCTTATCTCAACTTCTTGGAAAAGTTGGCTCTCATTAGAAAAGATTTTGTCATAGGGAAGCCATCATGTTAAATCCCCTGATCGAGCAGCTCAGTAACTCAGGTAGTGAAGAACAAGAAATAAATAAGTAAATATAGTTGGTCAGCTGCGCAAGAAGCCGTGACACTGAAGAAAAAGCAGCGGACAGACAATGATGAATAAAGTGGGCGGAAATATCACAAGTAAGGAGGTGTGGCAAAACTGTTTTCTGTTATACCATTATTAGCAGTGTATCATAAATAGATAACTTCTGGTCAAACAGTGGATTTAGTGAAATCAGTATAGAATCTTCTAGTGATAATATCAAAACTCTTTTTTCAGTACTAAAGATTGTTGTAACGAAGCACTTCGATTCTCGTGCGCATGCTAAGAAGATAGCAGCTATATGAACCCTGGTGTAAGAGTGGCATAAGTGAAAATCATTTAGTGAGGTGTTTGGGTACACTGGAAGCCCAATCTTCTCAAATTTGAGATCCAAATGGGATTTTCGCCATGGACAGTAAAAGTCTTTTGCTGAGAAGAAAAGAAAATCGGATTGTTTATGCGACAGAATCGAATACAAATTTTTTATTTATAAGTATTTGTAATAAAAATCCAAGCAATGGATGCTCGATTCAGTGATAGGTGACTACCGTCTCATCGTAATCGAGGTGTAATCAGGAGTATCAAAAGAGATACACACATAAGGTTTACGTTTCGTAGTAGTGCCACTCAGGCCGAGCCGGTAACTTATATTAAAGGGAACATATATCCGAAATCACCATTGCCCTTGAAAAGTTCCATTCCCAAAGCGACAAAGTTCCCCTGCGATTCACAACTATCTGTAATGACGATCTGGGAACGTTTTTTATAAACCCTAGCGAAAAGAAATCTTTTCAAGGAAACAACAAACCAGTTAAATGGAGTATGTACTAAAGATGGCATGATTTACCGTAAATGTAGGTCATTTGGGTAGATATTTATGAAAAATATTAATAGGTTTTCTCTAGTCGATATTCATAGCTATTTTGCGAAAACTATATTTGTATAATGAGAGCCAACTACGAGATTCACATAAGGAAAAGATTTACTATAAGTGCTTTTGAGCAGTTTAGAAGTACTTCTTATCTAAAGCGTTGAGAAGCCAAGACCTTAACATAGAAGATGTGGCTAGATAACAAAGCAGCCATATTTCTTGAGTAAGCAGCAGCAAATCCACGAAAGGAATACATCTATGAAAGCGTTACACAGTGCTGGTACAAGTCGAGAAATAGTTGTAATGCTTTTAAAGACGTCATTAATTGGTTGATACATCTCTTCAGAGATGACGACCTCAACTTGATGCTGAGAGGATGTAAAGGGCGAAAACTGATCGCTGACTCGCACAAAACCACGCCCACTGAACGATGGTAGTGGGACATGGAACAGGGCTAGACGTCGAAAAAATATAGGAACGATTCACATGGTAGCAATTCTGAGTCGACAAGAGGATCGCGGACTAGCAAATAGCCAGGTAGCAGTTAGAGGATTCAAAAACTCTGAAGACTATGCCCTTCGAACTTGGGAGTAGTGCGGTAGCCATTGTAAACTCATATCTCCTGTGATGGAGGGTGATGAAGAGATGCTGAGGATCTGGAAAGTTGTTGAATATAGCGAGCCAATTTGATGAAATCATTTTAGGAAGAACTATTATCTTATCCTAAGAGTGGCAAATTCTCTCCATGATGTAAATGGCTGGTTTATGGTCTGTGCACGAAGACTGATTAACCATAGATTTCACGCTGAAGCCCAGGTAAACATCATGAATGTGCTGTCAATCTCACAAAAAATGTATTGTTTCATCAAAAAATTGTCTTCAAGAGAACGAAGTACGTTACAGGTTACATCGAAAAATTTAAAACCTATGACTAAAATTCAGAAGATCGGGAGAAAAAAGGGAAAAATCAAAATTTTGATCAACAATGCGAGAGAAAAATTTATACAGTGAAAAAATTGAATGAAGAAGATGAATTGGATAAAAGGCATAAATACTCGCGTAGTCATCATCTGTCCACTTCCTGTACAAATGTGGTTAGCGGATGATAAATTGCGCAAGAGACAGTAGCGAAAAAAATAAAGGTGAAAAACGATCGAAATAATCGAATGATCGAAGTCACAAAGGAAACTAAAGACGATAATCGCATGTACCTGTCGTCATATGTAGCAAAAAAAGGCGTATGCCAATCGTCCCAGCTAATTGCACATGGTGAGGTTTGACGAAAAGGGCGGGGTTAGAGGCACGGGAAGGAGGTGAAGGCAATACCTTTGTATGAATGCCACCATTCTCATTAGCATTCACATCGCACAGGTCAAGGGGTCAGCCGGCATTCGTGGAATGATTCGAATCCGAATACCTTCATATGATTGCCATCCCAGTCAATAAATAATGTCGACATATGAGAAAATGTCATATATTTCTGAGCTTTCCGAATGATCGACGGAAAAATCCAGATCCTGTCGATAGCTTCCTTTGAAGTGTCATAAAAAAAGACAAAATCCACTTGATTTTCGTTTTAATGTTCGAAAGTTCCTCAGTCAACCACCACGGACTTAACGCACAAATGGCCGTTCTCCTTTGATTTTTTTCCATAAATTTTCAATTAAAGTCAATTCTTTCCAAAGTGATAACGTGACTGAGTACTTCGTAGTAAAGTGATCTGAAAAATGAAATTGGTCATATGAAATTTACAAATGATTTTCAACTTGTTCATAAACTGCCTATATTACTTTAGCAGCTGGAGTATATATAAAGCAGAAAGCTTTACAAGGCATATAGAAAGGCTGGGTTATCGCAAATCAACAGTGACAATCATTATATCACTTTGAAAATCTCTTCCTATCTTGAAGAGTGTAAAATTGTAATACTGCAAGAAGTCGAAAACAGTAATCGTCGTCCTCAAGCGTCGGCTAATCGCTAACTTCGCCGCTCAAATCTTTCACTTGGCTGAAGAATTCGAATAACAAGGTGCGAACTTCTTTGCCGTCGACAAAGAACAAATTGCATATGGTGAGTACATGAGGAGGACCTATCGTGCAGCCTTTCCGGAATAGCAGCGTAAATCATGCCCGACCCCCGTCAAGTGTTAGCGGGTGGAAACACAACATATCTCAATAGGCTCGAAACAGTACATGAAGTGAACCATTTCAAAGGACGACAAAGAAAGGAGCTCATTAAGCATGAATTGTTTGGAGAAGTAATTTGAGGTAAGTTCAGCGAGCGTAACCATCAACGGATGTATTTGATCACAGGTGTCATCTCATTATGCTCTCAATTTCGCGTTCTTGACAGCTTTGCTATTTGTTATGCGAGCTCGACTAAGGAAACTGAGCGCTATTTATAAGTCAAGAGCTTCAGAAATTCAAAAAAAAATCGGTCTTTGTTTAGCTATGAAAGGCTATTAGGCATATGCTTAATTTTGTAAATTAATGACAGTCGACAAAAAGTGGATGAGAATTGATGGCCCAATGGTTATTAATGGATCAGTAGAGACAGTTTTTTTTTCTCGAACAAAGACTTTGTCTTAAACAATCCTAATTACGATCTGACGAGACTGGAAATGTTGCAAGCAAGTGCAGTACTGTGATTTCCTCTATTCACCAAGAATAAGCTGATGAAACTTCAATGGGATCTTATTCGATTTAGCTTGTATACGCGATTGATAAATATTACTAATTCGATTAAGTTTCGATGTCTTCGTCATCTTCAGAGCCGATGATTTGAATCGATCATCCACGGTAGTCCTTTGAAGAAGACAGAAATATCGAAATGTTAAGCGGATAACTTTTATTCGTCAACCTTTTATAATGACTAATCAAAAAATAAGTTGACAGTGATTGGACATGGCGAGGTTAATCAAAAGTCAATTTCAAAATGTTTGCAAGTTTCTTGATTACGTAAAAAAGAATTGAAATGCGCTCGGTTTGATGTCGTTCAATCTGCAAAGCATTAGGGATACTTTTCCTACAGATCAATCAAACGATTACAAAAAAATGATATAAACTACCGTTAAGTTAATATATTCCCTACTAGAAGTTATTAATTGAAAACAATTTTATAAGTAGAGTAATGTCAGTAGAACATTCTTTGGCATGAGTTGATGCTAAAGCAAGCGTTTGAAGAGGTAATGTGGATGTTACACGACGATGTAGCATAAAATTAAGGAGGAGAGTCTGAAGATTAACTTTGCAGTGATTTCATGATAATGCAAATTATAAGCATTATAATCACGAAATGCTGCAAAATGGGTCCAATTGAAGCAAAGAATTCCGAAGGGGATTAGCTCAGAAGGGTAAGACTTCGCGTAACTAACCGGACATTGATAGAAACTTGTAATTTTCATCGGATACCTCGCTTAACAAAGATTTCAGTGAGCAAACAGCAATGTGAGCTGTAATCTAATATCGGAGTTACTCATTGCTATCATCTCACCATGGCAAAAGTTCTGGATTTCTAGAGCGTTTTTTTTAGTTTTTTTCAGAACTTTTCTTTGAACTTTATAAATTATTGAGAGCATTCAAGCATTCTCTTAACGATTCCGCACTTAGTGACAGAACATTTGCCGAGGTGCCCGAAAGTCGACTGTTCGTTGAAAAGAGGTATCAGGTGAGATGTTCAGGTGTTCTTTTAGCTTCAAAAGTATTGGTGGCTGTGGTCATGTGGTAGAGGAGTTTTCGTGCTGCGGAATCAATCCTCCTTCGTTTGATCAGTCACCATTGTTGGCATCGATGTTCATGCCTATGTTCTAACCATAACCCGCTGTGGTGATAGGTTCTTCACCAGTCAAAAAGTTGTGGTGAACAGTTTCAGTGCTCATCATCGAGTTGTTATCATAGTCATCTATTGACGCAAAATCTATCCTGGAACTATCTAAGTGGGTTCATGTTCTGATAATCTAATCACATATAGACATGTTTTGAGCGTTTTATGGCGTCTGGTACGGTACTTATTAGACAGCTGCTGCTTCGCCCTTGTAGGTTCATCAGTAGTACGGTGCCTTTCGGTTCAACCAATCCCTTGTGAAACAACAGCCGTCTAGTGAAGTATAAATGCCGTACCAGACCTCATGAAAGGCTGAAAACATCTTCTCATGTTATCAATTCATCAGAATGTTATTGTTTTGGAGCGAGGTTCATTTAAACAGTCGAGAGTAAAGGTATGTTTCATGTTTATTCATAATTGCATAGCAGAGCGCAAGCCGCATCCTTTATAGCATGACATAGCATGACGAGAATGTAGATATCTTTTCCATTCATCTTTTCTGTGATGCTCCATATTGGGTGATGTGTTTTCAAACTATTGCCTGCCTTACACCTTTCTTTCACAGGTTGCTGAAATACTACTTTTGGATGGATTTTATGAAAGAAATTGTTATAGAATCATCATCAGTGAATGCCCAATGGCGGAAGCGGTATTTTACTTGGAAGCGTTTATCGTCATAAAAAGTCCTGATACCATAAGCGTCGCTTGACTTCGTGGATGAGTGAGAGTTCTGCCATCTAAGACCGACCTTTTCTTGAGACGCTGGCCATCTTAGTAGCAGTATACTCTTATTTGTGCTCGGAATAGCAAATGTCAAAGTTGTTAATGGCCGAAGTACTCTTCTATGGTTTACTGTACGTCTAATCTTGACACTCACGAACACCTCTCAATCACAATGAGATTGCAATTTAATAGAGAGCTTATTTTCAGTAGCATAAACATATTTGTCAAGTATAATAACTCTAGAGGAACAATTTTCCAAGGGGTTTCCAACTAACCAGATAGAGAAAAATTCGTTATTCATTTCGCCAACGTATGGGCAATGGTTTTTGGAAAAAAAACTTCTTCAGTACTCATGATTGAAGAAATTTTTACAGAGGAGCCTACCGGAGGTTTTGAAACTCTAATATAATTTCTAAACGAGCTTTGACTCCAGCAAGCTCTACTGAAGCACCAGAGAGAACGGACAGATGAGCATGCCGACAGGAAGAGATGCACAGAGGGTCGTGATGTTTGGAGACCTTGCATACACGAAGCTCGTTCGTTTTCGCGCTTGACCCCATTCCCTTCTACCCGATCGTGTTTGCATGTTATCTTGGTTGTAGAGTCCACGGACCTTATATGAAGATGATCTGCGAATGAACATATTTTGGGATTTACTCTGAAACCAATCACTCATGAAAAAGTAGATGTTACTTCGCAGGCCAGATTGAGAGAGATCATGACTATTTATGGAAATGAGGCAAACTAAATGTGCTTGTCTGCGTCCACTTCATATATTACTCAACTAATAGTCGACATAATTAATAACGTCACCTTTTGAGCGGCCAATTTCAAATCCTAAAAATTTGGTGTAGTCTAAAAGAATGTTTGAAGCCTCTTCGAGTGTCCACCAATGGCTTAAGCACGTTTCAGCGATTTTGCCCACCTCGTCGAACCCTACCGAACTACCTGTACCAGCGCACCACTGGTGCCCCAACCTCGGAAATGTCCAAAACATTCTCTCAAACTGTTTTTGCGAATTTTGCCGTAGGCTGACTAAAAATCAGAGAAGATCGCAACATCAAGTGATAATTCATATTGTCTTGACTGATCCATCGTCGACCATCCCTGCCATTAGTAGGGGTCACTCATAGGGCATGCGGCACTGATGAGGCTGGCGAAAACGCCGAAGCGTACGTAAGCCACTGATGTGCCAACCTCGGAAGGTTCAAAGCCTTCTCTCAAAATATAACTGTAAACGCAATTTTTGCGTCTCTGTTTCCTTAATAACTGTGTTCTTAGCAGGTTTATCAAGAAACACAAGCAAGCCCACCAAGGCGGAGGAAAAACTCTCAAATACTTCTTAGTGGACTGCTCTATTCTGCGTCATGATTTTTTCCACTTGGCGAAACGTACTCCGAAAAGGTGGCTAAAGAACCGAGATGACCTGTTGCCGTTGTCCTAAATGCTTATCTCGAGAGTACACGTTCCGTGTCGAGTTGTATTGTGACAAAATTGAACTTCTCTGAGTTGCACTTTACTGCCAAGCAAAGGTATGCCAGGTATTTAAGGTTAACGAGTGTTCTTCTTCTATTGCCCGTTTCTGTCTGTATGAACCTAAATAGATTTGCTCTCTTGGTGTGTTTCTCGCTATGAGTGCGCCATAAATGATTACGGTCGCTTTGACCGTAACCGTGTGTTGAATAGTCGCCTCTTGTGCGTCAAGGTTGTAATCGCATTGGTAAGACAACATTGTCAACAGTCTCACAATAACAGGAAAATTCTCAGCGCAGGATGTCCATCTTGCGGTGCACCATGGAGACTAGCCATTTGTAGCATTTGCCGTATAGGGCGGAGTGGACGCCCAGTCTGTACTTCCAAAGGATTTTCGTGTTGTTCTCAATAATCGAGTCATGAGAGAGTTTGAATACATATACTAACCAACTGGCTGGAAAAGCTAAGACTGGATATGTATTGAATTTCGGATAACGCCCTGCATTGGCTTTATACGATACCATTATCGTGCCGTATAAGGCGGAAAAAACCGTATAAGTGCGAAAAAAAACCTTCAAACTTCACTTTTTTTGTATCACCTCTTATTGTTATTTCACGAAAATTTGAAGTTCGACCTTATCTGAATCTCGGCATGAGTGATGAAAGATCCTGCAGACTGCCTTCTTCTTTAACAAATCTTTCGTGAGGTTGTTTTCCTTGCTCAAAACTCGATAGCTGACGAGGTATATAGCTTTTCGTCAAATAAACCTTGAGCGAGGTTGATATTCCTCACTTTGAACGAAGGCTAAAGTTTTGGCAATTTCGTCTTTGTCAGAAGCTGGACGTATAATTAAGCAAAGAAGAGAGTGTCTGAACATTACAGACGACATAGCCCGTATCTCTGATTTATTTTCTAGTCTGAAGAAGGCCCGTTTTTCACAAAGCATCACAACTCACTGGTGACCTCTCCCAAATGAAGGTCAGCGGTGAGTTTTTACGTAGCACTCGGTCTATTGAACTAACTTTGCATCAAATTTTCACTAATTATACGAAATATCAACCGAGTATTTAGATATAATGTGGTATGACCAGGCTCTGACGAAGGCAAAATCGCTGAAACATTAGCTAATCAATTTGAAGGGAGGAATATCATTCTCGTGTAAGCTTTATTTGAGGAAAAGGACAGTTCTCAAGATGTAGCAAAAATGAGTTCATTAGTAATCATAATCCAGAACAATAAGAAGCAGATATTGAATATCCATTAATTTTGAATGATATGCAAAACTTTCAAACGTTAGCTGGGATTTGAACCCAAATTTCACCTCTTTCGGGGCGTGTCGCAGTAAACATTGATGGCGGAACTATATTGTCGGTAGTGTAATGGTTAGCACGCGCTCCTCAAAAAGGTGAAATGCTAGTTTGAACCTCGTCTGACGTTAAAAGTTTCTCATGTCACTCAACCTTATTCGATATAAATTTATCAAATCATACAACCGCTAAAGACAATCAAATAAAAAGATTTGTAATTATTGAATAGAGAATGGGTAAAACGAGAAAGACAACTTGTCTTCAACAACCACTTGCCCGTAGTCTTGAGAATAATAAAATCAGTTGTTCCGTTGTATACATACTTATTAGAATCCACAAACTAACTAATGATCATCTTGTGTCCATCGACCCATCAACATTCAACAGTAGACCGATCATCACGTGTGTTGGCAGGCAGATGGATAGGACAGCATGGTTTCTGAGACCTCATATTATCTTATTTGTTTACGTTTACACCAGCCTACCTCCATAGCACAAAATTTTACTTGGAACACTTAAGTCATAGACAGCACGTATGTATTGATACTTCCGATGTTAGCGCCCTTTGCAAATACGTTTGGAATGACGTTGCCGTACAAACTATTCATAAAATGCTGATAGAGATTGGCGAGAATGTTCATATCTATAATTTAGCGACTCGACATCTCATGACTCTTCTGTAGAAGCTCTGAGTTGTTCTTTAGACGGTCGAAGAGAATTTTGACTAGATCAGAGCGATGACCGTGGTACAACAATTAGCACCATGCCTTGTCATTGCCTTCATGTTTGAAAAATGAATCTTTAGTTCTCAGTTGTCGTCCATTACTCTGATACGATATATGAATGAATGCTTTGTCATCTGCTCGATTCAGCTGGCGATGCAGAAATATTTTGAACTGTTGATTGAACAATTAGAGTGTATAAAGTTCAGACGAGAAAGATCAAGGAGAGTTAGCTTTCGATTTTGTACGTTCAAATACAGCTCTGAGAAAGTGATTACATCGAGAAACGGTCTCGAAAACCAAGTAATAAAAACATTTAGTGCATTAACTCTCTGCTCATCCCTTACACGGGAAAAAAGCTTGCTGTAGCATATTCAGAACAGCAGCAAGTGTTTCACGAAAGCAAAGAAGGAAAATGATCACTACATTTGACACAATAAGTAGTTGTCTCAAATGGTTACGAAAGAGCAGCCACTAACAGACTGGAAAGGGAAATAGGCGAAGGCAGTAACAAATCAATGTGAATGAGATAATAGCTTTGAAATACCCTTTTTAACAACGAAATAAGAGTCGCAATTAGAAGTGTCTCAAAAACAGTGGTTTGAAAAACTCTGTCAGGAATGTACAGGAGTCACTAAAAGATTATGACTCGAATTGGTTCAAAACCGCTTGTGCGGCCGTCGTAAAATACGTGACATAGTGTCCTGAAGTTAGAGAGAGACTGTTTAAGTTCAGGAAAAATATACGTGATCTCTTGTGAGAGATGTGGTGACAATACATAAGAAGAAAGAGTAGACCACTTGGTGCTTGCATAAAAGAACACTTAGATAGAGAGTCGAAATTCTGTAGAAGTAACTTTGGGTGACAGGACAGAGAGACATATCGGTGACGACTTTGAGGTGGTGATATGAATCTTTGGAGGGGAGTCAAAACCATTGGAGCGAAAAACCACTGAGCTCTTTTAAATGATTTCAAAAGTCCGGAAATCTACAAAACAAGAGAGTGGCTGAACAAAATTTGACAAGATACCTTATGTCAAATTGGTTTTCCCGTTTGAGTAAGGATCCACTTTCATAGTGAGTAACAGCACACTGATGACCTCTCCTAGATGAGTAAGTGAACGGTGGATTCCATGTGGTAGGTGGACATTTGGATAGATTTCCTCATTCTATTCTTATCAAATATTGGAAGCAATACCCGAATAACTGCATTGCCGCAATCGCCGAAAAGTTAGCCACCGAATCTGAAAGGAGCAGCGCAAATCTTGCGCATGTTTTATTTAAAAAAGGGGTACTATGTAAAATATCCTTTATTAGTGTAGATGAGGCCAAGAGGCGCAAATTCACTCATAATCTACTCTTGGTAAGGTGCTGCATAAGAGTTAACAAAGTTTCCCGATTATTGGGCTTTGCCAAGTGGGTTTGAAAGAGCAAAACAACCACCACTACTATTTCCATCAGCTGCCACTTGCTAATTATTTACTGATAGGTAAATGATTTATATAGTGAGTCGGTGGGTGCACACCATTCACATTACTCGACGCCATACAATTGCGTGAATAACGCGTGTTGCGCAACGGTTAACCGTGCTCTCAGAACTCAGTAAGCCTTCCAGTCTTCGAGGGTCGGCGAACTGCTGCCGACTTGTCATGCTACTTTGATACATCGGTAAGCCATCGCAAGTCATTGTTGAGGCCAGATGTGCATCCAGTCACCTCAAACGATGCCAAAAATTTGCGAACACATGGCAAATCTTCTAGGAATTTATCAGTGCCAAGAGCTTCACCTTTCACCCTTCGAACTAAATGGATCCCATCACTATTCCTCACCATTTGAACTGTGTGGATTGCAGTACTTTCGTTTGATTCATCTTCTCACATCCATCGGCAAGGATCCTTAAATTCAGGCATGGATTCAGTATTGAATGAGGAATGTTTTCTGATCTTCCCTGTGAATATCAACGAGTGGTGGTTCAGTTAATTTTCGTCAATCCTGGAAAAGCCAAACTAATGCCTTCTCTTGACTACAAATCTACTACCTCGTTACCTCCTTCGTTAATCTACAAGTACAAAATCGTAAGCTTTTCTGCTACCTGTAGGATTTTGCACCACATATTTCTGGTATGCTTTTCTAGGACAGATACAAAACATGACGACATGGGCCATGGTAATGTTTGAGAAACGATGGAAGTGGGACTCGATTTTGAGGATGAACAGCTTGGCTTCAAGTGGAGCGATAAGAGGCGAACTCGGCTATTTATGGTTGTAAGCTCGAAGTTATTTACGTCAATGACTTTTAAAATTTGTTCGGTTGGCTTTATGGGCATTTATAAAGTGGTGTTATGGAGCAGTAAATGCTGGAGATGACAGCCGCGACTTTATAAAAACGTTAGATTGCATGTTGAAGAATACCTGATGGTGGTATTGAGAAGCGGCTGTCAAAAAAAAGAATCACAGTGACTACAAGGTGTTCAAGCAAAGGTTGCACAAATACGAAGTAGAGCAGTTTCTCCGCTGAGCAGTTTCCATGTGTTAGCCAAATTTGAGCTCCTTTCGATTGGGTTGATCCAAAAGTGATTGCGCTTTTTGCACCATTGTAACTTGCCATGTTATAATGTTATTTGAAATATTAGAATATCAAAATTACAGCAGGTAACTATCATTATTCTTTCTCACCACAGAAGGTGGAATGCAACATTGATTTGCACAAAAGTTTGTGTTAACTTATTTGTCGCTTCCAAAACGTTCGAACTAATCCACGAGGCCTAAGTGGCTATCCATTGATCACTGGCTACCCGTCAGCCGTTCGCAGCGATATGTTTCTAGAAGGCCTCAAAAAATTTGAGGGGTGCGATTCCTTGGGAAATCAGAAAGTGCCGGGTGTGTTGATTTAGTAGGACCTCCATGGTGGCACCTTTCACCAGTCATTCAGAGATTTTTTGCGTTGAAACCGTGGGTAGTTTGTGGACCGATGCGGTGTCATTTTATCGCATTTCGTTGGTGTGCAATTCATTGTACCATCTCTTTGGGATGATAGGAGCATACCGACGTGTTTCGACGACGCAATGACAACTCTTCGAGTGCGGCCACCGATTTGTTGCCCCTAGGCGCAATGGAATGCTATACCACTCGCATCATTATTTTGAATAAGTCATAGTTTTGATCTCTGGTTGCTTCGTGGCTCGCAACATCCACGATAGGACCCGAGAATCTCCGAAACGTTCGTTCGTTGTGGCTTGTTTATTTCCTTCTCTGTTACATCCCTCATTAAGCATATCAAATTTTATGTCTATAGGGAATCTTCCGGTATATTCGCCAGCATATCGGGATAGAACTCTTCTGGAAGAAGAAGAGTTTTCCCGGAAAATTCTTGACTTCGTACTTACTCATCGAGAAAACAGTGGTGAAATCTGTTTAGTGAACCATTTTCCATCTTACTGATGACTGCGCGAATTTCTCGGACATTGTAACAACTATGGAATTTGACGAGTTTGCTTGCTTTTTTTAGTTGCAAAAGAAATATTGAGAAAATGATACTAAGATTCACAGCTATGCCAGTGATCCCGAGAAAGCCTGAAAATGCTAAGTATAAGATGGAAAAGTAGCAATTCAGATATCTTCTTGAATGTGTAACGATTTGTGAAAGAAGAATCATCGAAGAGAATGCAATCAAACATTTCCTTGAGGAATTGTCTCGTAGGCAAGTATTTCTATACTCATGGTCTCTGATTACCTTTCGAGACCAGTAGAAAACTTGTCCATGTAAATGGCTTATGATCTGATGGATATATTTGTGATGAGACAAAATTCGATAGCTGCATGCGGTCTATTGATTTGTTTCAGTAATACAATGGATGCACTGTGTTCGCTTCTTTTGCTTATTTCTAGGAACAGAAAATTCTTTCTGAAACTGCGATAAAAGTAAGATCAAGAATGATCAGTGATCAGAGAATCTTCAAACCTCAGGTAACATCGTTTCTAATACGGTTTGCACAATAGCTAAATCACATAATTCCATTAGGTGGGCGTTGATAGCCTCAGGCAGAATTGACTCGCCTTTCAGGTGAATTGATTGTCATTTGTGAGGTAAACTCAGGTCTGAGCTTCTTGACTTATCAGTTGTTATCGAGAATTCGGCACCCTGGACTACGTCTAAGAGATTTTGGTGTCAAATGGTTCCTTGCTTTGATTCAATGTATTTTTAATTGCATAAAAAACATCAACCACAATATCGCTGATAACAAAAAAGAACAGTGGATATAATGAAGACAACAAAATGACCAAATGGTAAGGAATAATGCGCTTGACGTCAGTTAATTCCTCAAGTATAGGAATTCGCAGTAGATTTCATTGAGATTTTCAGAGGTGGCTGAGCATATATTTCTTCTATACACTTAGCTTAGCAAGTTACCGGCTTATCAAGACAGTGTATTTATCTTTCGTAACTGATCTGTCAACTAATTGTCGACGTAAATGGGCTGGTGTCTTTATATCAAGTGCGGGGGTCGGACCTATTACTTATCCTGCACCACTGTCCAATTCTAAACTCGTGTTAATAATAACGTTTTGATGGTGAAACAGTTTAGTAACACTACGGTAAGTAATTCTTTCTTGAAGGGATGCACGTGTAAACGGTGGTGCCAGTAACTAAAACGGTAAATGAGGAACCCTTTGCAAAAGTATTCCTTATGATCTCGCTTTTTATTGTGGAAGCGAATGCCATCTCTGAGTTCACTGGGGCAGCGATATATGTGCGGCCAACTGAACAAAAGTTTATGAAAGGAAGATTTTTCGTTTTAGATAAATGTTTGAGGTTTAGATTATTGGAAAGAGGAAAAACTTTGATCATACAGTTCATAAAAAAACCGCCGAAAACAACGATGTGCAGTGAGTATATTATGTAATGGTCGATGGAAATTCGGGTCGAGTACGACGCGTCACGGAAGTGCACTGCTGACGTCGTTCTGGTCGGCCTAGAAAACCTCTTCGTCTGAGTGTATTTGATCAACCGGAGATGACCATCGCCTGACGGTGAACATGCGCCATGATATGTTTTTATGAGATTCACCGTTTTTTTGACTTAGCACTCCAAATGTTTCTCAACGAAATCATTCTGGACAGATTTTTTGCTGTACTCCACTACACTGAATTCGTACAGAGTAAACTATAAAGTTGGTTTTCAGATCCACCAACGGAAAGTCAGGATCATCGACTAAAAAGCTAAAAATACAAGGGCGTACACTGAAACTAGATGACACCCCTTGCATTAATATTGAGGCGGATTTATTGAGATTAGATGTAAAAAATTACTTAGATTAACACATAAACTTAAGGGTCGAGAGTCGCTATCGTGATTCTGTTTTTGATCTGACCATTCAAATTACTATTTACCTGAAGTCCTCTAAGTTAGTTTTCACTTCCACCGTAAAGATCACTGTCTTATTGTTACCAAGATAGTGATCCTGGGCACTGAAACGTGATCTGTCGCTAGAATTCACTCCACAATATGTTACCTGAGCAGAAGAGTTTGACGGAACATATCGCTGAGCAGAGACTTTGAAACTATTCACAAATCTTCTCACCAAATATAATGAAAATAAGCAACATATAAGAAACGTGATGCTCTCCGTCTCCTAGGGCGAACAAAATCACGAGCTGTTCATGAATTGCGCAGTTTGCTAGCACTTGCCTAGTTGTGTAGTTATAGTATTAGAAAAAATCAGAGAACTACTTTTCTAGCGTTTACTTTCCAGGTTTTATTCATATTTATTTTTCACCTGTGGAGTTTCAAAAGCACTATTCAAGGGATGTGCAATTTGAAGAGGGTCTATCCAGTAGGTGCATATCAAGCGAACTCACTTCCGATGAAGGTGTTTCCTATCACCAGAATGATTTGCTTGGGAACTTTAGCACCAACCTAGTGGGGTCTCTGAGGAATATTCAGTCTTGAAGAGATTTCGTTCTAGGAATTCCTTGACAATCTCCACTTGCTGAATCAAAACAAATAACAGATCGACAACTACAAAAAAGCGTCAAAATTCATATTTTCTTTGTTGCTTTCAATTTAAATTCGTGATGATCAGCAGTGACTGAAATGTGTAATAGATACTTTGGGAAGAAAGCATGTCCTTTGTTGATTGATTGAATAGTCAGGAT
Organism: Parelaphostrongylus tenuis; assembly: GCA_019055375.1. Classification (NCBI taxonomy): domain Eukaryota; kingdom Metazoa; phylum Nematoda; class Chromadorea; order Rhabditida; family Metastrongylidae; genus Parelaphostrongylus; species Parelaphostrongylus tenuis. The sequence goes on from JAHQIW010003849.1 coordinate 188,480, forward strand.
AAGTTGAAAATAATCAGTGAATCAAATGTGATACAATAATAGCACAAGGATTATCCCTTTGATGATCTGTCTGGGCATGCACAGTATTCGCCATTTCGACCAGGCGGGCCACGATGTCCTGGCAGTCCCGGCACTCCTGGAAACAAAGAAATTGGAAAGAAACGATGAGCCGCTTAAGAGTAAGTACCAACGCTAAACAGTTTGTTTTTATGCTACTGATCTATGATAGATTCTGGGATCGATTTTCATTCATGGAAGAAGAAACAGTAGAAATTATCAGCAACACTATTTGCCAACAAAATAACCTTTCACTCTGGGCGTCTTTCCTTGGTATTTCGTAAGACGGTCAGTTAATACTATTGAATCACTTGAGTGTATATTATCGTCACATAATGAGAGTGTACATTGGGCAACCTATTCCATTAATATAGCAATAAATAAGTATATTAATTACCGGTCTAAGTAATGGGCGATTAGTAAGTTTCCCGACTGGTAGCTTATTCTCAATATTTTTAAAGTGAAGGGCAAGTAAAATTCTTCATAATATTGAAGCTTCGCTCACGGTCCACTTTTGGCCCCATATGCCTCTCCACCAGAGCAAAGCAGCAAATTATCTTTTAGCTATTTCATTCAGACCTTTGATTCGAAAACGTTCAGTCGTATGACACTTCAACAATACCTCGTAGTGATTTTTCTATCGCTGCTTAGTTGTCAGTGCTCTAGTTACATTCCCCTTTGTACTTATTGCCAACAACTAAACTTAGTTATAGTATTCCCACATTTTTCATAGAGGTGCATGTCACTCAGTGGCTGGAGGTGCTTTTCAAAACACTTGATTGGTCACTGATATGAGCGCACGTTCAGGCTTACCAAACTCTCCTCTCACTTAAAAAGTCGGTAAAATGGTCTCAGTTGGCTGTAAGGATAATACAATAACTTATTACATTGGTGGGCCAGAACAAGTTCGTTATACAGGTCGAAAATGTATTCAACCTCCTCCTCGGATATTACGGTTATCGTTAGGTGACAAGGGGAATTCACGAATGTGTTTAGCATTGTAAAATTTTTGAGCTGAAAACAATCCTATTGTGATGTAATTAAGAAAAGTAATCTCAAAAATTCTAGTAAGAATGCCAGTTAATTGACCAAAACCCTTCTTGAATTATAAACACAGTACTCAAAGTTCTAGTACTTTTACTGTATTTTTCAAAGTGTTATAATGTTTCATATTTTTCTAAGAGAATTGAGTCGAGCAAAAACACGGCCTCAGCGGTAATCTAACGTGCGTTTTCAATCTATCGAGGCACCTTTGAGCCACCACTCATTCTTCAACGTCTCTATGTTAGCTAACAGCCACCAACCTTTGACAGGTTTGCTCGATTAGCTCACCATGCTGTTTTAGCTCACCACTCAATTGTCCTAGTGATGTATATACAATAATTCATAGCAAGCGTTTACGGCGGTTAGATGTGCTGCACAAAAGCCACTTAGTCGCCGATTTGAAGTAGTCACCCGGGCTGTCAAATACTACCCTTCCTGTGCGTCGAAGATGGGTATTAGACTTTCTAAGGGAAGATAAATCCGATTTAATGCGTCAATGGGAGTTTCAATTTAACTGCTTAGCGAAAAAGGGGATCAATTAGTTCTATGATTGTATTTGGATTCAGATCCATAAAGCATCCATGAAGGACAGATTATCGTAGAAATAGTTCGATGTTTGCGTAAGATATTGTATCAAACCGTATTATCGGACTATTAAGCATTCGATTATAGCTCACTATTACCTCACCTTTACTATGCAATGTATGACATCTTGTTTAGCTGTAAATAGCCTCCTTTTATACCGAAAATGTTACCTTATAGGCTGAATTATTTCCCGATCAATATTTGCACCCGGATTAGCGTTCAAGGTCACAAAGTTTATACGGCTTATATGCAGATTGACAAGAGCAACTATCATGCTCTACTTTGTAGTTCTCAAGTGGAATATCAACAGCAGCGAGCCCTACTTCAACCACTCTCTTGAAGCTTTCGTTTGAAGTTTTTAGCCGATTTTTCTTATTGTCATATGGCGCACACTCATCATTCTAATATTTGTCTTTATGGAGTGAAACCACTTAGCATTTCGACAGCGCGATCGAGGTGCAAATATCGCAACATCGCGACAAATCAAAGCACAACATAGAGGTATTCTTTTGACTTAACTAAACACCACAGCTGTTTGCAGAATGTATATGTCATTCGTAAAGATATTCTCAGTTCATCTATTGCCCAAATATTCATTGTCTCTAAAACCCGGTACATGAACACATACTACATAATCTTGTCTATGATGAGCGCGCACTTCTCGATCATTGATTTTGATGCACAAATTAACTTCCTGGACTGCTTGTAGTTGAGCGATAGTCCGAATTATGTAGATGTTTCCCACAGAATTATTTCAATGTTCTTTGTGACGAGGTTTGTTGCAAAAAATCGAGTAACAAATTATTCAATAATATTGGGATATAATTATTTTTGAAGCCAACATGTCATGAGGGCTGGTATTGGGCTGTTGCACAGCCCGATACACGTGTTTCAACCTTGCAGTCTCGTTAGTCTTGCAAAACCTTCGTCTTTCAGTTTTTTCAGCCAATCCTCTGCGGGTGCTCCAGTCCTCATACTGAGAGGTAGCGAAGACGAACGATTCACACTCTGAGTCAAGTGAAAAATCACCTGTTGGCTCAAATATTAATTATAAGATATATTGAAATTTGAGCGCGGTCTCAAAAAAAACACGCGGAATAGCGGTTCAATACTGCGACATGCAAACTGCGAGCCTACCACCTGACCTGAGGTTGGAAGGTTCGCTTAACACTAAACATCTTTGAATATACAGCTTTAAAATCGCAACGCTGCTAAAAAAATAGTAGAACCGAGAATTCTTATATATGTATAAATAAGTATACATTATATATATACATATGTATCCACAGTTCTTGATTTTTCGCAGCTATCGTTTATTCATGAAAGCCCAGGAAAAACACTTTTGTGTACCAAATCAAGTTATCAAAAAAGGCGTATATAAGAGCCGCTCTATCGACACTGTGTTGATTACCCAGTGAGAAAATCAATTAAAACATCTTTCGACCAGGATAAATTATGATTCCATCAATACCGATTTTTGCCGAATTCATAGTGTCCAAACATCATGTGCATGGCAATAACGGCAGTTTCCTAGTCATGTATGGAAAGTGTTGGATGCAAATTTTGAGATCATTCCTCTATTATTTCGGTTACTTATTGGATTGCTCCATATTTTTATGCCGACACTTTTGTTGGTTTGACTGATGTTTTTTTTTCAAGAAATCAACCGCAGTGATGAATAATATGCAACCACTTACGGGGCAGAGATTAGATGCTTTCCACCTAGGATTGAGGTTGGAGATTTGACAAGTCGGTGAAATCACTTTTGGAGTGGTTACAGTCTGCAAAATTTTTCTTTCGCAGATGCTGCTTCAGGGCGTGGAGGAATGATAACTTCGGTGGAGCGATATCAAGGTTATACGATGGATATAGAACGGTGATCCATCCCACTTTGTCCAAATTCAGGCGACTAGACTTTGCAATATGAGGTTGAGCGCTGCAGTGGAGAAGGGCCACACCGAGTCGTTTTGACCGCTATAATCGCACTGCTGAGGACAACTTTCAGGGTTGTTATCCACAGAGGTCAGCACTGATAGTCTGCTTCTAGTTGAGTCTTGAAAGACAGCATGACTGGTTAGTCCCACAAATCTGAGAGCATAATCTTGTACGCACGGAACTTGGGCTTTAGTTGAGCTGACGGATCTGGGTGCTAGTATCCTGGTCCAATATTTTAACTTAGTGTTCTGTCCCTTGACTAAAGTTTTCCAAACATTTTTGAACATACCACAACTTTTTGGCACATATTGACTTGAAATAGGAGAAAAATATGAACAAAACAATAGTGCCGAAGAAGTTACGGAGAAACAAATACATTGTCTTCGAACAGTCGGTTGATGAGTAAGATGACTCGTTGCCGTCACAGGAATGGTGACCCTCTTGTGGAAGTAGAAGACGTACAATTTTTGCCCATACCAAAGAGTGGCTGGCTGCCAATTATCATGATTTGAAGAGTTCTATTAGCACATCAGTGTCACATTACCATACAAAATCACGTCACGCCACTATCCAGCATGTCAGCGATTCTAAAAACTCTTACGAATATCACAGGACAACGAGATGTAGTCAAGGAATACTGGAACCTGCACGACTCATGAAGTTTGGCCATGTAAGTATCTTAAAAACCTCTATTACAACTGTTGAGGTCTGACTGAAATTTGAGCTGAGGTGTTTGAGAGAACGCCTTCATATTTGAGTGCTTTTTCAGAACTCACTTAGGAAAATATAGTCTGACAATATATATGTTGAACCTTTCATATATGATTTGATATATTAGCCTTATAAAAGACCTCATAAAAGCTCAAACAGTTGCATTATCCGAATAAAAAGTTACATTCGTAAAACTATTCCATTCAGTAACTATTCACTCTTAGAGTAGAATGCGTGGCTTACTAAATTTCCAGCTTCAAAAACCTCTATGAGGCTCGCACTAACTTCCGTTTGATAAGATACAGTTCGTGAATGCACAAGTCGAGGGCGTCAATCTCTACTGGTCACTTCGCGTTTGCGAAATTTGTAACAAAAAACTGTCACCGACTTTGGAATCATAAGATTTAATTATTTCAACTAAGCACTAAGTAACAAAATACGGAAAGTTCGTCTGAAACATAAAAGTTCTTCAATTTTTAGTGAATAATTCTGATATGTATTTGAGTGAGATGTTTATATGTAGGAGTCCATTCAAGGGCAAATTACAATTTTTTTAGCACACTACTTTCCTATTCCACATCTACATTGCAATAATTTCACTGATGAAGCTAAAAATCTAATGATGATTATTCAATGCTTTCAAATGAACGCTGATAAACAATAATAGCACTTTACATTCGTTGATATTGTATAGTCCTACTATGAGTTTATGATTTTATGAACTCACCTGATTTTCCTCGTTTGCCTCTCATTCCTGAGCCTCCAACTGGTCCTTGTGGGCCTCGCGAACCCATTTGACCTGGCTTTCCGGGAGTGCCCGATCTTCCTGGACTTCCCTTAGGGCCTATTTCACCTGGTACCCCGTCACGTCCTTTAAGGCCTTTGATTCCAGGCTTTCCGGGTATTCCAATTGGACCTTAATGAGAAACTTCTGCAACCATAAGCATTTTTTTCTTAGATCATTAGTATAAAACAATAAGCATCTGAAGTCCTGCTATGGTGGGCAAGGACTAAGAGAATGGTAAATGAAATTTTTTAAGACACTGAAGGCGCACTAAGACTTCAACGCTCAGAAATCTAATAATCCAGTAGCGAATTTTCCAACATCCAAAAAATATACATTCTTTCAAATAACATGTTGTGTACTATATTTTATTTCCTATTCATCTGAAATAAGTACTGGAATTTTCGAGAGTTTATTTGAAAAAAATTTGTCCGGTTTTTACAAAATAATCAAACCTCTCTCGGATACGACGCAGTAACCATAGATATGGTGAGTTACTTAACATGCTTACCTGTGATGAGTAAACTCAGCTCACTCTGAGATTTAATGGAGAGAAATGGGTTTACACTGAGGGACTGGGTGAGGCCCTAAGGGCTTGCGCATGCTATGGACGCTTGGACGCGAACAATGGGCAGTTGTCCTCTGAGTAGATCTAGCGAGTTGAAGAGTTTTGTAAAGCTTCCAGCGTAAATTAAACCGCAATTTTTTTGGATTCTTTAGATTGTTTTCCACTGGACAGCTTTCGTCGCGTTACAATGTCATGAATAGGTAGTAAACGTAAGCTAATTCCATTTGCCACGATGCGGATATCCGAGGGTGAGTGCAGTGCACCCATGATATGTCAAAGCTGACTGTTAATCAAAGTGACCCTGCATCGTATTTCAAATAGTTTTGACAAATAATTACAGTGACTGAGTCGAAGTGACAAAAAAATACATGTATGCGAAGACATTAATGCATAGCGTGATACAGCAGCAAGAAGATATTACAGATCAGCTGAAGGTTTTTAAATCAGTTGGGGTTAAGGGGCAAGTAGGCGCAGTATAAGACCGGTTACGATCTTCTTTATTTATCTATTTCGAGAAAGCCTTGAGCAAGATGAAGATAACTGAAGCAGAAATCATTCACATGGGAGAAGTTTGTAGAAATCTGCAACACTGCAACAATAACATTGTAGACAAGTTTGAAGGGAGAAAAACGCCACATTGTACTGTAGATTTTAATTAGATGCATGCTGTACTTACTGCCGTAAACTGATTATAGTTTGATATTCCTAAAGGACTATTTTTTTTGATGAACGTGATTTCTCTAACATTTGATGATCTTCAGTAGCATTCAACTGCTCAAAGAGTGTGGCGCAGCGGTAACGCTGCTGTACATCACGGCGATTACCGGACTCAACAAACCTTTTACCCCTTCGAGAAAGGAGAACCGATGCCAAACTTTTCTAGAAATAAATAGTTTACCACCTGCAGTTCAGGCAGGAACGCTGCAACAACACTTTATCAGGAGAAAGGAAAAACTGACTCCATCAGCATCTAGCAAAATTTATTCGAAAACATTTTCCAGTCAGCAGTCTAGTTCAAAGATTGGAAGATTTTTGCTGTTATTAAATGTGATTAGGCAAATCGAATGCAAAAAGTGCTAGGTTCCTCAAGGTAGATGTTTATGCGAATTGTGTGAAATAAAATTTAACAGAATCTAACTATGCTCATTATAAGACAAGGATAACAGATACAATATCCCCAACTCTTTCAGAAAAGCAGTTGTCATTTATGATTGCAAGATTTGAAATAGATTGAGTACAGTAAATTATTTCCTCAAGGGTTCTACGAAGATAAATGCGAAAAAGATACATAGGAAAGCCCCACTACGTTTTATAAACAAACTTCGCCTGAATACATTCTCTATAGTGATGAAGTTCTGCAATGAACATTACCAATTCGGCCGCCTTGTCCACGGATGCCGGGTGGGCCACTTTGACCGGCATTTCCACGTCTTCCCGGGATTCCCTTACGTCCTACAACACCCGGAAACCCTGGTTTACCCTAAATAAATAACAGAGTCAAGAAGTTTGAGTCAAAAACTGCGGCTGATTAGAACAAGAACATCCACTTAGTTCGACGTTTTCTCTCTTATCAAGCAAGTAAGACCGTTAGCCGAATGATCAGTGAAACGACCATATGAAAAACAAGTTACTAGTTCAATCTCTGTAAAATATTATGACAGATATAAAATGCAAATGTACACATGTAAAATGAAAGCAAAGTACCCGAACATGTTTTGTATTATACTAACCCCAGTACTTGGATTCGAATCGTTTCCTTGCAACCATTACTACTAGCGTGAGTTAAGAAAAAGCTGTGCAAATTCGTATACTCACTTCATTTGTCATTTCATTTTTCACTTCATTCAATTCCTAATTCAAGAAGTGTCTCTCTAGCAGAACTGAAGCACTATTATCGAAGCTACTGAGCCAAATTTCTTCGAAATGTAGTTCCACAACGCGTAAATTCATGGCTATTCTATTGAGAGAATTGCCAGATGTTTTCGAAGCCCCATGTTATTGCTGGTGCTAGAAGCAATGTTCTATGAGGAAGGAATGACTCTTTTTACAACGTGTGTAAGACATTGTGCAATGTCTTGAGCTTTAAAAAATCGCAAAATTCTGGAACTACAATTGAAAACCTGTGGCCCGATTGTTCCTGCCAAGCCTGGTTTTCCTTTGGGTCCATATGGACAGATCATACATCCGTCAATGCGGCGATATAGCACTTCAGGCAGTATACCCGGCTCTCCTGGCTCTCCAGGTAATCCATTCGCACCAGGTACTCCATCCGCACCGTCTTTTCCTTAAAAAAAGTTTTGATGGAAAAATACTCAACAAATTCACATTTTACCTCGCTTTCCTGGTTTTCCTCGCGGACAACTGTTAGAGTACTGACATTCGCAGTAATCGTAGACCTGTCGAGGTAAACGATTCGTCTTTGCCTCAAGATGTAGTTCGTTCCAAGCATGCGCTTCCAATTCGGAGAACGCTATCAGCTCGTTGCGCAACAAGGATCGTATTTCAGAGGTACGATGTGACAAAAACGGCAGAAAGCTGCAAAAGACTAGAAGGTAAAAAAGAAGGAAAGACACAGAAAACTGTGCGATTACAATATATACAATTTGCGTATTCAATGCAAAAACCTGGTAAGAACTGTTGTTTCTTAAGACATGAAATATGTCGAGTTCGTGAGTTATTACTTGTGCAATGCTTAATCGATACAATGAAATTCTATTGTTATTCCAACAATTTTTAAAACTAAGCCATATAAATATTGTATCAACACACAAATTACGAGGTTGCGAAACTCGATAGATCCGTAGAAAACTTCTATCTACCGCTTTCTGGGTATACAAATTTATATGAATATATATTAAGTAAATAAACATTTAAATGTAAATATATATGCGCGAGCACCGTGCTATTTTCTGAGGTCAGGGTGACAGGAAGCTTAGTGGACTATGAGAGCGACCGAGCAAGCGACTTGCTCGAAATTGGCAACTTCACTTTCGGTGGACCATCTATAGCTAATATATCTTTATCAATAAATCATCTATCGACTACTTAAAGATATAATTTACAAGGAGGAATCGGAGTCAAAATTACGTCTTCAAAATTTTCAACAGGAATGTGACTTTGAGGGAACCGTGCGTTCACTTCTATAAAATTCTTCACCAGTTTCCAAAAATATAAGAGCTGGTGATGAAAACTAGAAAAGACGTGTATGGAACAACAAAGCTGTTATGACTTTCTACTAGAAAAGATCATATTTCATTTGCAGCGATATATAAACCCTATTTAGTGTGATTACATTTTCGCACGATATCCACTGAAACTAATGCACATAGTGCGTAATGCGTCCAACAAACTTTTTTGCTTGTTCCAGCATCTAATTTTAAATGAAGATAGATTGGAGAAATGAATTTTGAGGCGTGACCATCAGTAGGCAGTAGATTTTGATTAATGATAGGCAAACGCAAACTAACGTATATTGTTACGGAAAGTAGAGGATGAAGTCACAAAACTACAGGATAAATAGCCTTCTCTAATGGCTACGGATTTCCGACAGCTTGACTTAGATTTGCAGAAGCAATAAAGCCTCAGAACGACAAATTAGCCATCGGTAAAATACTATTTCGAAATACATTTTATTTTAACGAGACGAACATTAGTATAAATCGCTATCTAAAAATCGCTGCTCTGAGTTAGAGAAGTCGGTAGCTGCGATAAGACTATGATCGATTCCATATAATAGGTGTTAGGAGATTAATGGAAGATGCGCAATCTTGTTTTTCATGTACCAGCTGTTTTTCAAATGTACTACTACATTTCAGTACAATACTCAAGCCTCTTCCCGTTTTACAACTGAATTATATTGTAAATTGAACTTCTGACGAAGTAAAAGAAGCACTTTCAAACAGACTTTTACGATTTCAAGGTTGGGCGTGCGCAGTACAAACGACTCGAAACATTAATGAGGTCAAGGAAGTGTTAACGAAAGCATAGTACAAGGTTGAGTTCAAGAACTTTGTCGTGGTGATTCAACCTTTTAGCTGGGGAAGCTCTTTCACATGCCATCGAAAAGGATCAGTTGATGAGTTTGGTGGACGTGAATGCGTAGATAACTGCTTGAAAATTCAGGAAGGACTTAGTGCAAATACTTTGACTGTTCTGGAGCGCCTAAGGAAAATCGAAAATGTTGTGCAATACGTGAATTGAATAAATAGCAGATAAACTATCGCTATGAAGCAGCTACTTAAGCGTAACAGCAGCAAAAGTTTGCCTTATCCACTATAGTCTTCTGACCTCTCACCTATCTCCACCACTTTTTCATGCATAATCACTGCGTCATATGCAAGAAATCACCAAAAACCAAAGAAAGACTGAGACTGCCTTGAGCGACTTTATCGCCTCAAAACATTAAAGTTACATGCAACCAGAAAAGTATATTTATTTCGCATCGGCAACAATGTTCAGATTCTGAGGATTTTTAGGTTCTTTCTATTTGAAACGGAACAAATGAAAACCGATATCCATCGCTGGAGAGGAACTTTTCACAGGAGTGCTTGTTACCATTCGAAAGCTGAAACTTGAGGCTACAGCCCCACGTCGGCGGCTTTCGAGAAAGACTGTTTTGACGTTGATACAGGAAGAGATTCCTTGGTTTCAGACACGCATATTTTTCGCCGGACAGAGCTCTTTCATCGGACTATTAATAAGCATTCAATGGCATAACCGAATTTGATCCCAACATTGTGCTTATATCCTGAAAGGACCGCTTCTATGAAACGCAGCAGGTGAAATAACCTGCAACGCAGCTGGTAATAAGTCGAATTCCCACCCAGGGCAACGGCATATCGCGCAAATTCACGTGAGCGCTGGCTGCAATGGCCACTGTTTTGTGACGCAGTCATCGATTTTTGAGCCTACGAACGCGTAGAGAGTTATCGCGTCAGCAGTCCACGTGGCAACCACACCCTGACGTGAATTGGCCAGATTAGTCCTTTCTCACACATGGAATTCAACTTATTTTACTTGCAGCGTTGCGGAGAAACGGTCTTTCAGGGACATCAGTACAGAGTTGAAAATCAAATTCGATTACGCTATCGAATAATTACTAATAGTCCAAATAAAGAGCTGTGTTCGGCGAGAAATATGCGCTGGTTTTGTGTAGAGAACAAGTGTCATAAAGGGGTGTTTTGAAAAACCAGCGTCGTGGGGCTGTAACCAGAAATCCACTTCGATGGTTAACAGCACTCCTATAAAAGGTTCCTATTCAGCGAATGAGGTTGATTTTTCAGTTGTTTCACTCGTGATATAAGAGAGCGATTTTTATTCCTTTCAGTAAGATCTACTTTCAATTTTGAGAATTTCTGAGCTGAAATATACCATTTTCAAGATACAGTTCAATACCCTGCATTGATTTTCGAATCACCACACTTCCGAACGAATTGAACTATTCACTGACGAGCGGATTATCTTAATTTGTAAACAGTATGCTTCTTGTTGTTACCAATTCACAGTGATGGATGTCTCTCACAGACACATGATGTATCTGCACATAAAAACTTAGATTTGTAAAAAGTAGACAAAGTAGCGTGCTATTTATAAGTAAGTCTCAAAAGAACAATGGCTAGGAGTTTGCGTGCAAAGTTTAAGTCAAAGTCTAAAGAAATCACGACATCCAAATCACAAAATTCTTGAGGACTTCCGCTAACAAACTATTTATGTGATCTGCGACAGGCGTAATACTTTTCCCATTTCGCTAACCTTCAAAAAATCGACGGCTTAAACCTTGGATGTGCACAAAGATTTCTATTGTCTTCTTGGAATTTGAGTCGTAAGTCTTGAAGGCGAAACACAAAAAATGTAAGCTAGAGGACTGATCTTATAGCACTTGATACAGCTTTATCTAAGTCTCGACTGATCTTTGCGTTCTCCATCAAAACGTTCACCATGGAAATGGCGCTAGATTGACAGCGTCGTGTCAGCTCGCTAAGAACGCGGAAACTTGTCTATGAAAAATGAGCCTTTTCGAGGTCAATACTTCGGTAACATAAGCATACGTACGTTTCGGCGGTGTCGCCCACTTCTTCAAAGCCACACGTCCCACTAGTCTTCCCATTTCTGCTATAAAGTAGGGTTGACGAGTGGGGTTCCAATGACGCGGACGATGCTGCCGAAACGTACGTAAGCCACTGACGGCACCTACCTTGAAATGGCTTAAAACATTTCCACAAACTATATTGAACGTTTGAAGCGGGGTTCAAAAACAGTCGACTGAAAAGTAACAGAAAGTTGTTGTTGCAAATCGAGTTTTGCTCACAGTATGAAAAATTAATATCTTTCTGGAATCCGATCTTTGCGATCTCCATCAAAACGTTCACCATGGAAATTCTTATAGAGCTCACGTTTTGGTGGCGTGTCCTCCGGAGTGCTAGTCATAAGTCCGTCTCCACGGTCATTCAATTGTGATCCAAGTTTTCCTAATCAAATCAAGTCGAATTTTTTGAAGTGGAGAAGCGCTCGAACTAATCACCAGTTTTATACTAACTTTTTGTAACTCATCCTGTGGTGGTTAGTATCAGATCAGACCAAAAGATTTCCAGATACTTCGTATAAGCTCAAGTAGCTGAGTTAGCCTGATCGCTCAGTTCAAAACTTGCTGTTGTTTCGTTTCAATGTCTCACGACATTGCTCAGTGATTATGCAGGGCTTTTAACATATAGAACTCTTCATTCTTCTCATAATGGTGCCTTTGTTCCCGCTTAGTTTCTATACTCAGCCCGTGTTTGTGTAAAAACGGAAAGCTACTAATTCGGATATTTAATTAGGAAAGATTCAAATTAGAGTATGAGCTTACAGGAACAGCATGAACATTGATATTGTGGACGGTTTAAAGTTGATTGCAGTGTATGGCAATCAACATAAGGGCTCGATAGTGAAGCGCGCAAGCAACAGATGGACGACAACAATTAGAAGACGTTATCGAGTTGAAACAATTCGGAAATACGTGAACCGGCTACCGGGACATTTAGTCAAATTAAAAGTGAAAAAATGCATAAACAGTGGACGGCTCTTGCACTGAGGATGTATAAAGTATATTTAGCGGACCTCCTGATGACTAGCTACTCTCACAACAACCTGTAGTGTCTATTTAATATTTAACTATAAGGATAGACACGCTCCACAGTATTCATGGGTCTAGAAGTCTAAAAACTAAGATTACAGAATCAGAAGAATATATAACACAAGCTTGCATTTCGTTAGAAAAAAAAAGTGTATTCTCATAACGATTATTTCGATTGAGAACTTGTCATGAATAAAACAACTCGTATTTTCAATAATCAATTCAATTTTTCAGAACCTCTTTCTGTTCTTTCTCCCGTTTCCTGTAAAGCCATTGTTTATATTTGCTAGATTTACCTGTAAAGAGTTAAAATGGCGACAATCGACAACACAGTAGTACACTGTAGCACAGTATATTCCACCATCTATAATGATAATTATTTGAGCTTTTGCATTAGTTCAAGAAATAAATGCAACTGAATAACCAAGGAGATTATTTCAAAATTTTCGACACTCGAAAATCTTATTACGAAAAAAGATTAAGCAGCTTTTTGTACTTTTACCGCCTAACCTAATGTTCCCTGTAAGTTTTGTTGAAGTAATTTTATTCATGCCAAAAGTACTCAAAAAAAAGATCGGAATAAAAGAATCGGTCATTGAATAAGGAGGGTATCCTTACCGTCTCAGTGAGATTTGCAAATCTGACTGACTCGAGCAGACAAAGAATACGGAACATGGGCGCAAATCTACTGTTCCAGCGATTAGACCGTAGGATGAGTGACAACTTTTGAATTGAGGAATTGAGAACGAAACCGCTGAAACGATACCGAGAAGCATTCAGCGAAAACTGATGTTAGTCCTCCATTTAAAATAGCCTTCTTCAAGAATTTTTAGTCTCAGCTACGTAATCGCTCCATTTCATCTGAGGTGATTCTATTACCGATTGGTATACGAAATTGTTCGACAAAGGGCGCACATTTTCACGAAATCACTACATATAACAACAGTCCCAGCCGGTATTAATTTTATGTCTTTGGAATACTTGATTACATCAGGAATAAAGATGCCTGCATCGGCTAGCAACCTCTCTACGCTCGGATAGTGCTCAACTTAGTACTATCTTAACATTAATGAATAGCATTTCATAGCTTGTTTTGATCTGTTGATCATAATTTCTTTTTTCAGCCCGAATTTTCCCTACCATTCATGTTTAAAGTGATGAATGTATTTCTGAGGAGTTACTCCTTTATTCCGACACCAACATTTTCTTTGCATTTACCGTCTAGTGTCATGTCTCAATACTGAATAAACACACCTCACATTTAGGCGTTTTTTTTCTCTTGCTCTAAACAATCTTTGAGCTATGAAAGTCTTATGAAGTTTTGATTTCTTGACCATTCGATTCACAAAATGCGACAATCGACTTGTACACAAAGTGAAAATGTAATTCAATCAATTACGGACTATATGGTAACCTCTTCTATTCTCGCAGCGCATTCAGCCACAGTGGATACAATCTGGCATATAACGAAGACTCTTGATTTTAAGCTTTAATTGGAGCCTCTCTTATCTATGTTTGTTATGATTTTCAGTGGGCAATCACCCATAGAATCAAACCACAAGAACTTTATACCTTTCGTCACTGTAATTTTTTTATTTATCACATCGTGGCAAGATCATATGCTCTAAAAAGATCACTGCTGAAGTTCAGAATAAGTGGCAGCAACTCGGTGATCGCAAATAAGGTTAGTACACTAAGAAAGTTGGCGTTGCCTAATCTAATCCCAGCAATTCTGTTGTTTCAGTACCACTTTAGGCTGCTTACGCGAGACTGTTATAAAGGAATTTTATTTCGCTAACGTTGCGAAATGATCGTCTCTCTCGAAGCGAGATTGCATCTGGTCGATTGTCCACAGCCTTTCGTCCTCGCAATGTGTGTTTTGGTGATGGTTTTGGTGTTTTGGTGCATCAAGTCGGATCTCCTATACACCGCTCCAAAGAAGAAGTTCATTCGACAGTGATCGTTGAATGTTTTCTGCGTTTACTGAAATTATCACAACTAAAATCATGATATATGCTAGGGATAATTCGGTATGGCTAGTGCCCAGTGCGAATCACTTTTCATTCAAACTCGACGACGTCAGGTGTGTGGTGAGTAGATACTCTCTACGAATAGAAGTGACTTAGCAAACCGTGTTAAGACGTAACAGCGAGCGACTAGTGAAAGAAATCATGTCCTCTAAGTATCTGTCTACAGAAACTTCTATATTCAAACCAACTTCTCATCTTTTTAATGCATGTGCGGGTTTTTAGAACACTAATATGGATCTATACGAACCACTGGGAGATCAGAACCAAGTTGTTGATGCGCCGCCAATATCTATGAGTTTAAAAGAGAAAAAACAGGAACCAAAACCACCACAGCGATCAAAAATAAAGCCAGCAAGTAGGTTGAAGCAGACGATAATGCCGGATCCTTTTGAAACAGGCTTGAAAAGATGGAAATAAGAAAGATAATAGAAAGATAAATTGAAGAAATTCTTCGCCATCAGTGACAAAATATTCAATTGAGTGGACCCTTGAATTCCAGTCTAATTATGTGTTTAAAATTCGAAAATAGCCCCGTTTCTTTACTGCAATATTTGGAAACCGATGTTCAAGTGTTCCACTCAAAAGTCCTACGTATTACTTTATAATTCCACACTCGTTATGCAGAATTGTATGGAGTTAACCCGTCAGGGACGGCATGTACCTCTTCAGGGTACATGAGCGATTGAAGGTTTTTTGCTTGACAGAGATATTCCCTGCGCTTCTAAGTGGAATTCAAAAGCTCAAATCTCAGCAATTTCAGCACTGTGTTGGGGTGTCTTCTCGTTGCGCTGTAGCAGCTAAAATTAAGATTATGTTTCTCACTCGGCTCGCATTTTTAGTTCGTCTTGGTTCTGCGAACATTTTTTATTGCAAATCAAGTAACCATTCTATAGTATAGGTCCTGACAACTCTAACACTAGATTTGATTCCTAAAAATTCTTTCATATAACGCTGTAAGCGAGAAAAGAACATCACGCTCCAACCCCAAATTTTCGACAGTGAATTATGGAAAACCCAAAACGACTTTCAAAGAGGCTTTTCATAGAGATGTTTAATAACAGTTTGAAATATGAGTTGTTCATGAGCTTCCGCTTTCCCTTTGATTGTGGTGTTTTTAAGGAATCACTGTCACGCTTCCACTTGCCTTACTGATGCCTCTGCTATCATATTATGTCACTTGCTCACGGCAAAACATGTTTGATGTTGATAAATACCCAAATCCTGATTGAAAACTACTTTTTTTGGAGGGTCCCGTCGACTCAGCAACCGCTTCGCGTGTGAGGTACAATGCCAACATGGAAGCCTTAGAGATAAACTGCTCGTCACTGACGTGGCGATAGCGCTCACGGTGCGTGGGTTGTTTTCAGCACACGTCGTTCTCAAGAGGTCACCCCTTGGCTACGCGATTATCTACGCCTGACACGGGACGCGGTCGCCGAGTGGGTGAAGAGCGTTACAATGACGATTTGGTAGTTTTCTAGTGAAATTTGGATGTTTATAGTCATTAAAGAGGTTTTATCGTTAGCAAATGGTAAAATGAAATAGAAGAGACTTCAGTGAGGTTAATGGAAACAGAAACAATGCCATGGATTCCTCAAAAACGCCGTATTTCTCAAGAGGAGAAACAAATGCTTTTGAAAAAATCACATTTCGAACTATTATAGAACATTTTTGGGTTCTCTGATTAGGAGGGGACAAATGAGAACCCGATCTCATTTGCTTGAAAAAAACTTTTCATAGGAGTGTTAATAACCATTCGAAATCTGGGACCTGAGGCTATAGCCTCACGTCACCGGTTTTAAAAAAAAAGCTTTTTTTTAAGTGCTGCAGGAGGAGATTTTTCGGCTTACTTGATGGATTGGGCTCTTGATGAAAATGTAGAGAATATTTTTTCCATCGCTTTGTGGCCAGAAATATTTTATTATCTCGTAAACTGCGCTCTGAACATCATTTATCAAAGTGGCTTTTGTCCCTAAGATAGGCACGAGCACAGAAAATGTGTTTTAGAAATGAACTTCTACAGTATAGTTAGAGGAAGCCTGAAAAACGGCTGGAAATGCGTTGCTCGCTCAACTATTCAGCTTTCACATGGAAAAGTGAAGATCCTAAAATAATTAGGAGTTCTCTTCTCTAAAAATACGACTATGAAAGTCCCTACAGAATTATTTAATCTCTTCACAAAAAGTTTGCTTTGAATCAATTTTACTATATAACACCAAGAAATTCGCCATCACGTTGAAGCAAGGAGCTCAAAAAGCAAAACGTATCCTTTTTCCGTTAGTAAAGCTGTTTTCCTAAACCAAGTTGAGCATCAGAATTCGCATTTTTTGATTCATCGAACGACTACAATAACATAGACAAAAAAAAATGTTCGATAGAAGTTGGAAATTTGTTTTCTTTTCGAAACGATGTGCCTTCCTTATGGAAACATAGGAGATCATTTGACACAGAGGAGCATAAAAATGTGTTTTGACAAGCAATTGACTACAATTCCTTTCCCAATCACTACGATGAGTTATGATTAACTGACAGAATGGATGTTTATGAAAAATAGCGGCGCATGTGTGATGTATTTTTTGAGACCGATTATTAGATGGCGACAGCAAAGTGTTTGCATAGTGGGCGAGCTTTTTTTGGCAAAACAGTTGAAAATGTTTAAAAGTAGGACAAAATACCCCAAAGAGGCTAAGGGGCTTAAAAATCAAAGAGCACCGAAAGTTCCGACAAAATTCGTACGAAGACTTATCATAGAGCGAGCAGAATCACAAAACAACCAGTGGTGCAGTGGACCGACATGAGTTGATATCAACTAACAGTGAGCGCCTTAGAAACCTATGCCATAAGTAGGGAGTCAGCCGCGACGATTTAGGTGCCGGGTTCTAAAGTGAATGAAATAGTGGAAAACTGGGAGGAAAACTTCATGTAGAGAAAGTAAAAGAGCACGTTTCCATGAAATAAAGGAGATCGAAGCTAAAAATGAATCTCTTCGTACCCAATTTCGAGGTGAATACATAAAAACCTACATCTTCTCTGCTCTACGAAGGAAGTAATACTAAAAACTCCTTCGTCTTGACAATGAGTAAGTTTCAATAGCAACGGTTTCAGAGAAAAAAACCATTGTAAAATCAGTACAGCCTAAAAAGTGGCTAAAACAGCTCGAAAACCACCATTAACAACAGCAACAACAAAAACGTCTACGTCCAAAAACACTGCAAGAAGTTCTGCCAGGAGACCTCGGAAAAAGGTATGCTCCATCGAAGACATAATAATTATACAAACTAATAAAACATATCCTCTGTCAGAAAAATCGTAAAGGCGCATATTTTAAGTAAATTTTGTAACCTCAGACGAAGAGGAGGAGCCGCCCTTATAGCAACATAATTATGCAGTGACTCAATTTTGCAAAGGTTGCGTGCTTTCTTCGATTTACAGCAAAAAATCACCTTTGGAATGAATGCTTGTGAAAGTCTGTAGGTTTGCACTGTAGAACAAAAGTTAGGCAACAAAATCTGCTCAACCAACAAATTTACACTGGATTGTAAATAGCTATTCACTCTGATTTCGATTAAAATAGTAACAAAAGAATAGCCTCAAATCTCGCTAAACTCTCAAATGTTTTTTTGGCTATTACTACCCACTCAGCAATAAAAATAACGCGTGTAGCGCAGTGGTTAAGGGTGCTCCGAGTCGCACACGAGGTTAGTGGTCAGATCTCGCGCCCAAAGCTCACCAAATCTTCCATCTCTCTGAAGTCGGTAAAATGGTACCACACTTGTCCAGGATAGCGGCACTGATTTGATACTCGATAGGCCATAGCTGGTCTTTGCAAAGATCGAATAAGTATTCAACCATCTCGAACAAGCTAAAAATTGAAGACGAATGTTTAGTGCACACCGCAAGAAATGATCCACGCTGAAAGCTTCATTCTTTATAGTAAAGTCAGTGTGATCCCTATAGCGTGAACTGAACTGAATTGCGTTGTTATTCAGAAGCCTTGCTCTAGAGACTTCTAATTCATACTCAGTACGATATGTTTCAGTCACATCTGGTGTATGGGATAGTGACCGTGAACATTATGCTCGTCGTCTTCACGGTGTTGACTGCTGTCGTTGGTCTGCATGTTTTCAACATAATGGATGTGATTCCACAATTCACAGCACATCACTGTGTTTAAAAATATCAGAGAATGACGATAATTTGAGAGCATTCAAATATTTATCATTCAGAGCACGAACCACCTTTCTAAACATGCAAAATTTGTCGTTAAATATCGATAATAATACAATAACTATACGATAATACAATAACAATGCAACAATAATACTGTAATAAAGGTTTTTTATTTGAGATTTTTTGGCACATTCACTTTAAAAATAATTCATAACTTGAACTATGCAGAGATTTAACCCGCTCTGAATGGCAACTGGTCGATCGCGCAGCGCGATTCGTGAGCGGCGTGCGATGATCGTTAAAATAATAGCTTCGAAAAACTTTAGGCTTTTTCAATTTGATACTTCATGATTTTCTCTAAAACATCGAAGTTCTTCTCGTACATTTGTCACTATGGGAAGAAAACTTTCTGGGTGAAACGTAATCTCTCCTTGGACTTACAGAGCTCTATGAAGGCCTTTCAAAAACTAAACTTGGCTCAAGAATTAACGAGAATAGAGCTGTCGAATGAGTCCTATATTGATAAAATCATCCACAGGCTCTACCTGTGCAACATCGACTCCGAATGTTGAACTTAAATTTTTTTGGCAACATGATAAAATATTTTGAGCCAGTTGTTATGAGGTCTGATATGGGCACTTAGGAGTTGCTAAACAAGCGCCTGTTTCGTCCTTCTGGACTCATCAGTAACTTTATTTTAACTCAACTCTATTTTTGCTGTTACAGCGCGCTAGGTAGGTCTTTTCAACAAACAAGCGCGTTGTTCAGATCATCCAAATTTATGTTTTAGAATGATTACTAAAAGTTTGAGGAAAACGCTCTGTAAATTGAAAAACATCCCTGAACAATCGTGTACAAAAGCAGGTACACGCCGTCCCGAACGGGTAAAACATCAGCGTTACCTATGAATGTTACTCATTTTCAGCAAATTACTGTGGCGCTTAATTTCACTGACGATGATCGTTTTGCAATAAATCAAATTGAAGAAGATCAAAAGAAGCTCTTAGTTTATAGCAGCTGAAGACTAACTATTTAGTGCATATACCCCTTCACAAACATCAAATAGATAGCTAAAAATAACAAGTTCGAAGCCCAATTACCCAATATTTGCTCATTTATCTAGCAACAGTTTAACATAGCATAACTGATCTACTGTGCAAAATTAACAAAAAATTTTCTCATTGGTGGAACTAAATTAAATGGCTATGACAATATCTCTCATGTTCCAAGTAATAACGACTTGAGGTGAATTCAGTGTCGAGTAACATTGTGATCCTCTGCCATTTTGCGCAATACGAAGCATGACGACAAGTCATGTAAAACAGTTTTGAAAACCGCATAATTATGTAAAAAAATTACTGTGATAATAACGAATCATATGATTTTATGGTTATAATCTTGTTACATTTCAATCTCGCTCATGTTCGGCCTACCGCTAGAGATCAAATTATTCCAGTGGCTTTTCACTTACTACCAGTGTTAATATCACTACTAGTATTTCATAATAATTCAATTATTACCAATCAACTGATTACAAGTCCATCCCATCATTCTTTTTTCTGATCACTTGTAAATGAGTTCATTGTCTGATGTGAATACTTCAAAATGTGCAGGCTAGTATAAAGTACCTACATGATCCGCCTCCGCATGTCGTACAACTGCTATTTCTTCCACTCTTCACAATATCAGTGACTCTGTAAATGGGTGGATTCTGCTGCACATTGATGAACCTCAAAGACCTGTCAAGTGTTGCGTACGTTGGCTTCTCTGAAGGTGACCTCATGTACTACACATAATTCCCCAATGTGCGTGAAGTAAGAAGTCATTCTTAGCTATATAGAAGCCTGAAGATCAGTGGTACTAGATTAAGAAAAAATATTTCGAGCCCAAGCCTTATTGGATCTGTATTCGGTGGCTGAAAGTCTCTCATTGTATACACGAAGCCGTTGGTAGTTTTCTCACTCCTAGATCTCATATAGCCCTCCAGCACTCCAAAATCCGCAAATCGGTTTTAGACTTGTCTGGAATGTATAGACCTCACAGAAATCTAATCACCGCTGAAAATGCTAAGAATTACGTGGAGATCGTCAAACATTGATTAAGGGCATTTTTGGTAGCATAGCATACAACTACCTGATTTGCTTCTTTGATCTTTACTTCGCTTTTGCGCATAATATCGAGAAAGTCATAGCTATCAGAACCACTTTCCTTTCTTGAGCTCATACTCCTAATCTGAGCACCAGATGCGGCAGATTTCATGAAATGAATCGCCTGAAGAAATTGACATCTTATTGATTGCGACCCAGTTTGTAAGTTTTTTCCCGCAGTGTTATACCATTGCTACATTTCTTACACAGAGAAAAGACCCTCTCATTAACCTATCGACAGATAGCCTGTGGTCTTTCAACAACGACGAAAAACTCAACTTATATTTAGCAGACATTTATCGTAGCCTAATTAAGGAATGTCTTGACCGTCGTGTTCTGCTTCTACAGATTTTCATACCAATGTGCGTTACATTACCAACAATATATTGTGCGGTTAGCTGTAGATAATTTGAGTATGTTTTCCATCTCCCGATAATCATTGTTGAGGTCCGTGTTTGTGAATTCTACTTCAGAAGCCTTTATTACTAGTTCATTTTTCATCCCATGGTCCACTTTCTAACGAGCCATTCTTTTCGTCGTGTTTTCAAGCGTCACAAGTTGTAATTTATACCATTATGGTTGATGTCCCAGATCATGCCCGCTAGGTGACTAAGGTAACAAACAAGTTCATGAGGCAAAAATGTGATTCCATTCATTTCGAAAACTTACTTCCAAACTGAAGGGCGCAATTTCCAAGATGGTTTGCTGCCGAATATCCAATATATTTGACAAAATCAGTAAATGATTTTACTCAGAGGGGCTCCCAAATATGGTAAATCATTTACGTTGGCGTAAATTACAGTAGTGAGAAATCCTTTTACGACAATGATCTCGATTTCGGAGTGCACCATATTTTAACCTTTTCCGCTTAACACCTTTTCAACCAGACTTTTCGTACACTCAGCAGCTTGTCGAAACAGATTTCATAATGGGGGTGGTCTATCTAGATGCCTTGTAAGTGCACTGCAGCAGCGAGAAATATACCACGCTCCATTTTCGGACGAGCTTGCCTGTTGTTCGAATGAAATGGTGGACATTTGCACACTGTAAAGTTTTGGGATTACAAGCACTTTTGAACCCAGATCTCACTCTTTCCGGGAGCGAATGCTAACCGTTGCACCACCGACGCTCGTTTTGCACAGGACTCTTATTTACGCTGTAACGCGTTGTCTGCCAACAGCCAACCGTCGACGGTCTGGCGAAGCAGCCGCTATCGGCATTGAACCCACTTGTGTTGACAGACATTGGATATCATAATCAGTCAGAATTCCTTTTATTTGACTGCCACTTGCAGTGATATGATGTTACAGTATACTCCATAATGTGGAGTGCTGTGCAAAAACGTTTGCGTCAGCCGGGATTTGAACCCAGATCTCACTCTTTCCGGGAGCGAATGATAACCGTTGCACCACCGACGCTCGTTTTGCACAGCACTTACTTGCGCGAGCGTCGGTGGTGCAACGGTTAGCATTCGCTCCCGGAAAGAGTGAGATCTGGGTTCAAATCCCGGCTGACGCAAACGTTTTTGCACAGCACTCCACATTATTGGGTATACTGTAACATCATATCACTGCAAGTGGCAGTCAAATAAAAAGAATTCTGACTAATTATAGAAGCACTTTTCTGTCGGAAAACGACATGCCAACGAAGAAACTCGTATGGAGATATTACATAGGGGTATGACTGTATATAGAGCGCCCAAATGTCCTCGAAGTGCGGATTCTTCCATAAGAAATCTTTAAGAATAAATACATTTCGACTTTTATTGTGAATTTCATGAGCAATGTTGTGAAAATGCTATTCAAAAAGCTATTCCAGACTAAATACGACCTTTAAAAGGACTTATGTGGAGATAGTTCCAGTATGCAGCAAAAGTAAGCTTGAAAAAGTTCGCGTCCAGATCTTATTCATTTGTGGATAATAGGTACAAGTGCTGCACTATTTAGTATGTAAAATCACTTCAATTAATACTAATCGAAGGCAGAAACACCGACCATTCATTTTGTGCAGTCAATAACAGATAGTACAATGACGTTTTACATTGGGTTTTCCATAGCGGAAATTATTCGCTGACCTTTACACTCCAGAATGATAATTTTCAACGTTGACATGTGAGGGCATACAAGTGATGAGAAAGGGTGTCTATAAAAATTTGATATGATAAGATCTCATAGAGATGATTCGTGATTAGTTAAAGTATTGCAAGAGTGTAAGGACTCCTTCTGTATCACTTTCTCGCTGTTTTAGAAAAGCAGTTGAAAGAAAAGTTTGACAAGGCACACCATAACATCAAAATTATTTACAGCTACCTTCGAGATTTAATTTTTTATTTTGCACAATCCGTCATCACAATTTCCTATGCGACTTCAGAACTTCTTGAATTCGATTCTCTTCCCCGCATTCATCCGCCACAAAGGTCTTTGAACAATTCAGATGTCGGTTCAGCTGCTGCTTGACGATTCTCCTTGCATTAGGGTTGGAAAGAAAATTGCCATCGTTTAGATGGGAATGTCGTATTTTCGCATCACTCGTTTGTGATTTCCATATCATTTGAGAAGTTCACTTCTTCCCGCATCTAATGATATACTGATTCTGTCCTACATCTCCAAGTTGGCCGAGAAGTACCCAGAACTTGTTCGTCGAAAGCGCTTTGTTTCAGCAAGACAACGCAAAACCACACACAGCCAAAAGACCAAGGCAAAGTTTGAGCAATTGGATGGAGTTGAGATTCTACCGCATCCATCCTATATTCGGACGCTGCTCCATCTGATTATGGCCTTTTCCGATCAATGCAACACTTTCTGGAAGGCCGCTGATTGAATCTTTCGATGAAGTTGAAGAAGCATGTCAAGAGTTTCTTGACTCGAAGCCGAAGAAGTGTTACTTCGATCAGATCCGAAACCTGGCGGACCGATGGCAAAAAGTGGTGGATATGATGGGCTGTATAAAGAAGGCTAGTTGTTGTTGTTTGTTGCGCTGAATATATGCATGAATTGTAATGTATGCTGAAGCAAACAAAATAGCAGACTATTTCATTCAATGCCGAGGTTAATCAATAGTCGGTATTTTTGGAAATTTTCAATGTTTCATCAAACGATGGAAACTTTCGTTCCAACCTAGTTAGTCTTGAAAGTTGCTGAGCTATGGCATGCCCTGAGGCATTTGTTGATCAATTACAAAAAAATATTAATTGCAGATACTCTACACAGGATCTCTTTTCTTTCCAAACACAGCGAGAAAGTTTTCGGAGCGAAGTGGTCACTTCTCCCGAATAAACCGACGCAGTAAAACCAAGTCTCATAGATCTGATTCCAATAAATACCCTTTCCTCGAAATCAGCATCGAACGTCTTAAGAATATGCAGAGGTGAACTGATCATTCTAATCAACGACATTTCCATCTCCGCGAAATAAAACCTCTCGCAATAAATCGAAAGACCAAATTTCCTAAACTTCGGCATGCTAATAATATAGACTGTGAAAATTAAAAAATTAGCTTGAGAACTAATCTTTGTTTTGAGAGTCCCGAAGTCAGTATCTTTTTTCCGATCGATTGTTCTTCTTGTGATTGATTTTGTTGTTTCGTGGCTGACGTTTCGGCAAGGACTCCTTCTTCAGAAGCGCGAACGTATTATTCATTGCAACGTTTATTTACATATCACGTCTTCGATTCGAGTGTTTTCTTAAGACCACAGCTGAAAGATTCAATATGCCTGTTAATCATTTCTTAAGCCACGCATGTCATGTGGTCTTGTCAATGAGCATCTCTGAACTCTGATTGTCAGGCACGTTATTTACATAATTATGTAAAGCGTTGTGAAAAACTGAAGATCTATTACATTGCTAGGCGACAACTGATTTGGAAAAAACCACTCACAGTGTAATCTAGTCTAGGGACTACCTATGTTCTTTGCGTAGGGTGACGAACCTCACCCTCACCCCATGTCGCTGGGTCAAGTCGATAGGTGTTAGTTGATACCCAGACTGGAAATGCTAGTGGTATAAGGCCATGTGGTCAGTTTCACTAAGGCACTCTAACTTTTTGTTCATTTGTGGGTTTCTAAAATTTATCCAGGAAGCTTCGAGGGATTTTCGCGATGATGTGTTCAATTCGTGCCCTAGGATTTTAACTACTACCTTGAAGTCGTCACTGTTATGCCTTTGCATCCTGTGCGTACCTAGAGGCTTAATTGGGTGTTCTTTCACACGGATGTGAGGTGGTCAGCCTGTTTTGCCAATGTATTCGTCACGACATGTCTTACAAGAGATAAGGTATATTGTACCTACGTTCATGCAGTGCAGACTTGACCCAGCGACATGGAGGGGGGTGGGGAAGGGGATCCATACGTTACCCTCCGCAAAGAAAGTAGGTAGTCCCTCGACTAGGTTACACGGTGAGTGGTTTTTCCTAAATCAGTTGTCGCTGATCAAAATATAGGATTTTCAATTATCCACAAGACTCTATAAAATTATATAGATAACGTAACAATGGATGATACGTTCAGGCTCTGTCAAAAACGTGCTTGCCGAAACGTCAGCCCCAAACAATCATCAAAATCCGTCGATCGCCAAGAAGAATAATCGATGGGAAAAAAAATACCAACCTCGTGAAGCTTAATATAAAGATTAGCTCTCAAGCTATTCTTTTCTTTTTCACACTTTCGCAAACCTTTTGTATAAATTACTAACCCTTTCGCGACCATGGACCCAGCCCCTGCGTCTCTAACCTCCAGCGTGTTGCGTGTAACATTGGCGTCTGATACTAGCATGCTGTGTTTAGCAATCTAACAATGGCGTCTCATGCTAAAGTGCTGCGTCTAATGATGGCGCGCTTGGATTAGACGCTATTGTTAGATGTAACACGTTGCATTGCTAGACGCAACACGCCGAGGAATAGAGATGCAGATGCTCGCGTCCATGGTCCCGAAAGTGTTGAGTATTAAGACTTTTATGGATTACTCCTGACTTAACATCTGTATCGAGATGGGCTATCGACTGCATACAAAATGGGCCGTACGAGGAAAAAAAGCGTTGTGTGGCACGCTAAGTCAATACAAAGGAAATTCAGGGGACACCACATTTCATACTTTCTTCCATAAAGACATAGGACTCAATGCATGTCGGCCGTTATTGGTTTGAATCACTTCCTCTTGGAAATAAAAAAATAATCGGAAAACAGAGTTCTTGGCGTTGATCAATCGCTCAAGGATCCGTTACGCATTCGACTTCTTCAAGAGCGTTTTGAGGCCACTGAATGCATACTTGGCCTTTACAATAACTTACGATGATCTACCGACGATACCGATTCAAATCACCTCTAACGATACTTGCTGGCTGAAGTCAAAGTTAGTGCTGCTATCCTCCCAGACAAGCCTGGTACACAATCGTCGACTCGGGGGATGGCAGACTTGATGTGCCTTGGAGCAGGATCGGACCATTGACCGTGTGTGTGTCGTAGAGCACCTCTAAGCCGCTGCGCCACATGCGTCCTCTAATAGGGGAAATCAAAATTAGAATTAAGCAGTCTTTAGAACAGACAGGGCTTGCAAGACAAAAAAGGGCTATTTGTGGAAGTATACAATGCTTAAACCCCAATGAACTTGATACGGTGTATGTCATGTTTCACGACCATTTCACGACCAAGCGCACTGATATGGACACGCACGCTGTTGGAAGTTCCGGACCGTACGACTTGATTTCAATGCACACACTTTTCCTGGCCTACTTTACCCCACTGAGCTTTTCTTTCAGACTTTTGCCGTGAATAGATAGCTATCAAACGAGAAGATATGCTGGGGTCAAACCATTCATAGATGTGCTACACTTCAAAAAGCAGCTGACAAACGGTGGAATGGAATCAGTGGATGAGAAAAAGAAGAAAACAAAAAAAGTGAGATAGATCTCAACTATACTAGAAAACTATGTGGAAAGCTAATAACCCCATGTTTAGACGAAGGTTGAGTCTTGTGATCAAGCACAAAAGGTAGATCACAAAAGAGGTGTCCTAGAACAAGGGCAACATAGAAGAACATAGCGGATACAGAGGAGTTAGCACTTACGGGACCGTGGACCCAACCCTCTGCGTCTCTAACCCCAGGCGTGTCATTGTTAGACACAACATGCTGGAGAGCTAGACACGCAGAGGATTGGGTCCGTTGTCCCATAATGGTTAGATGAATCAAGGGAACTCAGGAGGCAAGTACAAATAATGACGAGGTGGCATCAAGAAGCCAGTGCGCCATGCCCCTCGCCATGGTTCGTGGGAACGTACGCATTGCTTTCAATGCGCATTCCGATCGCACACACAACAGTCCAAAGGGGCTTGACGAGAGCTGGCCAGGGTCATGCAAGGGTTAAAAATAATTTCGTGCTGCATTCTAGCGCGGTAGAGAATGTAGAGCAGATAGTTGCGGTGGAGCGCAATAATCGCATCTTGAGGCGCAGCGATATGACTGCGATCATCATTTTATGAACCGAATTTTCTCCCACAAATCTTTATTAACGGTTATTTATTCCGTTTCATAATTTGCGATATTACGAGAGATGTGCAAAATGGGCGTTAGTAGCGCAACGGATAGAGCACGCATTCCCGGAAAGAGTGAGGTGCGGGTTCTAGTCCCGCCTGACGCGAAACTTTTGCACATCACTCTACATCAGTGGGTATCTATTTGAATGTACGATATTGTCTTATTGTTTTCTCTCTGACATCTTAAATCCATAAGAGACCGATTGTAAGTGAATTCAGGGTGCTATCACTTTACAAAAACGATTAAATTTGAATATAGTACTAGAGCTTAAGCCGTATAAAAGCCACGTTGATCTCTGTGAGATCTCTTCGGCACTTGAATGACCGTAAGCCTCCTACACGAAGTTCAATTCCCCCCTTCCCCCTCTGCCGCCCCCCTCCTTCCTCTGATCGGATCGAAGAAGAGAAGACGTCTGTGAAACTAGGCGGCCAAAAGTTCACAATCTCGATCTCCAGACGAACCAGTCGTTTTCTACGGTTACTGGTGGAATTGATAGAAAAATACCTTCTATCGCTGAAAAACTGCTAGCAGAACAGGAACCTCGATAGTGCAGTGTGTTAGCACGTATCACTGAAAAGAATGGGACGCGGGTTCAACTCCTGTCCGAAGCCCAGAGTTTTGCTAGTTTCCCTAGAGTTCTCGTAAAACCTCTCCTCAATAATCTTCAGGGTTCCCATGGCTGAGAAAATCAATAAAGGTAAGAAGTAAGGCGATTGTTAGTGTAACAACCGCACGACGGCCGACGTACTCCGGCGAGGAGGGGGGAGGGAGTAGAGGCCAGTATTCTCTCCTGTGTGGATATTCCGGGAGGGGCTTCGGGCTCGATGTTGGTAAAATCGGATTGGCAAGAAGTTTTCCCGATTTTTCCGTTCTTTTCGGACCAAGATTTCTTATGTTTTTACCGCTTTTTCGCAGTGTTATGCTGTTTTCGAATATACCTGAGAGAGAACTGAGTGGTAGCAAAAATTATAATAGTAATAGTAGCTATACTGGAGACATTAAAAAGTGATGGTGGCGGGTAAGCGGTGGCCTCGGTGGTGTAGCGGTAGCACGCGCCCCGGTATGAGTGAAACGCGTGTTCAACTCCCGCCCGACGCAAAATGTTTTGCGCGCATCACTCTACATCGGTGGATATATCTGTGACATCATACTACCGTTAGAAGCAGTTGAATAGAAAGGAATTTTGTTTCATTTCTTCTGCCTTATCTTCTTGTCAACGTATAAACCTGTTTTCCGCCCAGGTGGTTTACCGCCTCAGAGAGACGGAAGGTGTTCCTGGGTGTCGGACTGCGAAGTACAGCGGGGGTTCACACCCCAGCTGGGCCACTCTAGCTGAGTAATCTGACATTCCCACTCGTAAAGACCAGCTAAGAGTAAGCCGTACCAGGGATGGCTACCGTCTTAGCAGTTACTAGCCGCAAGGTGGTTATCTCCCTCTGATCCACAAAGGCCAGCGAGCACCGGCTGGGCTTTCCTCCAGGGACTCCAGGGAGCAAAACAATTGGCTTACACTGTCACTGAAACCGGGTCGTTCAATTACCAAGCACCAGATTCTATTTTCCCACTGTTCCAACAATTGTTTGCTTTGAATTGATCAGAATCGCTTGCTTTGTTTTTTGGTAATAGCTGAGTTATGAAGGATTTTCTCTCTGATTCATAACCGAAGTGTCTAGAAGCCACCACCGAGTCGTTCTTCTTCTATGGAGTCGAAATGTATGGAGTGACGCAAGCGAACCATTACGATAAAACCAGGCACAATCTGAGTGGTGAGTATCTCTGAGAGTTCTTTCTATGTTATCGATTTTTCTGGAATGTTGAATGGTAGAAAGAGTTTTGAATCTCGAGCAGGAGTTGAACCCGCGTCTCAGCTACTCCGGAGACGGGTTCGACTCTCAGCCGAGGTCAACGTTTGGGGATATTTCAGCCACAAGCGGACATGAAAAACCGGTCTCATTCCCTAGGCACGGACTTTTCATAGGAGTGTTAGTAATCATTCGAAAGCTTAGATTTTTGGCTATTCACGTCGCCGGATTTCAATAAATCTTTTCTTTAACGTTGTTACTGAAGGAAATTTTCTGTGTAACAGACGCGCATATTTCTCGCCAGGCACAGCTTTTTCTTTTGACTATCAGTAATCATTCGATAGCGGGATATATGCTGATTTCAACCTATTTTGGATTTTACATCGTTATAAATGAGTGTTTTGTGAAGCGGCGACGTGGAGTTGTGAGCCAGAAAGCTCAGCTTTCGAATGATCACTAACACACCTATGAAAACTCTCTGTCCAGCGAACGAGGTCGGTTTTTCATTTGTTCCCTCATAACCGAGAAGTACCGAGTTTTGTTTATCACTCAAAACTTTCGGATTTAAGTGATCAGTCTTTTGTCGATGATTTTCCTCTAGCATCTCCTTCCAGTTCCATTCCAGTTTCTAGTCGAGTTTCTTTATCTGTTTTCTTGTCGGTGTAAGTCATGATAATCAGGAATTCTCTTTGTTTGACTGCCACTTGCAATGGTATGATGTTATTGTATACCCAATAATGTGGAGTGCTGTGCAAAAATATTTGCGCCAGCCGGGATCTGAACCCAAATCTCACTCTTTCCAGAAGCGTATGCTAACCGTTGCACCACCGACACAACGAAACGCGACGAAAAGTGAGATTTGGGTTCAAGTCCCGTCTGACGCAAATATTTTTGCACAGCACTCCACATTATTAAGTTATGATAGTTTTGTCAAGAGACCAATCTCATATGTCGTCTGCTACATTTTTTTTTCTTGTTTTTTCT
This sequence comes from Parelaphostrongylus tenuis, assembly GCA_019055375.1. NCBI lineage: Eukaryota > Metazoa > Nematoda > Chromadorea > Rhabditida > Metastrongylidae > Parelaphostrongylus > Parelaphostrongylus tenuis. The sequence goes on from JAHQIW010003849.1 coordinate 218,934, forward strand.
TTCAAGTGAAATTTTTAGAGGTGCAGAACGTTTTTTATACTGAAAAAGGTTGTAAATTTGAGATCATGACCGTTAGATCAGAAGAAATTCCTTCCTTCCCCTGTTCCCTCTTCCTCCCCTGATCTTGACTCAATACGAGAAGCACTTAAGAAATGGTCCTTTCTGTCGAAAAGAACTGATGGGCATTGAGTAATGTATGAAAATTCTTTTTATTCTAGTATTGTGATATCGTCAATATGTCTATTCAAAAATATTGAGTGGTAGACAAGACGTTAAACCAGGCGCGGGATACGAACCCGCGTCTTCGTCTTGTCGGAGCGGTTTCGAATCCCCCAATGTTCGAAATTTTGTAAAGCGCCCTTCATTTCGGACATGGAGTGACGACCATTCGTAGACCTTTTTCCTTGTGATTTTTTCAGTTTCCTCTAGCTTTTCGGTCGAATATCATCACTGAAGTTCCATTTCTTGCGATAGACGTGCTGCTGTTCGTGATTTATTCCCTTCGTTCACAGAAACTCTATCCCTTTTCGAAGACGTTTCTTAGCGATTATAGGGTGTTTTTTACATAAACAGTATAGTTTTTGCCTGTGAGTCACCCAATCTCTTGCTATTCTTACGCTTTAGTTTTAGTTTTTTTTTCGTTCCAAAGAGTATTTTCCATATTTGACAATTGTTAGGTTGTGTTGTGCTGAATTGAGTTCTACTTTAGTGTGTATTAATTTTATTTTGTATTGAGGAAATATTATAAAATTGTATCCTTTCAGTGAAGACGACTCGTAGAATGAACGGTGGTGGTGCTGAGCCGCTTCTTCGGTTCTCTGAGGCCAAGAGAGTCCTTGGTGATATCTACACGGACTTGGCAAAGCACGTTGATGAGCTTGATGACGTCTATAAAGGTACGTTGTGAATATTGATCATAGAAATGTAAATAATATTGAATTAAAGAAAGGAAATATGGAAAACAAAGATGAGATGAGATATAAGAATTACAGAATATTTTGATGACATGTTTTATCTCCTCTGTTCTTTATTAATTAGACCGATATCATGAGGATAATAAAAACAGTTTTATTTGGATAACATTTCGACGTCTTCGTCTCCTTCAGAGCTAATGATCCGAATCGATTGTGTATAATTTGCGTGTTGGCGGAGTTGTAAAATTGTTAAGAACCCTGTATAATAAGAAAAGTCTCAGAAAAGGTCTATAAGATTGTTCAGAGCATTTTCGAGGTTGGTACATCAGAGCCATGCGCACGTTCTGGCGGTGTCGCCCACTTCATCATTGACTTATGCCCCACACGGGTTAGAGGGGGTTTCAAAAACAGCCGATGAGATGGATCTCTACATATTCATTACAAACCGTAATCCACCCACTGAAAAAATGGTGATAACACAGTATCACGTGCTATCTCTATAAATCTTATCGGCTGTTTTTGAACCCCGTTCTAATCTATGAAAGAGCGCACTTGGCGCAATGGTTAGAGGTGCACTACGTCGCACACGAGGTCAGTGGTTCGATCTCGCGCTCATGGCTCAAAAAGTCATTCATCCCTCCGGGTTTGGTAAATTGGTACGAGACGGGTCACACCTGTCTGGGAGGATAAGCGGCACTGACTCGGTACTGCGATAGGCCACTGCGAGTCTTTGTAAAGGCCAGATATGGATTTAATCACCTCAAACGAAGTTAAAAAATTGCAGTCGAATGCATGGCGCATCCCTCAGGGAATGATCAACGCCGAGAGCTTTATCCTTTATCACCATAAATAGCGTCTCCGCATTCTTGCTATAAAGTAGGGTTCAGTGTGAGGCGTAAGCTGCTGTTGAAGAGGGCGAGACCTCCGCAACGTACGTATGGCTCTGACGTGCTAACATCGAAAATGCTCTACACATTGAGAATAGTGATGTGCAAAACTTTTTGCATCAGCTGGGATTCGAACCCACACACCCTATCCGAAGGCACGTGCTGAACCGTCGTACTACCTATGCCCGTTTTGACACTACTCTTTTCTACACTGCAATGCGTCTATCTTCATCATCATCGATATCCAATATCTGTCAGCACTAGTGGGCTCGCGCCCCCGGACAGAGTGAAGTGTGGGTTCGAATCCCACGCAGAAAGTTTTTGCACATCACTCTTCTCATTGGGTATATTGTAACATCATACCAGCTCTAGAAGCGATCAAATGAAAAGAATTCTAATTGCTCTACACTTCCTCAGAGACCATATTGGATGTTTAAAACGCGCTTTCGAAACAGTCTATGAAATGGATTTCAATAAAATCCTTCCTGACTCACTGTTGATTTTGGTACCTACATAGTTATCGTTTAGGTTTCTACAAAAGTTCTTGGGGTATCTGTGGAAATATTCATTGATATTTTCGTTCCTTAAAAGCATCGTTAGGATAGATTTGTGATCAGCCTAACAAATACAGAAAAATCTAATCTTTCTGATTGTTTTCTGTTTGTAGCCAGTGGGCGAGAGAAAGGACAATGATTCTATTCGAAGAACATCGCTTTTTCAGTTCTTTTTTCCATTGGTATAGACTGTAGAAAAGTTCTTGAATGTCTTAGAACATACTCAGTGTTATAGAGCGATGTGCAAAAATCTAGCGCCAGGCGGGACTAGAACCCACACCTCACTCTTTCCGGGAATGCGTACTCTACCCGCCTGGCGCTAGAGTTTTGCACATCACTCTGTAACACTGGGTATATATTTATAACATCATACCACCGCAAAAAGCGCTTAAATAACAGCAATTTCATTCGTCTTAGAACAATTGTAGTCATTCAGCTACTTAGTGGTCTCAGAACGAGATTGAAATATGTTTTATAGGGTTGGGTGTTCCTAAATCTGACGAGTTTGGTGACGGCGTTGACAGCCTCGTTCCCTTCGAACAAGCTCAAGAAGTCGCTCTCTTTCGAGAATCGATAAAAACTATTATGGAGACTTTCAGACGAGACAACATGAAGGTTGTCTTCTTCGGAAGGTAATAATCATTTTGGCTACTCTTTCATCAATCGATAACACTCTGAACCAATCGGAGCTTTAACCGTCTTCTAATATGATATATCTATCTAGAACTGTTTCTTGATTGTCAAAATGCGAAATTTTTTATACATTTGATTATTTTTGGATAAGAAGTTTGTAAAACCGACAATCGTTATCAATGAGATGACTAGATCTTTTGAAAGCCTAATACTAAAGTATCTTACACCTCCAAGTTTGTGAATAAAGAGCCTTTGTGGCCAATGTGGTTGAAGATGCCTAGCGATGCACGCGTGGTCGATGTTTCTATCGCGCGCCAAAGGCACGCCAAGTCTCTTATCCCTTCTAGGTCGGCGAATCGGTACCAGATTTGTCTGAAAGGATAAGCAGCCTGACTTGATACATCGGCAGGCCACCAAAAGTCATTGTAAAGGCCAGACATGAATTAAGCTCCCTCAAAGGGTGCTACAAGCGGAGTAGAATAGTGGCATTTCTCTACCTCGTGGATTGAACAACAACCAGAGATTTATCTTCTTCTTAACCTTTTCGGGACCAAGGAATCATCTCCCCTGCTTCTCTAACCCCGACGTAATAAAGCTGCACGATTTGCTCCACCTCTTCTGCATCTCTGACCCCAACGTGAGAGCGCATCGAATGTATTACTGTATTATTTCAGTTGTACTATTTTTGTTTTCCTCTGTTATGATGTATATAAGTGTATTATAACTAGGAAAATAACACTAATCGGTTGAAATAATACAATAATAGGTTGTTCTTGGTTATAAGGTGACAACATGAAACGACCTCATTCGCTGGACAGGAACTTTTCATGGGAGTGTTATTAATCGTTCAAACGCTTAATTCACTGGCCACAACCCCTACGTGATCAGTCTTCGAAGAAGCCTTTTTTAACCTTGTTACAGAACAAAATCCCTTGTGTTTCACGCGCGCATATATCTCGCCGGGCAGAGCTCTCTCTTTAGACTAATAGTCTCATTCGGTTGCATAATGTTTACTGATTCCAAAGCTGTGCTTATTTTCTGGAAAGGCCGTTTCTCTACAGTGCAGCAGAAAATAAGTTGAATTCACATACACGAGCAAGGTGGTCTTAGGCCGATTCACGGGCCGTTGAGTGAAGCAGCAAGGTAGGTTGACGTTGCGATCGATCGATTCTCGAGCGTGTGAACGTGTAGAGAAAGTCTCGTAGTATGTCTATTCTTGCGAGTCACTGTTGTAAGCTGTTAAGACCTTCTGGCCACCTGAAATCCATCAAAGTGATCATAATGATGGTTCATTTATCTGTATTCATGACAAAAGTAAAGTATTTAGTTTTTTTTGTAACAGAGTCAAAATTTGATCAGGAGTTTTTAATTCATAGCTGAGAAACAATTTCTATATGGTTAACAAAGATTGGAGTTCCATCAGACCGGTTGAAGTTCAATCAATACTTGCGTAACCCCCTTGCCGCCCCACCCAGCTGTCCGTGTATTCCCTGCTGTTTTGAGAAACGGTCTTTCCAGAAAATAAGGGCAGCATTGGAGTCAGCAAGCATTGCGCTATCGAATGGCTACTAGTAGTCCAAAGAAAGAGCTCTGTCCGGCGAGAATTATACGCGTGTGAAGTATAATTTATTTTGAATTTTACTGCGTCACAAGAGGGTCTTTTTTGAAAACCGGCCAAGTACGGCTCTAGCCAGAGATTTAAGCTTTCAAATGATTACGTACACTCCTTTGAAAAGTTCCTGTCCAGCGAATGAGGTCCTTTCTTCATTTTGTCCCCTCATAACTGGAAAGAACTCAATAATACATTCAGTGCGTCTCAGAAGTGGTGCAAACCGTGCAGTGTTGTCGCGCTAGGGGTCAGAGATGCGAAGGAGGTGGATCCATCACTTTGAAAAAGCTAATTTCAGTTAACTCTTTGTAAGAGGAAAGTTTGACTGTGGGAATTTCTAATCTAAATTTCTCACTCTTGTTATTCGTGAATATAGATTTTATCAGGACGAGTAACGGCAAGAGCACTACCATCAACGCTATGCTTCACGCAAAGATTCTACCTCAGGGAATGGGACATACTACGTGCTGCTTTTTACAAGTAAATTTCAGTTATTAGTCACTAGAACCTTATATATGTATATTGGATTACATTTTTAAAGTTTTCTAGATGTCAATTTTGCAATAATTCTCACAATCGACTACTTATTAACCTTAGCATATTTCAATAATTCACATTTTTTCCCTTTATAAGCCAAGTAACTAGGTTGTTATAGTACGATCTATTCGAATAGCTAGCGTTTTGGCGGTTTCTCCCTCATAGGAGCCTGGAAAGATCACTCTGTCTATAACCCGGTTTTTTTTTTTATTCTTCTGGTGTCGCAGAAATGTTTGGCTGACGGACTTGTGGACACCCTGATTTTTCCAGGCTCTGAAGAGGGTGAAATCGCCGGTGTCATCTTTGCGAAGAAGTCATATTGTGACAATCTCGTGTTTGGCTTGTCAAGGAAAAAAACCGTGATTTGCTAGCGTAATCTCTTTATTTTTACTGTTTTCCGGCAGTGGTATGATGTTTCAAAAATAAACCTAGGAGTTCTGGGTGGTATGAAAGGAATTTGACGTCAGGCGGGAGTTAAACCCGTCTCACCCACACCGGGACCGCGTACGTCCACCGGTGCCGTCGCTCTGCTATCACTCTTTCTTCCATATGAACCATCGTAGCTGTTTACTGGTATGGGTGGAACGCGGGTCAACTCCCGTCTGATGTCGAATGTCTTGCATACCACTCATTGTCTTCAGATTTGAATTGTCGATCTTCTCTACTCAAGAATGGTTATTTTAGGTGCAAGGTTGTAGTGATGATACTGGATATTTGATGCTCGAAGATGATCCAGTCCATATTCCTATAGATCAGCTGAGTAAAATTGGTCATGCCCTTAGCAGCGACAATTCTGGATTGCCTGCGATGGGACAGGATTCGCTGCTACGTATTTTTTACCCGAAAGGTCATGGTGAAGGGGAGAATCGTCTGTTACAGAACGATGTAGTTATTTTGGACAGGTGAGCAGTTTTTCAAAATGAATTTTCTCTAACAAGGATTCTTTCATTCAACCGCTTTATAACTGCGAATCCAATGAAAAGATTAAGTTATATGCAAAACTTTCATTCTCGGACGGGAATCGAACCCGCTTTATACCCTTTCCGAGGCGCACGCCGACCTTACGCACTATTGGGGTTCCTGCTGTCTCACTCTTTCTACGATACGAGGTATCGAACTGTGAGCAACCAATCGTTAACGGAAAAGGTGATAGCAGAATAGGAGCTTCGGTAGTGCAATATGTTAATCACGTGTCACCGGCAAGAGTGAGATGCGGGTTCGATTCCCGTCTTAGGTTGAAGGCTTTGCAAATCACTCAGCATGGCTGGATTTGTAGTTGATTTCTCTTCCTTTTCTTTAGAAAGTTCCCGCAGAGATCTGGGTCTTGAAGTAGTAAAGCATTCTACTGACTTTTATAGTTTTTCTCGTAAATCGTGTAAATTGGAGTATTGACACTTTATAGCCCAGGAGTGGATTTGTCTCCTGAATTCGATAGTTGGATTGACAAGCACTGCTTAGATGCAGATGTTTTCGTTCTAGTGTTGAATGCAGAGTCCACCCTTACACAAGCGGTATGTGAGAGTGGTTCAGCTTTTTTTTTTTGATAGTGATTTTCATTCTTTTGTTGGCCTTTCTATCTCTTAAAATTTGTTGGTCAGAACCGGAATAAGACCTGAAAGTATGAATAGTGCAGTTTTTAGGAGAAAAGTTTTTTCTATCGAGTTGCAAAAAAACTCAGCAAGCCGAACGTGTTCATTCTGAACAACCGTTGGGATGCGAGTGCCGCGGAATCAGAACACGTTGAGGATGTTAGTTCTTGATTTATACATACTTTAGTTAAATCCATTTCAGCCGTTGTTATTTCCGACAAAGGGCGCAACGGCTCACTGGTTATAAGTACCCTCCAATACCACAAGGTGGGATGATCAATCGGTGGATAATGGTTCTATATTGCGCTCAAGGCTCACCAGGCCTTCCGTCCCTCCGGAGTCGTCGAATTGGTGCCAGACTTTTGTGGGAAGGTGGCAGTACTAACGTGATACATCGATAGGCCACCGCGAGTCATTGTAAAGGCCAGACATGCATTTAATTACCTCAAACGATGCTGGATAAAGTCGGATGCATGGCACATCCGTCAGGGATTGAGCAATGCCGGGAGCTTTACCGTTTTTATCCTTCAGGTCCGACAACAACATTTGACGCGTTTTCGGCAATTTTTGGTGAATGAGCTTGAGGTGGCAACCGAACGAGACGTTAAGGATAGGATTTTCTTTGTTTCTTCAAGAGAGGTGAGCTATTTGATTGGATATTTCCTAAATGAGATGAATACAGGCATATGTGTTTGAGTTTTGCTTTTGCTTCTCATGACTTTTACAGTTGCGTAATGTTTTAGTGAAGTTAAGCAATAGAAATTTTCTTGTTTATAAGTGCTTTGTCTCCAAATTCGATCTAATTTGAGCTTATTTGAAGGTACTGGAATCACGCTTGAAAGCCCGAGGTTTGATAACATCGGCCTATCAAATGGAAGGTCATCAAGTGCGAGCCATGGAATTTGAGATGTTTGAACGACAATTTGAACAGTGCATATCAAAGTAAGTTGTTTATCGGTTGTGTTTGCTCTCTATTCGAGATGAGTTATACAGGATGAGGAGCGGGATAGCGCAGTGGTTAGTGATGCAGTCAGTTGGATTTCCGCAACTTGACTAACTATGTCGTACTAAAGTGTAAATGCCAATGACCGTAGCAAATGTGACGTAACGTAATGCGATTTTTCAACGTATTATTTTGAAGGAAATTTGTCCTCAAACCACAATGTCACTAAACTTATGTGTTTCCATGATGAGTTAATGGTTAAAAAAAAAGGCTGTTTCTATGAGAGCGCCTCGAACTTTTAGTGGGTTTTTCGTAGCTTAGAAATGGCTGCTACCGCATTGGTGGTGAGAGCCTATGAAAAAGGCGCTTACCTCTCCCAGCCATCAGAATGATTTCTTCCATGACTCCCTTTACCTATCGTCGTTACCACCTTGTTTTTTAGTGCATTTTGAAGCTTTGTGAATAAGCACATGTGCAGGTCTTTTAAAGATTGTAGAACGTTTATTTAGTACTTAATGACTCTCAAAGGTAGTAGCCATAAATTTTGTGAGATTTTCTTTTTCGCGTCACTTCACCTTGATTCATTACCGTGATCAAATTTGCAATCGGATCAGCAGATGTCAAGTAGGAAGTGATTTTTGTAGGTCTGCAATTCATACGAAATTCGAAGCACATAACCGACGGGCCAACGAAATCATTGCAAAGATGCGAGCGAACGTCGACGTAGTCTACACAAATACGAATCATTCCAAGCAAAATTTAGAGAAGAATCTCGAGGTAGTTAATTCTCTTTTGGTGCTTGAACTATAATCCTCATTATGTGGCCAATAATTTTGAGTAGTATGCAAAATCTTTGGCTCCATGCGAGAGTTGAGCACGCTTTTCACTCGTACCGCGGGCACATACCATTGCACCACGGTGGGCATCACTATCCCACTATAAATGATAGTAGCTGTCAACATCTGAACTCAATTCAGCTTTGGCCTAAAGTCGGATGTTCTAGTTATCACTCAAAATTCTCAGATATACAAACACAACTGCCGTACACTGCTAAGAGGCAACAAAATAGAGGTTTTTTTTTGTTTCCCTCCCCTTATCGCTCCCTGTTTTAACCTTTTGGGAGTAACGCGTTTCCTGCTTGTTCTTGGGTTTTGGTGAACATTCGACAATTTAAATCTCAAGAATTTAAATGGTGTAGTTGATTTTAAAAGGACTGTTCATTGTGCTATAGCAAGGAAAAAACAGTTCCACACTCGGATTCGCTTGACAAAGCTTTTCCCTTAGGCTTTCAGTGATCATTCGATAGCACAAGTCTCGACGATCTCAGTGGTATACTAGGTTTTCGAAAAGGACATCTGATGCTCTGTAACAGCCAAAGAAAATTAGGTTTCGCACCCGGCTCCCATTCTCCGCTCCGGTATAGGGATGGGATTGTGAAATCAGTATCAGGCCACCACGATCTGCAACATAACGGTTATTTGATAGCATAGATCTAGTTGATTCTGAAGCTATGTGTGTAGAAACTTTTTTTATCGTTTCGTGGGTTTAGGCTTTTCGTTTTACATTGTCAAATGAATGCGCTAATAAGCTAAGCCCAGGCAGCTTAAGCCTATATACGAAAAGCATATGTACGTGTAAAGCAAACCTTGGAGTATGGGAGCCATATGTTCTATCTAGAAATTTTGGCAGAGGAATAGAAATGTGGATACAATAACACAAATCACACACCTCATGTGAATCGCATTGCACGATAAATCGACTGCGCGATTGGTACTACAGTCACTCAAAAACCCTAGCCCACAACATATATGCGCCCAGTGCGATCTTTTGGATCATTCATTTTCCTTTGGCTACTGCAGCGCGCTAAAAGGCCCTTTTCAAAACGAAGTACACAATTGAAATCGTCGAGATTCTTGTTATCGAATTATTACTGAAAGTCTAGGGGAAAAGCTTTGACCAGTGAAAAATGCCCGAGTGTGAAACATGATTTGTAGCTTTCGGGATTTCTGCTATCAAGAGTCCCATGAAGCTTCTAAAAAAAGCAGAGGACGCGGCTTTCCGAAGGGATCGGAAGTGGGTGCAGGCAACGTCAGTGATTCGATTTTTTCATAGATAATGGTCATTTTTGTACACATCTTCTGTTTATGATTCATTTGGAATTGGTTAATGCACCTACTTTTACTAAACCGAATCATAATCACCAAAAAAATCTTGCGAAACGTCCTTTTCTGAATAAAACTTGCGAGTGGTCGCTGACTTTTTCCTTCAAATTCGATAGCTGATGTTGTGGCAATGAACCGTTCAAGTACTTAATATGGTGAAGATTAACGATGTAACCCTCTATGAGGAATCTCATGGAATGAGATGTGAATGCTTTCATAGTTTATGACAGCACACCGATAGCCTTCCTGTATAAGTTGCTGAACGGCTATAGAGAAGGGATTTTGAAGGAGAACTGCCAACCTCACCCATGTTTCTCATTTGGAAATGATGTCATACGCTTACGAGTACTACGAGATAGTGCTCCAGCTGTCTAACTAGTTTTGTTCCTTTTTCAAGTATTCAATCAATAAATTGTTTCTAGAGGAATACGCAGATATTTAATGATTGCCGAGAGAACTTCTTACAATTCGAACGTGCCTATCGTGAACAGACGGAACGTCTGAGGGCTGAAGTTCATCTAAAGGTACAGTTATCTCAATTATTTAGCAGAAATTCCACTTGTGCATGGTTCCTGGACAATTACTACCAGTCGCAAGGTTCGTTGCCATTGGAGGAATCGTTGTCTTCGTCACGAACCCGAGTTCAAAGCTTGGAAGTGTATGTGATGGCGACCTAACATGGGAGCGTCTACCTACCATCGGCATCTTGGGTCCGCATAGTAATCATGCTTGGCTGGTATTTACCATGCCGTTGAAGAGAGGATTTCGCTTCTAATCATGTTGAGGCCAAATCCCGCACCCAGATCGGACCAGCTCAGTGGATGGTGGTTGCATTACAACGAGGCAGACGAAAGAAATGATGAGGCTCAGATAATTTACGATAAGAGGCTAAGTGCTATACAGTAGGAATTGTTTGTATGTGTGCAGAGGATGAATCCATCAGTGAGCTTCGTTTAGCTGAGACTTGTTCTTTCCAGGTATCTGCGGATTTCAGTGAGGAAATCATGAGGCTCGAGGCAATAATTGATCGCTTCAATATGCCATTCATAGACACCAAAGAAGGAATAATGAAATATAAACAAGTAGGTCACTCACTTCTCATTGGATGTATGATGGTTATTGGCTTCTAGGAAGCTTCATCATTTCACTCAATAATTTCGCTTTCATTCCTCGTTCTGAAGCAGTAGATCGAAATTTTTAGGCTTTGGCCGAATTCACCGACAAATGCGTCAGTTCGGATCTTGAAGCGAGATGTACTGGCGGTTTGATGTCTCGAATCTGGAATCTCGAAAATGACATGTTCCGTAAGTTCATGTTGAGCTTCGTCAGCTTCATCTGATGTAGAAATACCACGTCATACTCGAATGCATAGTCAGTGAAAGGGTTCAGAAGGAAAGGAACGTATGTGGTGTCATGATAATTTATGAAAATGGGGTTTGTTAATTTGATTAAGTTACGATCTAATTAAGAGGAAAGCCTCTGACAAATTGTTGGGTTAAGTGTATGCACCTCCATTTTTTCTGTTAATGTTTGGGTCGAATCGTTACTTTTAATTGTTCTAATGTCGAACCATGTGGTAAGAAAGTGATACGGGATGCTCTCTGTATGTGATAGTGAAGTGGAATTAAATAAATTGCGCTGAGTGATAGAGTAGAAAAGCTTGTCAGCCCTTTGGGGACCGTAGGTGATCGCTGTGCGCGCGCGATTCCCTTGATCTAATTAGGGTTTTTCTTTGGTTAGAAAAGACCTTAGGTTTTACGAGTAACTTTGGAACTTCTTTTCTATATGTCTTCTCATCTTTTCAGTGTATATGAACTCTTATGTTAGTATATAATTCGGGTATAAAACGTAATCTTCTTTTTGCCTTAACATCGCTCTATGAAGACCTTTCCAACAACCATAACCGTTCTCACAATTGCTGAGGTATATTCAATTGAATAAGTACTAAAAATCCAGTAAATACTCAAGCACAGACGAGAGTCAAGTATAAAAAACACCTCAAAGGTAAAACATAACTTTTTCTTAGTTGCTAAAGTGTAATAAGGCTATCCTTCAAATCAAGCCCAGTGCAAGAATCCCCATTTCTGAGCTGTTGAACAACTACCAAAAGTCCAGTTAAAAATCTTTGCTCTACTAAGAACCACGGGAAGGTAAGTGTACTAATTTTGACTAATTAATTCTTAACCCTTTGGGCACGAGCAGCCCACGGCGGTAGCCCCGTTCCGCCGCTGCGCGACGGTTGACTAGTGCCGAGTGGTTAAGTGATGCCGGCCATCGGGAAGAAAGCTGGTGGTTTGATCCCATATCACGATGTTTTAAAATTGATCCTTGGTTTTAGTTTTTGTGGTCGATTATTAGAAGATTATTTCATATCGTGGTTACCGTAGCAAAAAAAAAAACAAGGCTCAATTGTCTACCATTTCACTACTTTTGAAACGAAGCGTAAATCCATATAAAGACAACTCTGGTTCAACTTTTTTCCGCATTTCTTCCGACGATGTAGAAACCGGGTTTCAAGACATAGTCTGGTATTCTTTGGTTATAAGGGAACAAATGTATATTCGACCTCATTAGCTCTACAAGAATTTTTCATAGGACTGTTAGTATTTATTTCAAAGCTTGAGTCTCTGGCTACAGCCATGTGCGGACGGCTTTTTCAATATATATTTTTATAACGCTGTAAAATCCAAAATAAAGTTGTCTTTCACATCGGCAACGCGCCTTCTTTTTTACCATGCGCATAATTTGCTGGAAAAACGAGAAGCTTATGAACGTGCAGAGAATATCCAGTAGTATCTGAGTCAATCGTTTCACGTGAGGTTCCTTTCAAAGTGGACAAAAAACTCCCAATTGAGTAACAAGTTGCATAACATTTGCTCACCCGTCAGGTCATTGATCGATCCCCCTTCCCGACCGTGGGTTAGCCGGTAAACAAGCCGCCGATTATGTGTAACTCATCTGATTTTCTATACTACACTGCAGTGAAACGGTTTTTCCAAAGAATAAGCACAGTGTTGGAATCATTGAGACTGACGCCATCGAATGATTACTAATTTTCAAGCCTAAAGGAGCTATTCGGCGAGATGTAAAACACAAATGTTTTCCCTCTCCTACAGCGCTATCAAAAGACCTTTTTGATAAGCAAACATATTTTTGAGTTCCTCGGGCCTTGCGCTATCGAAAGAGTGCCAGTACTCTGAGGAAGTAGTTTTGTCCAGCGAAATATAACCGAGATAAGAGCAGAAACGCGTGGTGAACAGCGGTGAAACGGGGTGAACATGATTTCATTTTGGTCTTTAGAGCGTTGTAAAAGGGTGTTTTGAAAACTGGCCATGTGACGCACTAGTCAGAGATTCAAGCTTTCGAATGGTTACTAGTGCCCCTATGAAAGATTCTTCTCCAGCGAATGAGGTCGACTATTGATTGTGTTCCCTTATGACAGAAAAGTACCCATTTTTACTACAGTGCACGATTTTTTAGAACAACTTATATAGAGATGGACGCAGTCGATTTAGCGGAACCTCTGCGTTGGTTCCGCTGCTATCCCATGACCTACATATACAAAAAGTAGCAGCCTGTAGGATACGGACTGCTCGCTGTCGCGCGCGGGGCAGGGCTAGCGCCGTGGGCCTGTTGTGCCTAAAGGGCTAATATTTAGTGATTACTTGACGGTCAGTGATTGATTTTGGATATCAGTAATTTCCTTTTAGTGTTGTGTTTCAGATTATGTCACAAAGATTCTAGCTGAGCCATACCAGCATAAACTTGAAGAAGTATGGAAGTATCGAGCTCCTTTCAAATTCAGTATCTGTGTGGATGCTCCAGCATTAACCATGTACGTTCATTTCACATTATTTGCAGGGCATCATGGAAGTGTTCGTATCTTACATTTTATGCTTCCTCATGTATTTAGAGATTTCCATGAGGATCTCGAGTTTCGTTTCACGTTTGGTTTATCCGCAATAATTCGGCGGATAGTTGCTTATCGTTCCGGTCAACCTGTAACAGCTATACAGGCTAATCTACTGAAACCTCTGGTTTGGGTTTTTATAACCCTTCATTTGTTCACCTGAAGTTCATAAATCAATGGGAGAACATTTTCTTTTTGAGAAGAACATTCCTCGTAGCAACGAAGACTCTGAATCTCACGGCGAAGCTATGCAGAATGTAGTTGATGAGAATACAATGATGACGCAGATGGTTCTAACATCGGCTAGTTACTTAGCAAATGGCAGTATAGGGCTGCTGATCGTTGGTGGCATTGTCTATAGAGCTGTTGGATGGCGTGTAAGTTTAGAACTTTACTACAGAATTTTTCCCGTTATGAGAAAGATTTCATAGCGACATGATTGGAGTTAATGTTAGATATTACATGCAATTCATTCAACTTGAGAAGTTTTTAGGGAGTCTAGTATCAGCTATGACAATCTCATCATTTGTTAGGTCATCGCAGTAACTGCGGCAACCTATGGTGGTCTTTACCTATGGGAGCGTATGCGATGGAATTCACACGCTAAGGAGCAACATCTCAAAGAGCAATTTCGTGCCCACCTTGCTGCAAGAATGCAACAAGTCGGAGCTGCTCATACGACTCATTGTGAGACTCAGGCCATGAGGTACGTAGCCTAGTTTATGAGGAGGCAATGAAAATAAGAACTGATCATTCAAGAATTCTGATCGATGTGCAAAACTTTCGATAACGGGCGGGAGTAGAAACCGAGCTCCACCCATACCAGGAGCGTGCGCTGCCACAACACCATCTTGAGAGAAAAAGAGGGAAGAATGGGAACATCATACCTGTAGCGATTCTAGTGCAGAATGCTCTCCTTATCGTTTTGCCACGCGGGCTTTTCGTTTATTGCAGGATTGAGCCTCAAACCTGGATAATCAAACCGTATACGTTCATTATAATACGACTATAACAAGGCAACGATGTCGATAGACTTACAGAGAACTTGGGTATATACTATGCGATCAGTAGTTATAAATATTTGAGATGAACGATCCAATGAGTAATGCGAAGCAGGCTCTCAAGCTATACATGTAAAATAGAATGAGGATCAAGCTTTAGTACCATGAATGTGAAGTGTAATGGAGAACAATCTTTTGTGAAGTGTGATGATGCGCAAGCTTCTACTTTATACATGTGAAATGTGTTGAAGAGCAATTTTCTATATCATACATGTGGAGTGTATGAGGAGCAAGCTTCTATAGGAGAGCTTCCAAGCTTTAGAGCTTTTCATGTGAAGTGTATGGAGGCGATTTTGGAGGAAGTGGCAAGCTTCTACTTTATACATGTGAAGTGTAATGGTGAGCAAGCTTCTATATTAAACATGTGAAGTGTATGAGGAGCAAGCTTCTATAGAGAGATAAGTTGAGAATCAAGAGGGATGGGAGTTACAGCCGAGCTCCAAGTGGCGTCCTGTGGACGTGACGCTTTCCAAGATTCTCGTTTGGGTTAGCTTATGAATAGCTTTCCAGCACAACTCTGGACAGCTACTATGGAAAACACGTCTTTCCATAGAACCATTTATTTTGTGCTGCATAGTTCACCCGCACAACACTGGCCATCTGGTGTGCGAAACAGTTGCCGCTTTCGCGAATACAACGGCTAACTGTATGAGATATGTAGCCAGCCGGCTACTGTGAGAAACTCGAATCTGCTACTATAGTTTATTGTCTATGCAACAACTTATTATCAACATCTGCAAGTGGATATCTTTACTATCCATGATATGTGCAGTGTGAAAAGTTGAATTTATTCGTGAGAATAACTGCTATATTATCATTGCTAAAAAAGCAGTTGAGATGAGCAATTCTTCAAAATATAGGTATCCAATAGTTGAGAGCGTAACTGGATTTGATACCGATGTGTGCTTACCAAAGCGTATGTGGCGCAGTAATTAGAGGTGCCCTAAGTCGCAAACAAAATGCCGTTTATGACGCAGCGAGCCTTCCGTTGCTTTGGGGGTAGGTAAATTGGTGCCAAACTTGTTTAGGAGGATAGGCAGCACTCACTCGATGCGTCTGTGGGCCAGCGCGAGTCATTTCAGGCCAAATCTGCATTCGATCACCAATACCTAGCTAAAAATTGATGACAAATGTATGGCGCTTTCTTCAGGAATTGGTCAGCTCCGAGAGCTCTATCCTATATCCTTTATGTGCTTATTAGACTAAAACCGCAAAAAATTTACTGATGACGGCTGTGATAGCTTATACCAAGAGAAGGGTGTTAGCAGAGCAGTGACATCGTGGAGTAATTGTCGCACGCGTTTTTGGGGTGAGTGAAACGCGGGTTCAACTACCATCTGGGGTGGTATGTTTTACATAGCAGTCCACATTCTCATATGTATATTCATAACGTCATACGACTGGTGAAAGTGTCAAAATAAAAGGATCCATAATGGTACTCATGTTCACTTGCTTGGTATATGAATTATTTAGAAGTAGGAAGTAGTCATCAGAGGACTTACTCAGGTGTCCACCGCAGATATTCTTCAGCCTTTGTGGCTGTGATGGGGGTCCCACACAAGCTTAGTACAATTTTCCTACCGTAGTGTGGGAAGCTTGGATAACCCTATGTGGGTTTGCAGAAGAGCCGTGCCCACATTGGAGTGCGCCTCTACTATCATGTCGCGGTATTGAAATCGACGAATAGAATCCTTCAGAAAAGATATTTTTGAATATCATCAAGTTATAGCAGAGTCTTTTTGAACGGACGCTTGCCAAAACATTCGTATCGAATTTCTTTTCTAGTATTTGAAAAAATACATATAACAGAAAAGTTTCGTACAGTGAATGAAACTGCCAAAAAAAAAGAATGATTAACAGTAATTTTATTTTTCCATGGAGTTGTTATGATTGTAGCGAATAACATCGCATTACTAGGCAAACCTTGGAACACGGTAGTTGTCATCATGATAGAGGTGTCGTGCAAAGAACACGTTCATGATTTGATACCACGTTCGTAGCTCACCAAATCTTTTGTCCCTTAGGGACCGGAGAATGGTCCTAGACTTGTCTGGAAGGAAAGCAGCATTGGCGTGATACATCGGTGGGTGACTGCGAAGTCAATATAAGGACGAAATGTGCATTTAATCACCTCTGGCCATACTTTGTAGCAGTCTGTTTCATGACACATCCCTATGAGTTTGATCATTTCAGGCTTTATCTCTTATCCTTTTTATGATATGAGGCTCAATATAACTCTATGCAGAAATTGGCAGTTTAGAGAAATGGATCAAGTTTTCGATGGTCTCCGCGCTACTGTTGCTGGTGTGCACAGAGAAATGAAGGAAAAACTGGACAAAGACAAGAAAGAAATTGATAAAGTAGATGGTACATTGAAGAGCCTGGTCACCATCAAGTAAGTTATGTAGAATTAACGATCTGTGTCATAATTTTTTAGCCGGTTTTAATCAACATTTTAGTCTAACAAGCCCATACATTAATGTTTGAAAAATTTCATTATTAGCGAACATTATGCTAGGATTTTGTTTTCTCCGATAATCTTAGGTGATATGAACAACTTTGAAATTTGGGCGGAAGTTGAACCCGCAGCTGATCCTATAAAGACGCGCGTACTAGCCATTGCATTAGTATTTCAGTAGTCCCGGTTGTGCAGTGGTTAGCATGCACCTCCGGAAAGGCTGAGCCACGAGGGGTTCGACTTCCGTGCGAGGTTCGATGTTTTATGTACCACTCAAATTTTCTGATCTACACGTATGACACTAGATCAATGTTAAGGAGGCGGTTAAGTGATATATTATTCTAATTTTTTCTATTAATTGAGAATGATGTTCAGGGGTAAAACAGCGTTCTTGATGCGAAGTCTGGAACAATTTGCGTCGACTTTCCTCACATCGGATTCTCCATTGTCATAAATATCTTTCTCCGTCTTCAATATACTGACTTTGCGACTTTATATCTCACTCCAAAACGGAGGATTGCTCCTCATTTTCCTTCTCAATCACTGCTTACATTTGGATTGAACGTGTTCTAAGTTTAGCGAGATTGTTATCATTACTACTTTTAATCTTAGGAATAGCATTCGAGTTTTTTTTACTCATATCCAAGTGTGCAACTCCCTCACTAAGCTCAATTTCATATGGAAAACAAGATGCAAAAGCATTCATTTGATCTTCATAGCAATTTTGCTGGTGAATTCAGATATTTGGCATCATTTGAACTTATTGGCTGCTTGATTTATACTTGAATAATAAGATTTCACTAGTGAAAACAGAATCTCTGAGCAGCGTTTGGTCCTAATTTTAGTAAATTCCTTCAATTCTCTGCTAGTTTAGTAGATTACTTTAATTCTCTGTTAGTAAGCCAGGCACTCAGTGCTTGGTCCTTGTAGAAAGTTAGGGATATATGCCATTTCACAGTTGATAAGAACTAGATATATTAATATATGGCCTACTTCTCGGCTTGATATTGCGTATGTTTATCTTTTTTTTTTTGTTAGATTGTTTCTATTCAACAACACATTTCATTCTATGATGGAAATCTGTCGATTTGTTTTGCTAGCGTGTTAATATTTCATGACACGTTTCTTTCCATGGTGGAAATATGTCAAATAATTTTTCTCTGGGTTAGCTTTGTGCTCCCACGTCTTATTTATAGATTAGTCTGAGCCAATACGCCTTATTGTACGTAAGCCAGGACATCCGGCATCCGGCCCGAACGGTGCTTTTTATTGTTATCTTGTTTAGGTCTAGTCTAGTCCAATGCCTGCAACATTGACATTTGTTGACTTACCTCAGTCTAGAGAGTAGGTTAGCGAAGCACCATTTTGATTTGATATATCTGTTAGTTGGGTTGCTTCGTTTTCGAGTTATAAAACTTGGAAATAAATCTTGAACGCTTCCAATTGCTCTTTATGTTCTATGAATGGTGGAATCTTGGCAAGGGACCAATCCAAATGCCTATCTGAGTGGTCTGCCTCAGTTGATGTTATAAGCTGTAGCCACGGTTTATACCTATTTATTTCACTGGAAATCGTCTAAATTGTCATGTTAAGTGGGCGGTGATATACGGGACATATCGGGCTTAGATTTTTGAGCCAATCGAGTGTATATTTGGTGGAATTTCCATCGTTTGGGGTATTTTCAATATTTTGAATCCTAGCATCGGTTGGAAAAATCCAAAATGTGAATTTTTCCCATTTTGCAGTCTAGGAAGTAGAACACTTAGTATCAACTGCGTAGTGGGAGTTCGGCAAATTTGAAGAAATGGCCTTGTTCTAATGAAGTTCTCGGTCGACAGGTTTGAATAAGGAGAGGAACAGCTGACTAGTCGTTGACGGTATTCATTACAATATGCCTGATAATCATTTCTTGAGTCACGCATGTCAGTGGTCTATCAAAGACGGCTGACTTACAGAGCTCGATACACGTGTTTCGATCTTGCGATCTCGTCAGTCGGGCAATTACTCTTTCTCATCTTTTCCTAATCTTTGTGGGTGCTCCAGTCCCCACAGTAAGAGTTGGCGACGACGAACGTTTTACACTCTATGTCCAGTGAAATTCTCACGGAACACAGAGTGTTGTACACTCGGTTGCTCTTGGCTAGTATATTCAGTATATAAAGGTAGGAAGGGTAACTGCTCGACTGACGAGATCGCAAGATCGAAGCACATGTGTCGGGCTCTATAGGTCAGCCCTATCTGATAGACCACTGACATGCGTGGCTCAAGAAATGATTACCAGGCATATTGAAATATGGGATGTGGTCTCAAGAAACACTCGAAACGAAAGATATGGTACTCATCACAGTTGTGAACTAAGCATAAAAGAGAAAATCAGTGGTCTTATTCCAACAGATTGTAGATGAGAATAGCTGATTGTTGAGTTACCCAAGTTTTGTACTTCTTCTCTTCTTAGAATAGTAAAACGAAACTCCACATATAATTTGACATTGCGATCATGTTAGCTACATCTCACCAGTTATTTCGTTCTAACATCCATAGTTTTTCCAATGACAATTATGTGGTCGCCTAGCTTATTAGTGATGCACACTATGAGAAGGCAATGTACTAGTTCAATCCCATCCTCAGCACTCTCCTGCAGTCCCTTGGGAACGATCAGGCCCATATCTTGAAGATGTAGCTGATTTGTTAGCAGGTTTATCTGGAAAATTACCTCCACGACGATACGAATGGAGTCGAATTCATGACGCATCCACCAGAGATGATTTACGCTGAGAGTTTTATTTCCTTATCCGAGAGTAACTACTAGGTAAATTTCGGACTTTTTTATATCACAGCAACTTTTCTGGGAGATAGTCTTTGGGGATGTTTAAAGCCTTTTGGTGATTGGTACGTCAGAGCAATACGAATGTTTCGGCAGTGTCGCCCGCTTGATCAGTGGCCCACGCCCCACATTGAGCCCTACTTTATAGTAGGGATGCGGAGACGTTATCTATGGTGATAGCACGTGATATTGTGCTATCACAATTTTTTTAGTGAATGGATTACGGCTGGTAGTGAATATGTGGAAATCAATCTAAGCGGCTGTTTTCAAACCTGTGAAACTAAGGTTTAGAGAACAGTCGTTGAGATGGTTTTCTGGAAAGATCGGTCTCATATGACATGATGCTGAGTGATATGCAAAACTTTCTACCCCAGGCGGGAGTCGAGCCTGTGTCGCTCTCTTTCGGGTGGTGCCACTGTATCACCGAGGCCACCTCTCTTCATTTACCACAGCTGAAATTCTTGGTATACATAATACGTTTCAGCCTCCAGTAACAATCTTGTAATATGTACATATATAGGGGCACCGTGGCCGAGTAGTTGTGATGCTCGTCGCGGTGCACTGAAGCCGAGCTTTACGCCCAATGCTCTCCGGCAGTTAATAAGCACGCCCTATGGAACGCCACAGCCAGGCTATCATCGAGATTGCAAGAAGCGCTCGACCAGTACTCTACGCCATTCAAGAAAAGACGAAAAAGGAATTAAATGCTAGAATTAGTGGAATCTTAACATTAAAAATGGTGATGACGAGTCGTGTGAACAAATAATATATATATATATATATATATATATATATATATATATATATGTATTATATGCATATACATGCGTATATATGTATTTATATATGTATATATACATATATATATGTATATACATATATAAACATACGCATGTATATGCATATACGTACATGTGTATACATGTATATCTGTACATATGTGCATCCAGATTCGTATCATCCAGAGATCAGATATGCAGATCCAGAGCGCATGTGGCGCAGTGGTAAGAGGTGTCCTGCGTCGCACACGAGGTCACTGGTTCGATCTCGCGCTCATGGCTCACCAAGCCATTCATCCCTCTGGGGTCGGTAAATTGGTACCAGACAGGTCTCAGACTTGACTGGGAGGATAAGCAGCACTGACTCGGTTCAGCGGGAGGCCACCGCGAGTCATTGTAGAGGCCAGATGTGCATTCAATCACCTCAAACGAAGTTAAAAATTGAAGTCGAATGCATGGCGCATCCCTCAGGGATTGATCAACGCAGAGAGCTTTATCCTTTTATCCTTTTATGTGCATCCAGAGATGTAAGGGATGAAATACAAGACTTTGAACCCCGACCGGAAGTTGAACTTGTGTCCCACTCTTTGTGGGAGCGCCTGGTACTCACTACACTACCAGTCCTCCTGTTGTGTCACCAATTCTCGGTGCAATTATACTGTGAGAAATTTGTTAATTTCCCAGGTGATTGGTCACCCGTCAGCTTTTAGGAGCTTTCATCAACCGTAGCAATTGGAAGTGTATGCCGGCGGTCGATATGATGGATGAAGGATTTTGTGACGAGGGATTTTCGGAAAACGATTATAAGTACGAGATCGACTTGATAAAAGAAGAGGTGAGGTTGTTTACTGGCCCACCTATCCTTTTGATGACGTTCTTCTTTTTTTGTTGTGAAAGTTGATTTGTAATCGTATACTATTGTTTTGTAAGTCCTGAAAATTGCAGCTGGAATACTATACAAGGAAAGAAGAAGACGAAGATATCTCTAGCGTAGCGGGTTAGTTACTCTAATCATTTCTTGAGTAGATTAGGTTAAAACAAGATCTTAGAACTTCGTGAACAAGTTGAAGATGTAATCAAATGATGGTCCTATATCAGTTGCATAAAGATTTTCGGTTCTGGTCCGTTATAAGGCGACAAATGAAAATGAATATTCGACCCTTTTCGCTGGACAAGAACTTTTCATAGGAGTTTTAGTAATCATTCGAAAGATCAAATCTCAGGCTAGCGCGGTACATGGTCGGTTTTTTCAAAGGACCCTTTGTAACGCTGTAAAATTTAAAATAAAATTATGTTTCACATCGGGTGCACAATTTAATTATTACTTCACTGGAAGCACGAAAATCATATGAACGTGTAAAGAAAATCTTTCAATATCAGAATCATGCGTTTGATCTGGAGTTTCTTTTGAAGCGGAGAAAAGCTCGTAATCGAGTGACAAAAATCGCACTTTTGCGGAGCGCCAGTCGATCAGGTGGCCGGTCGCGGCACCGAATGTGCGGCCACCAGATCCCGTCGATGAGAGATCAACCTGTAAAGAAGCAAGCCGAAGGTGTGAAACTCGATATTTTTTTCCTTGATACATTGCAGAGAAACTCTCTTTCCAAATTATAAGCGCAGTATCGGAAACCCTGATTTCTACGCTATCGAATGATTGCTAATAGTCCAAAGAAAAAAGCTCTGTCTTGCGAGAAAAATGCTTGTGTGAATCACAAAAGTTTTCCTTCCCTAACAGTGTCAGAAAAAATGGTTTCGAAAAACCGTACACATATTACGCTAGCCAGAAATTTAAGCTTTCGAATGATTACCAGCACTCTCATGAAAAGTTTTTGTCTTGTGAAAGGGGTTGAATATTCATTTGTCGCCTTATAACGGACGGGTACCAACTTTTCATGCTTGATAGAGACTCCTTCCATGTGCCTATATTGCCTTGGAGGCTGATTGTAAGCGGGGCCAGGCACTTGGTCACGAAAGCAAATGAATTTAGAAGACGAACTCTCTTCCTGCTTTGTCTCCTTGTACGTCGACTAGGCCAAAATCCTACAATCAAATGACTAGAATTCATATGGAATGCTGTTAGGTCCCTTTCTGGCAGAAAAGTGCAGTATCTACACGAGAGAATATGAAGAAGAAACGTTCATTGATATGGTGGATTTTCCAGTGTCCCTAGAATCTATGAGGATCTAGGACCCACTGTTTGTTCTATTATACAAGGAACATTCTCATTTTCTTAATTATGGTGGAACTTTGATGTGCAGCGGTGAAGCATCTTGAAAACTTCAGGACAGAGACAACGGATATCTCCTTCTCTGAACATGTGGTCTGGAGGGCAGTTACTTTAATGTTATGTCGTGTCTTTCGCTGCGGCTAGGATCCGAGAGTATGTTTCCGCCGAGTATGAGGGCTCTCACTGTCTTATCCATGATAGAACTTCGGCGTGTAGCAGTGAAGTAATTTGAAAAGACTATGGACTGGAGGCGATTACAGGAGACTGTGGCCGAGTGGTTAGTGATGCTCGGTGCGGGGTTGACTCTCTCTTCCTCTCCAAACGGCAATCGACGAATGAACGCCACAGCCTAGCTATCCTCGGGACTGTGAGGGATCTGTCGACCAGTAATCTACGACGTTTATGAAGAGGATGAAATCCTCAAGCGGGCGATGGATGCGGGGAGACGAATAGATTAGTGGAAGTACTGGGAATAGCACATTGAAAACGTGAGGACGCGCCATATGAGGTGGGATAAAAGAAGAAATTATCTGCAGCAAAGAACAGCAAAACTGAAATTGTCCTAACGGTTTTTGAACAAGCAGGAATTCTTTGTGCCTCTATGGCTACTAGCTAAGGGATTGGCGTGATTGGAGTGGGTATCTCTCTCAGCTATATCTTCTATGGCTTATTTTTATACATTCACTTTTTTGTTTTTTTTTTCAGTTGAGCGACTAATCAATGTAAATACAAACTAGAGTCCCTCATCGGTTTCCTTTGTACCTGATGGTTCTTCAGTCTACAGAAAGTCCACGCGCTTGGAAGTCGCTTCAAGTTCCACTGGCGAAATCGAATGGAACTCGTAAGACGACGAAGATATTAAAGATTACACGAAGAGACGTGGCATTGAAGAATTTACATAATGTGGAAATGTTGCGATATAGAGCTTGGTAGGTTCCCAGATGTTGAAAAGTTGAAGTTCTGAGGACTGATCAAAGAACAAAACCTTCGCATTTCATTACTGTTTTTACATTTTTCAGTGGCGACCAATATATATTGACAGAAGATCGTTTGATCTTTCATCTGATTGCATTTATTGATGTGCCCCATGATGGTCCTACTGCTTATGGAGACTCACCTTTCTTCACTGTTTGGAATGACTCTATTGTTATCGACGCAAATTATCGCTATAGTGATGGAAATCCACGATCACTTTACGGTGACGAGCATGTGAGTCAACCTTTTCATGGGCCTCTTCTGCTATTTCCAACAACTGGCATTGCTGAAATGCTATTGAACATTTGATTTCTTCGCCAACGTAGGGCCTTTATTTTCTGGAATCGCTAGGTCTGTCTTGTCGCCGTTAAAGGTATTTTGTCCTTTACAATAAAGACTTTTTTTCATCGAGCTAGAAACCTGTGTGAGTGGAAGAAAGTGTTCATTCTGAAGGGCAAAAATAACGTTAACAGCGAGAAAACAAACTTAGCAAGCCTTGAAACTAAAGACCCTACGTCGGCGAGGAAATTAAGGTCGAACGGCAGATTGAGACATCAGTGAAACCGGCATCAATGAAAGCGAAGGCTGTTGAACACGTCTGAATGTGCAGCCATTATGTTCATCGAGACGGAAGTGAAATTGAGAGTTCATGAAGGAAAGAAGACGTGAGGGGACATAAAAAGTATATACCTTCAACGTAAGAATTTCATGTTGAATAAGCTGATAACTTATAATAGTTGTTTAACAGTTTGTCAATATCGCCACACCATACCTTTCGACGCACATTGAGCTTCGAGAAATCACCAATTTTGTTGATAAGCTGGAACAAAACGCAGCAATTCCGTCATTTTGGGAGGTACGTCTTCAATGTAAGGTTTGATGCAGATACTTTTCGGTTATAAAGATAGAGATGAAATTCGGCATGATTCGCTGAGCGATAATTTTTCATATGAGTGTTACTAATCATTCGAAAGCCTGGATCACTGGCTATAACCGTACATGACCGGTTTTCGAAAAGCCTCACAGTGTCATAAAAAGGTCCTTATTAGAAAGGAAAACAGGCTACGTACTATTCTAGCCGGGGATTTAAGCTTTAAAATGATTAGTAACACTCATATAAAAAGTTCTTGTATTGCGATTGAAGTCGAATATTTATTTTTTCCCTAATAACCAAAAAGGAACCTTAACTTGCTGCTAGTGAAGACTATAGTGTTCAGCGTTGATCAATTCCTTTTTGGGTGGGACACTTTATGCAAATTCAGTGAGATTCACGGTGATTTAATTTGTATCTAGCGTTAACAACGACTTGCGAAGGCCAAAGTGGTTTGTTTTATCAATGCTTTTGTCCTCTCGTGTTAATGGTTTTATTTCATTTTAGCTGGTTGCCACCCTGCTCTCCGGGGTAAGGGGGGGGGGGGGGGGGTTGAATCAAGCAGCGAGCACTTTGTGCTGCAGTGGTCGTAAAAGAAGAATGTTTTGAGACATTCCATCAAATTAAGGGAACAAGATGAAACCTTATGCCAGGTCACTCGTTTCTTTCCTTCATTTCTAATCCTGAAGGTATGTAGAAGGAAAAGAGAAAATGTACGCTGTACTGCTCGAGTGAGCGCGTGTGGAACAGTGGCTAAAAGTGCCCTACGACGCACACTATGTTCTTGGTTCGACCACGCTCCAAGCTCACTAAGTCTTCTATCCTTCTAGGGTCGATGAATTGGTACCAGACTTGCCAGGGAGGATAACACCGCTGACTTGATACATTGTGAGACCATCACGAGTCATTGTAAAAGCCACGCATGCCTTCAGTCACTCACTGCGATGCTTGATGACGTCGCACGTGTAGGCCCCCTTTCAGGGATTGATCAACGCCTAAAGCTTTTGGAGCTTTTACTTTCGAAATCTTTTCAGGTCTTTCTCTGCTTTTTCCGGATTTTCTTGGCAGATTATAAAAAGTCGTTATCGACTGTGCGTATGTATAAGAGACTGTGTTAGTGTGTTCTTTCGACATTTAGTTACATGTGACTTGAATTTTTTTGTCTCAAAACATTTTTCGTGTTTAGTTTGATATGTTTGATTACTTCAGACGTTATTGACTTGTAACCTTAGAAGTATGACCACAATGAGCTGTGTCTGATAGACAATAACAAGTTCAAAACTATTTCCGTCAACACATAGCCAACATTCGACATTTAAGAAGATTCGGGTTTTAATTTTTTTATCATTTAGCTTGACCAGAATTCTATTACATTGTATCATTCTTGCCTTTTCCACTATTTAAGTC
Source organism: Parelaphostrongylus tenuis (assembly GCA_019055375.1). NCBI lineage: Eukaryota > Metazoa > Nematoda > Chromadorea > Rhabditida > Metastrongylidae > Parelaphostrongylus > Parelaphostrongylus tenuis. Next base: position 245,274 of record JAHQIW010003849.1, read on the forward strand.
CCGTAAGAGTTTACTTGGTAGCACTCTAGATGTCAGCTTAGGGTAAATGCCGATATGTGCTTATCAGACCAAACCCGTTAGAGATGGTTGCTGATAGCTAAGACTGGATATGTCTAAGAAAGATTAGTAGCAAGGCGGTATAGTGTAGGTAGTGCAGTGCTTCCGTTATGGGTGAAACACGGGTTCAGCTCTGGCCTGAAAACGAATGTTATGCACACCACTCACTATTCTTGGATTGAAATAGAAATTCTGTGGCAGACTCCGGATCAGAGAAGGAAAGTAGAAGGTAGATATGTTTTAGAAAATGTTGGACTATCAGAGCGGTAGTGAGACTTCCAGTTCTTTCTCTTTCTGCTACAAACCGCTTGAGCGTTGAAAAAGTGGAGACGAATGCCCTCTTCTCATGAAAAATATTACTCTTTCCTAAGAATATGACATGTTTTAAGCCGATAGGTCTAGTGCTATATAGGCGCCTATTTCGTCCTATTGAGACTCATCAGTAGCACCCTCCCTCGGTTCCGTCGATCCCTTGAGGTGAAATAATCCTCTAAAGGAATCGGCGCCGAGTAAAACTAAGCACCCAAAGTAGGATGATGGTATTACCTGACTTTGTGGTGACCGGCAGTCGAGCTTGCGGCTTTTAAAACGAACCATACCTCTGCTAACGACCGCTTTTTTTTTACTCGGCGTCTATTTCTTTAGAGGATTATTTAACCTCAAGGGATCGACGGAATCGAGGGAGGGTGCTACTGATGAGTCCCAATAGGACGAAATAGGCGCCTATATAGCACTAGACCTGTCGGCTCAAAACATGTCATATCCTTATCAGATTAAATCGTTTTATGCGGGTCTGTAAAAAAAAGCGGTCGTTAGCAGAGGTATGGTTCTTTCCTAAGAGTGAATTCAAGGGTCTCTTCGAATGATATGACCTTAGTTAAATACGGTTTAATTATTCTTTCTATTCTCAAAAGATTAAGTTTTGTTTGGTGAATGTTTTATGATTTTTCAGCTATTGCGAGTCTTGTGGAGATCACTAGGCCATTTCGTCAAAGCGTCCATCTAATACATTCATTGTTCTCCTCGTGGTTTGAGATTCAGAAATTTGAATGGGTTCATATAGAACTGGCATGGAATAATCTATTTGATCTGATGAACCATAGTGCTTGTCTTAGTGAAGCTGAGGTAATAATCATAGTTGAATTGAATTGGAACTATAATTAACCCCCCAAATTGAGGTAGCTTTTTGGAATTATATTACCTCATTTTCATAGATCTCAACACTAACCGAGCTACAAGAAGTCTACCAAAAGGCTCTTCTTAGTATAATGGACTACCTGTATTCTTTTGGTAAAGTGCCTCTTAACTGGGAGAAATACTTCATTTTGTACAAGCGAGTTTTGTTTTTGTGATATGATAGTCCATGATCATTTACACTGATCTAGTTGGAAATTTTAGTGATACGTCGGATCCAGAGTTGTTGATTACACGCTCGGCAGCCGGTGTCATCTCTTCATTATGGAATGATAGACTTCTGTCCATGGTACTGTTCGCTTCATCTTATCCAATAATACTGAGTATTATGCAAAATTTTGGAGCTCCAGCGGCACTTCAACCCGCGTCCCCACTTTTGGAGGACGCGTGCTAACCACTGTACTACCGAGGCTCTTATCCAGCTGATATCCTTTCAGCGATACAAGGTTTCAATTCTGTCAGCGACCATCCTAACTTCGGCTCAACTTTCCCAAGTCTACGCATATGGAAGTAATCAGAGATGGCACAGATTGTCCTTATTTGATGATGAAGGCTTCATATCATATTGTTAGATGACTACTACTAACGCTTTGTTTTTGCTCTTACTTACTAACTATTTCTTTTCTTTCGTTGGCGAGTAATTGCTTAGAGCACCGATAAGGCTAAGAAGAAGTTAAAGCAAGAGCCTCTATTGGTATAGTGGGTAACACGCAAGCCTTTGGATAAAATATTCTAGGTTTGAGGCCTACCTGAGGCTCTAGATTTTGCTCATATTCGGTATCCATCCATCAACAGATTCTCGAGAACGCCTAATTTTTGATGGTTGCTGAACAATATACACGACCGGTCAGCATAGTGGAGTTTGCTATGCTCATCAGCAAGAATCTCCATCATATTCTGTTCACACCATTCATGAAGATGCGCAATTTTGTGTAGATAATTAATTTGATGTGAGGAGCCACGTTTGTAACATTTTGGTGCTGCACAGAGATTTTGATAGTTCTGTGAGGTCATCCCTCATCTGGGTCAACTTCAGTATGAAGCAGCAAGAGGATGGAAAACCACGCAGTACTTCCAGCTTTACCTCTCTGCAGGCTTATAACTCAACCATTAGCGGTTGTTAGTCAGTTGAGGATGTTCATTAGTCTATGATGAAGAGTGAAAGACGATATGCAAGAGTGAGATTTCTCGTCTACCGGTCATCCAACTAGTCTGAGAAATCGCCACGACGATTCGGAAAGAATACAAAACGTGCCTTCCCCGCTCCTTCTCCTACTCTCCCTATTCCTCCTCCTCCTCCTCCTCCTCCTCCTCTTGCTTCTCATTGTCATCCTACTCCTACTCCTTCCGCGAATCTAGTGGTCCAGTTGCTGTTTATTGTAAACGAAACCACCACAGCATAGCTGTCTTGGGAATTCACGAACAGCGTTGCTGGACAGAAGCTAAGCAGGTTCATGTGGAGGGAACATTTGGAATTGTCAAACTACATTCGAATTTGTGCATATGTTCGAGGTCTCGATGCCAAATCTCGATTACGAAAAAGGAGAAGAAGTGTTTAACGAAGTTTTAAAGAAGTTTATACGTAACAGTGCTAATTTAGCCAGAATACGAGAGTGCCGAAGATCCTCACTAAACTTATTTGTTTTAATTCATGGCTTCTTCTTTTCTTTTCAAATATTCACATCAAGAATCAGCTAAAAATCAAAAGACGGTCTTTATTCACAGATGTTTTAGATTTCACTCATAGCTCTGTATATGTGTGTTCAGGTACTCCATGGAGCTCGAACTCGTGTTCGCATAGGGGCTAAAGTCGATCTCATTCCGGCTTTTTCGAATACATTCTATGATCGGATAAAAGCGGAAGATCTCCCACTGGGAAGGTTCGTGAAACAAGTCCGTACTTTTTTGTTTGATTTTAGTCGATATACATCCGTAATAGGAGTTGAAAAAACTTTTTATTGCCACCCGACGCTCACCAAGCTTTCCATCCCTTAGGGGACGGCGAATGGCTGTTAGGCTTGTCTGGGAAAATATCAACATTAACTTGATACATCTGTAGACTACTGCGAGTCATTTCAAAGATCAGATCTGCTTTCATCATCTCTAACCATGCCCCTGGGTAACCATTAGGGTTTGATCAGCGCCGAGTTCTCTGTCCATTATCCTTTGTGGTAATTGAGAGAAGCTTTCGTGTTTGCCCTATCTGGGTAGTTTGAAGTGTTGCCTGAACTCCCGTATCTAAAGCACTTATCGTCATTTGATAATTTTCAGCTTTATCTCGTTTTACGATTTTCGACTTGCTTTCGAATCTACCGCCGTGAAACTGACGCATATGTTGAGCAATGAACTTATAAAGAAAATTCGCGACTCTGGTTTACTTGAATTTTGGAACGATATGAAGGTAATCAATGTTTTAAATATTGTGAGAAGGAATATTTTGTTGGTGTTGTTTTGTTCTAATATATATTCCTCTAAAGCAAAGTTGGGCTGAAAACAGCTTTTCTTTCATTTCGATATGCTTCTGTAACACTTTATAATCAACATATTCGATCAACATATAACACGAAAGGTCCTCTTTCTTTTCCTACCATATGGGGCAGCTAGTGGAGTGCGTGGCACTGAGGAGGTGAGCAAAATCACTGGAACGTACGTAAGCCACTGGCGTAAGAAAATCTCGACAACTGCTAAGTTAGCTTTTTACGTATATATGTATATATATATATATACATATATATGTACTGTATATATATATATATGTGCAACATACATACATACGCATATATGTATATATATATATATATATCTTATGTGTATACATATACATATCTATATACATATAAATGCACATATCACATATGTATATGTATACATATGTGTATATTGTATGTATATATATATCATATATATTATATATATATTATATATATATATATATTATATTGGTACCTGGAATCGCAAAAACCACTGAAGGTGAAACTATTCGTCAACAACTATGACCCGGGTACAGCTACGGTATACGCCAAAAACCATATTATTTGGAGCTCAACTGAAACCATGATGCTGTCTGAATCGAAAAGGCGATGAAGAAGCCCAGCAATGATCAAAGAGCTTCTCAATAGATTGAGCTACAAAAATCACCCATTTCCCACGATTACCATTGATCTACTACGATTATTTGGGAACCTATCTTTCATTTTTATTTTTCTCATGCGCTCAGTATTGTTCTAATTGTTAGTTTGTTTATTAATCAGAAAGAAACTTTTATTGTAGGAAATTACGTGCGGCAGAGTGGCGCATTGTTTTGCAGCCCTTGTTTACGGTTGCACATCAGACCCTTCAAAGATTGGGCAGGTGTGTTCGATATCTTCTATCCTTATGATTTTGATTATCTTCTAGGGATAATAAGTGAACGATTCTGTCTATCAAAGAAAGCATCTGTCTTGCGTTAAATTTTCTCGCATACAATAGCTGGAGCGTGGTGGTTTCATCAGGAATGTTTGGGAGTAAGTTGGACCCATCACCTTGCTTCCTGATAGCCTGCATCACTGACCACTTGGACACCTTTCCCTGAAATGTCTAATAAATCAGTGAATCAACATATGTCTTAAATTCACAGCTAAAAGTGTCACTATGTAGCAGCCTCTCTCTCTTTCTGAGTGATGTGTTTTGAGCTGGACATTATGCAATCATATCGTTCTGCTTTACTTCGTGGTGGTGTCTCACCAGCAAGAGCAACGAGGTGGAAATTATCACAGACAGGTGCCTCGGATACGGACTACAATCTTCAGTGTGAAGTAAGTCTATTTCCACTGTTTGTTATAATATTGGCTAATGCAATGGCGTGTTTTTTAGTCGGAAATCCGGAAAACCTTTCTTCGAATTCGACACAGGCCTGCTAATCATTATGGGAACCACTGGGAGCTCGCATCCTTTTTAGGCTGAGATGGAATAACTTGGCCTGCAAAAGAGTCTAACGGATTGACTTCCACGGACCCAAACTGGGCGTGTGTAACTGGGAAGGGCTTCAATCGCCAGCAAGGGAACGGCTCCATCCCATCCCCACTTTGCGATGACAACCTCAGCGTAGCAATCACTGCTTGTCCTTCGGAAGAAGGTTACTGGTTCGACCCCGTACCACAACATTTCACTGTAGTTTTTTTGGTGTTATCTTTTTCTTTTCATTATAAATCTGGAATCACTATTACACCAAATCACACCACATCTCATATAGTAATACCTTATCACAAGTGATCAGTGTATATAATTTATTTATCACCATTTATTCCAATCTGCAATTTATGATAGTAAGTTTCAACAATCTGCTACTAATAGTTAATATTACATTTACATCTACGATCTGCGTCCATTCTATGTTTTACGTCAAAAAGTAGTAAAATATTATACAACTGAGCGTTTTTTGCTGCGATAATAACGTTATAGAAGGACTTTCGATGCTAATTGACATCGAAATATAACATCAAATAGAAAAACTACATTGATGTGTTGTGGTAGGGAATCGAACCAGCAACCTTTTTCCTGACGGAAGGTTACCGATTGGCAGAGAGGAGTGAGACGGACAGTGAGTGATTACCACGTCGAGGTTAGAGTTGCACAGGGCGAAGGGAGTGGAGCCGTTTCTATGCTGGTGATTGGAGCCCTTGCCAGTTAGGCATGCCCATTTTGGATCCGCGGAAGTCAGCCGACTAGGTTTTTTCCAAATCACGCGCGATTGCCATTGAAGACTGATAGATTTAGTATATTCAAAGATCAGATCTCCTCATTTGCATCTTTTATGGGTAAATACTCATAGTCCGTGGCGATTTTGTCACTAATAGTAGTTTCACACCAGTGGGATTCGGTTTTCGAAATACCATTAAGAACGGTTGGATGTGAAAAAGTTGTGCACTTCTATCTAAGTATCAGGTTGGTAAGAAAATTTCCATCGTTTGGACCGGAGTGTCTTCCTTCGCATGGATCGTGTGTGATTTTCATATCGTTTGAAAGATCTACTACTTGCGCATCTATTGATATATAATTTGTCTATATCTGCTGCAGAATGAATTGTCCAGGGAACAAAAACGTTTGTTGGATGCTTTACGAGTACAGATTTGGTTCAAGTGCTGCTGATGCCACACACAGCCAAAAAGACCAAGGTAAAGTTCGAGGAACTGGACGGAGTTGACGATTCTATCGCATCCACCCTATGGTCCGGACGTTGTTCCATCTGATTACGGCCTTTTCCGATCAATGCAACACTTTTTGGAAGGTCACCGATTCGAATCTTTCGATGAGTTGAAGAAGCATGTCAAGTTTTTTTGACTCAAGCCGAAGGAGTGCTACTTCGATCAGATCCGAAACTTGGCGGACCGATGGCAAAAAGTGGTGGATAATGATGGCCTGTGTTTTGAAGATTAGTAGTTGTTGTTTTGTTCTGAATATATGCATAATTTTTGAATGTTTTATCCAACGATGGAAACTTTCTTTCCAACCTAGTATATTATCTTGCAGCAAACCAACGCCATTCAAAGCCCTTGTGAGGTACTCTTATCTCCCCTTTCCTCGTCACATGCAGTAGCAGTAAGGATCCTTATACCAAAAACTCTTCATATGATGTGAACAAGCGTCCAAATTTGGCTCACAATAATGTAGTGGAGAGGTCATTGATTCATGTTGGTGTTGCTTGGTTATTGACACTGTGGAAATGATACATCAAATAGTAGCAGCATGACTCGAGTGCTCTAAGCTTCCAATAAAGCCTAAGAAATAAAGTTGTTGGTGTTGTTAAGTCTCTGAGAGATGCACCATGCATCTGCCTTCATCTAGAACCGATTGCAGTGATTGAATGCGCATATCTGACCTTCACAATAACTAACGGAAGCCTACCGATCTATCAAACAGTGCTGCTATCCTATCAGCTCAGACTAGTCTGGTGCCAGTTCACTGACCCTGGAGGGATTCTAGGCCTAGGAAACTTCGGGCGCGAAATCGAGCGTTTCGATTGATTAACCAATTGTTTGTGGCAGAGCTCTACGCCACGCGCAGCGCTTATGGCACGTGTATCATCTTCAGTGACTATTTTTCAGCTCGATATTCCTCTCAGATACGTATTTCGCCCTTCACTAATACCGGTAATAAATGCCTGTATGGACAATATGTTCAAAATATACCGCGTTGTGGAACTGTTGACAAGTGTGTGCTCAGACAGTAAGTCTTACTCTTTCCGTTTAACCTTATTGTAATATAAGTCCCGTTACTACCAAGCCTAGTATTTAGTTATAGTAATCTTCTTTTCTTCTGCTTTTTTTTCTGCTTTAGACGGTAGTTGAACTCACGTTTCACCCACACCGGGCGGATGCTACCGCTGCACTGCCCGAGACCACTGGTTTACTACCATTCTTTCTTTGATAAAGACTGTGGGACGTTGGTTCATAACATCTTTAATGCATAATAATGAAGAAAGTGTGATAGCAGAACAGGATCCTCGGTAGTGCAATAGGTTACCACACGCGGCCGAAAAGGTTAAATGCGGGTTCAATTTCTCGGCTGAGGTTCAAAATCTTACATAACACTCAACAATACCGAATATGCTATGTTTCAATAGTACCTACCAATTGACTTTAATGTAGAGTAATTGTCTTTACTATCAGGTGTGGAATGCACTGTGACAATATCATTTTTTCCCTAAACTTTGAGCTAGTGTAAATTTAACGAACAAAGTTGTACATCTGAAAAGCTGAGTCATGTGCAGAGATTTCACCCTTAGGCGGAAGTCGAATCTGTGTCTCATCCTTTCCTAGAGCGCCTATTAACCAGTACGCTACGGGGCTAACCACTACTCAACATCACTGATATAAAGTAGCATCTGTCTCCGCTGAAAAGCGATTGAATAAAGAATTATTGTCGATTACACTGAGACGTTTTGTAGACTTTTTCTTGGTGTAAAGGTGGCAGTTACTGTCACTACTATGAACAGCATTAAGGAAAAACATCAGAAGACTATCAGCAAATACATAATGACAGTGTGATAGCAGAGAGACGTGTGAGGCATATGTTTTTCATAGTTTCGAAGCTGCTCAATCTGGCGAGCATAATCAAGGATCTCTTCGTTGGAAAGGTATTTCTTGTTTCTACTATGATCCATTATGTTTGGAGGTTTCTAATAAAGGTTTTTAAATACTATTGCTAGAGTTCAATGAATTAACACATTGGGAACCGCAGTCCCACAGCGCCAGCTCCGCGCCTTCGCGCACACGGCGCTTTGGCGGGGGTAACCCGCAGTGGCGAAAGCCTCGTGCTATCGGCCATCGGGGAGAATGATTGCTAGCACGATCCCCTAACACGACGCTTCACTATAGTTTTTTTAGTTTTATCCTTTTGTTTTCAGTACAACATATTCAAATCACTGAAACACCAAATCTCATATAGTAATACCATAATACAAGCGATCAGTTTATAAAGTATTTGTGTTACCCCATAATTCTATATCATAATCTACGTTTCTCATCAGAAAGTAATGAAATGTTAAACAGCTGAGCGTGTTGGCTGTGATAATTACGTTACAAAAGAACCTTCTATACTAGCAACCTTCTCCTCGATAGGCGGCAGCATGAGCCTCTCCACTGCGGTCTGCGGTCCCCAAAGTGTTGAGGCGATTAGCGCTGTTTTTCCGGAATTATCGAGTTATTGTTGAATACTTTTCTAGCAGGACAAAGCCACTGCCTTAGTACATCGGTAGACCCCTACAAATTATTGCATAGATCAAAAATATGTTTATATAAGTATATACATTGTCCATCGAAAAGAATTGAGCAATTCCGGACACTTTATCCATATACATCCAGTGTCATTGTTGCTCCTATGCGCATTGTAAGTCAATCATCATCCGACAAAATCGTATTTAGGTCGCATCCGTCTTCAGTAATCACGAAAAATGTACTAGAAGCATCTGAAGATGTCGAGGAAGTGGATAATACTTTGCGGAAAGCTGAATTAGAGCTTCAATCCTTGGTAAGTAACAAACCAACAGGCGTCGTTAATGTACTCTATACCATTATAAATCTGGAGTGCGTGTAGCGCAGTGGTTAGAGGTGTTCTGCGGTAACTTGTCGGTCAATCGATGGTCAGCGGTTCAATTCCTATCTCGAGGCTCACCAAGCTTCCATCCCTCTGGGGTTGGCAAATTGATACGAGCTTATGTGGGAGGATAGCTGCACTGACTTGATGCATCGGTAGGCCATCTCGAGTCATTTGTAAAGGCCAGATATGCGTTCAATCATCAAAGATGATAGTGGATGAAGACGAGTTCATGCCTCATCTCGGAGGGATTGATCGACTCCAAGAGCTTTGTCCTCTATGATTTAATTAGTCATTCTTTAGGTGGCACGCACTGATATTCGTAAGCAGTTCCATGAGGTTGTCGACATAATGAAGCGGTTAGCTGAGGAGATTCGTCTCAAGTAAAGTCGTACTGTCTAAACCGATTTCTTTCAGTATCTGTGCTCCTAATGTCTTGTACTTTCTTCATCTCCATATCATCATTTTCAGATCCGTAAGTAACGATCTAACAACGGAGATCTTGATTCGATGGCACAAGACAACTGTACGAACTGTTGAATTTCTAGCCTTAATAGGTTCAGCGATGCCTGTCGATTCCGTTTTTCACGCGTTACACTTGAAATTAGCCTACAGTCGTGAGCATGTCAGATATCCTTTATCTGTTATCGATTAAGGCTTCGGAAATCCTTAGTTTGTTATCGATAAAGGCATTGAATATTTCGCCTGATATCGATTAGGATATCAGATATCTCTCGTCTGATATCAATTCCGACAGATGTTGATTGTCTGTAATCGATTAAGACGTCGGATATCCTTCGTCTGATATGGATCAAGGCTTTGGATATCCGTCGTTTGTTATCCATTAAAAAACGATCACCTGAACTTCATTTCCTCTGTGTTCAAAGTTAGGTACCGTACTGATGCAAAGAATGTCTTATTTTTCTTCTTCTTGAAGACCTTCGTTCTATGCTTGACGACTTCATTTATTGAGACTGAAAAATTGTTCTTCCGCTTGTGCTCATTTCTAGGTTGACTCACAATTGCATTGTGCCTCCATTACTGGTTATAAAATCATTGTAGCTTTCAGAAGTTGCTATAGATGGAGTATTGAAATGTTTCAGATTCAGTCGAATAATGGATGAACTATACTCTGTTATCGATCAGATCCGATCACTTGAACTTTCATTCTCTTGTATTCATGCAGTGTGAGGTATCATACTGATGTAATTGAATGTATCTGTTTTGAGATCATTCGTATGTGGAAATGTGTTTTATTTCTCTTGTCAGAGTGCCTTTGTACCACTTTTGCCACGTATCGAATCAGTTCTGCTATCCTCTCAGACAAGTCTGAAACCAGCTTCTCGACTCCGAAGGAACGGAGGACTCGTTGAGTCTTAAACACGGGATTCAACCGACGACCACGTGTGTGTCCAGGGCACTTTTAACCACTATCTCACACGTTTTGTTCTACAGTGAATCACGCATTTTCGCAGTCTTTGTAGTACAAAAGATGTTTACGAGGCTTGATCGATACCGGAGATAGTGGGCGCTGAGTACACAAAGGAACTTCAATCTAATTAAGCGCGTGTTTGAAGTGGTGAGGGATGAGTCTGTTCGTGATCATATCTTTCCCTCAGCTACTTTTTATTGATCTAATGGTGTTTTGTTTCACGTCCATTTATAGTGTCAATTTAGACCATGATAGAATATTTTAAGCCTTTCAAGAGCTATGGAATGGCATTGAAACATCCTATTAGACTGTATTGAGATTCCATGCGAGGTCTCAAAATAGTCGACTGAAAGGTATTGCTATATGCCGTCTTATCACGCGTGAGTCATCGACCGGAAAATTACTCTGGACGGAAACATCAAGTGATCGTTTCTCATAACATGGAGTGATATCTCTTGGGGCCTATCTACCGTCAGTTGTAGGGATGAAACGAATGGCATGTGCTACTGATGAGGCGTGCGAATAACGCCTAAACCTACGTATAGCACTTGCAAAAGCCGTACCACACTTCTTGAATGGTTTGAAACATTTTATCACATTACACTGGATTTTTGAGCGAGGTCTCAAGTTAACTGATTGGAAGAGAAATGCAACCCCTTTTTTGTTCCTGTGTATACTTAGCGATATTTCCTTCGCTTTTTGAAGTCGGCAAGAAAATAGAGATTCAGAGTTAGAGAGCAGTACGGGAGGATTTCAGAACAAACAATAGGGCAAGCCTACTGGTTGTGTCGCTTTGGAAAGGATGAAAGAATCAAAGTACTGAATGTTACATGAAGAGAGGTACAAAAGGATCTATTAACCCTTTGAGGATCACTATTGATAGGCAGGGCGGCGTCGCACCGTCGCTCCCTACGGGACACAACGGCGCCATTGTCTGAGCCGTTGCTTTCCCACGAGACGCAACGGCGCCATTGTCTGTACATACATGCCTGGCTATCCGCGCTTGCTTTCCAACGAGACGCGACGGCCGCCACTACAGTAGCTGAGTGAGAATTGACGTCGCGTGGCGTGGTACAAAGCGTACCATTTGGTTCTCAATGGGTTAATGGAAAGAAGTGAAGAATAGCGAATTCGAACGAGTTGTAAACATAGTGATGTGGGGGATGGTGATTGGTCATTTGGGGTGATTCCATGGAATAATATCATCTCAAGGGTGTATGTAGTTGGTGAATCTCCTTTTTCAGGTTAGACATAAATACTGTAGAATGTTACCGAATTTCTCGTCACGAAGGGATAATTACAGGCTTCTTTAACATGGGGAACACTTTCTACTATTTCAGTCCCTATTTTAATGGTAAAAGAGTGTGTGGCGCAGTGGTTAGGGGTGCTCTGCGACACACAGTCGATGGTCCATAGTTCGACCCCCGTGCCCAAGACTCATCAAGCATTCCGTCCCACTGGACTCGATGGATCGATATCAGATCTGTTTGGGAGTAATAGCAGCAGTGGTTTGATAGATCGGTTGGCCAGCGCTAGTTATTTCAAGAACCAGATGTGCACTCTGTCACCTCAAACAATACTTGACGAAGTCGTACGCGCGGCGCATCTCGCATGGATTGATCAGCGCTGAGAATGGATTAAACCCAGCAGGGTTAATCCAACTTGAACCTTCTGCTCGTTTTGAAATTGCTGGTTTTTTAGAGGTAATACTACCAATAATGAGCCTTAGAAATTTTTCAGAATTTTAATCATAAATCTTATTTTTAAATAAGTTTTAGAAAGCAAAAAATCAAAGTCAAACCCTTTAGCACTTTATCTGATCCGTCTCCACTGTGTTTTTTTCCCGATTATAGCCCGCTCTGGTGCTCCTTCATAGGGCGTTATTGTTGACTGCCGCAGAGAGCTGGGGAGTGGAGCTCGGCTCTACGCGCGGCCCGACCGCATCACAACCACTCGGCCACGGAGCTCCAGAAACTGGGAAGGTCAACTTCTCATTTTCTATTTCCCGCAGCAACTCATCAGCTTGATACGGTTGGTAGATGTTATGGGTTTGGGTCAGCACTGCTCGGTTGGAGCGCGTTTTCTCCTTCGATCGCTTGTCACGACCGTACGGGGTGGGAGCGGAGTGTAAAGTTGGATCGATCCCTCAGAAGGGACGTGTTTGTGTTGTTTCATGGAGGTTTGACTGAGTCCCACCCACTTCACAGACCCTCTTCCTCCTCGTTTTTTTCTACCCGAGGAGGTATCCGAGGTGTTCAATGCCCCTTGGGAGTTGCCTGTATTCTTGTTGTTTTGGCCCAGTGGCCGTTCCCTTTCGACTTTTTCTATCGCATCGTATCAGTAATTTCTCGAAAATAGCGCTCTGGAATCTGGGCTATCATTCGTTTCTGAAGATGTGGAATGAAATTGGCAGTCATTTCTGATCGATCGCGACTCCATCGATTCCGTATTGTCTCATGTTTTCGCGCTTTTATCCGTTCAAAATCGGATTATTTTGGCTCGGATTTCATGTATGTGTATTCAGAGTGCTTGAATACGCTACCCGGATTCCATTTGATGTGTGGCTTCTAGGTTAGGTTTGTCCGTTTTCATTGTCTCGTTGGATCTCCTTTAGATCAGATCATTCGTAGTTTTGAGGCCGTCTAGCCCGATCAGATCAGATCCACAGTGCACCGGGTGACGTCGATCAAGGCCGAATCGATTCTGTCGATCAATTCTAACTAATCGATTTTAGTGGGAAGTCTACGGTGGTTCGACGATTGAGAAACGGCGGACGTTCTTGAGAGACGGATGTCGTCGTCGTCGTCGTCGTCGCCCCCGCCGCCTGGCATGCCTTCGACGGGAGCGGCGGCTTCTCCGCGGAGTCATGGTGGAACGTCGTCCAAGGCTGGCTATATGTATCTTGTGAGTTCGATTTCTGTATAATTTTAATACATTTTAATATTAGGTCGTTCATAACTCTTGCCACCACAACAATAAACTCCAAATTTATCAATCGGAAGTCATTAAAATTGCATGATTTTGGTATCGTTCAATTGCCCATTTTTTTGCGAACGTTTTGGTATATAACTTGCCTAGAGTTGCTCTAAGGTGGAGCCCTCTTGGGAAGAAATTCGCGTGCATCTATGCTCGCGTGGCACGTAGGGAACTGATGCTAGTGAAGCGGCGCGCAAGATTACTGGAGCTTCTTGCGGACGGTCCGAGCGCGGCTGGTCATCCAGATTGTTCTCTGCAGCTTCGAACTCTGTGGACCACTTCCTAGCCGTCCTTTCTGCGACCGTATCATCTCAAGCTCCGCCAGTCTTACGCGTCGCTTCACTAGAATTTTTCCGGGGAAGTCATTCGTGCATGAGTAGCTGGCGAAGTTCGCCCACACAGCTCCAATTCAAAGTAGCTAGAGGCAAGTGGTATATCAAAGTGTTCGCAAGAAAATGAGCAGTCATAAGGTGCCAAAATCATGCGATTTCGATTACTTCTGGTTGGTAAACTTGGGGTTCATTGCTGTGGTGCTGAAACTTATAGAACGACCTAATGTCTTATGTTCTATGTACACGACCTCTTATCAGATTTTACTGTACGGATTCCTGTACCTCTAGCATATTTCTAGCATTCGGTTCGTTTTTTTTTTTGCCTTCTTGAACGACGTAGATACTGCTGGAGTGGGTATCCTTATGATTACAGTAAGTAACCTGGCTGTGGCGTTTATAAGACATCTGTTGTTAGATGCCGGAGAGTGTTGGGTGGTGTTGGGAAAGCTGGTTGTTCTCAAAGTTCCTCGTACTTTTGACACTCTGATTTAATCCTTTCATTATAATTTGAGCCAACTTGTCGTGTGGTCTGGTAAAGGCTCGTGTACAAAATACCAGCCAAAGAGCAATCGAGTGCGAAAACACTCTTTTTTAGGTGAAAATTTCGCATGACGTTGAGTGTAAAACGTACGTCTTCGATGACTCTCTACAAGGAGTGTTAAGCTCCCGAGAGAACTAACTATGAATAGATCAAAAGACGACGGGTTCTGCCCGGCTGATGAGTCTGTAAGGACGAAACACGTGTATCGGGCTGTACAAGAGCCCTTACCAGACCACATGACAAGTTGGCTGAAATAATAATGAAAGGATCTATTGAAATTTGAGCGTGGTCTTAAGAAAGCACTCGAAATAAAGTCTGATTTGACTTAAAAGATTATGTTAATCCGTGCACTCTTCCAAGAACAATGAGTGGAATGAAAAACTCACGACCCCAGACAAGAGTTGAATCCGCGTTTTACCAATACCGAAGGCATGTGCTACCATTACACTGAATCTTTCTCTTTCCTACCACTCTTTCTTTAATATTTAGTATCGTAGTTGTCAGACAAAGTGGGTGTTATGCCGATACCAATGTCCTTATCCAATCAAACCTGTTAATGTTTCGTTTCAGCAGCTCTCCTATGATTTACACAAAGGAGGAGTGTCTACAAAGCGATATTTTTCGGTGGTGTAGTGGTATCACGTGCCAACGGTATGAGTGAAACGCGAGTTCAGTTTACGCTTGCGTCGAATGTTTTGCATAACACTCAACACTCTTGGATCAGATACTTTCATATACATGTTCATAACTTCGTAACACTTCTGAAAAGCAGCAAAAATGAGAAGAATTCAAATACATCTCTTATTGGATTCCCACTACACTGCCTTGCACTTTGACAACAACCCTGATGAGTCAAAGCGCCTTTGCTAAATTTGCCAAATTGTTAAGCAATGAGTAAGCGCTAACACGTTAATGATGAGTCCATTTATTCAGATTGAAGTGAGAGCAATGGGATTGATCAATCGACGCAAGTATTGGTACGTCGTTGACGACTGTTCACCGTACTTCTATTGGTACAAGGATCATGAGTCGTTAAAGTGCGTAGGACGTGTACCGCTGGCCGGCATGGCTCTTACGTACGATCCTCGCGTGAAGGGACGATTTCAAGTTTTGTAAGTCTATTGTAAATTGATTTTTCTTCAACCTCGACGTCACCAGTCAGTCATATTTTCTTTGTTGCTTTAACGCGTAGCACAGAGTTCGAAATAAGAGTTCGACGACCTCGTCTCTTCAGAGCCGATGATTCGAGTCGATTGCCCATAGTCGTTTGTACCCTAATCATCAGCTTTGAAGGAGGCGAAGACGTCGAAATCACAGGCGAAGAGATTTATATTAGCGAACTCGTCTGATCTTGTGGTTTGGCTTTCAGCAAAGAAATTATTTGCAAATCTGCTTATCTCCCAATTGATACTTGGTATCTGATCTTGAACAACTCGTCTTCAGTGGTAGTACGTAGCCCAGCACAGGGAAACTGTGCTAGTTTAGCTGTTTTGTTCCCTGGAGTCCCGAGGTAAGCTTACGCTGGCCTTGGTCATCACCACACTAGAGCAGTCGCCGACCCTTGTGGATCAGAGGGAGATTACCCCTGCGACTATTAGCTACCGAGATGGCGGTCATTCCTGTTCCCGTTCGTTCTTAGCTGAGCTTTCCGGATCGAAACGTCAGACTCCTTGCCAACTTGGGTAGACCTGCTGTAAAGTTGAACTTCCTTCCGTACCTAGTGGTCCTCCACCTAGGAGCACTTTCCAGCCACGATGAGGTGGCAACCATCTCGGAAGTATCTTGCACTTGATTTTTGCAAATCATTCTTCATTGTAGTGCCAGCTCTTCATTCCAATTGTTCGTCTTTTAGTACTTACTTGTTTTGGGTTTCAGAAGGATATATTCAAAAATTTGAGTGATACGCAGAATTTTGTTTCTCGGGTAGGTGTCGAACGCGCGTCTCACCCTTTTGGGAGGCGCGTGCTTACTATTGCACCAGCGGAGCTTCTGTTCTGCTATCCCTCCGCGATGCTTCTTTTTTTTTGCCATTTTCTCTTGTAGATCATACTTATATTTTACATAGATTTATTATCACAGATCTGGTGATGATGTGTTTTTGCTTGAATGTTCCTCGAATCGTATTCGTGATGAATGGATGCAGGTTCTACAGTCAGCTCGCCTGAATAGTGCACGATTTTCAGAGGATGATAACGTCGTCCATGTGAGTTTGGAAGAATTGTCTTATAACTGGTCATCTCAAGAGTTTGTAAGCGGTAGACTTTCTTCTAATTGAGAAGACAATTATGGACAACTTTTCAACAAAGTCAACCAGTTATAGGATATCATTTCGATGTCATCGGAAACACCTCCACTGACGGAAGCTCCTACTTCTTCACATTCAGCTCAAAATTTGATAGAGGACTTGTTAGGACCAACCACCGATACCATGTCTACTACAGCAGAAGAAGGTCACGTTCAAGGTGACTCTGATGTTAGTTGTATAGATAAGGTTTGTTTCTTTAGTCGTGCATTTTTGCTTCTTTTATCTTAGGTTTGGTAAAAATAAGAAAAATAATCTGACAGTTTTATTCTATTCCTCTCTAATAGAGCCTGTTTAGTTGAGTTGTGGAGATCATTCACCTTTTGTTGCGCCAAGTTCAACGTTTTACCTTACGACAAATGGTGAACTAAACGAATACAGCATGGCTATGCCAAAGGTACATCTATAACCTGTCATCATCTCGCTTCTTGAGGACTTTTGAGCTGATTCCCTTGAAAATATTCTTGTCTGTTTGTTGGATGAATACATAGTCCATCGATTCCTATCATGCAGTCCAAGATTTCAGGCCATAATCTCACCGGAGGCTGTTGTTGAACGTATCCTGGAGAAGACAAATGAGCGTTTGGAAGCCCCTAAACGAGCGTTTGAACTGGCCAAGCGAAGTTTTCGGATGAGGAAGGAATGTGAAGTTTGTAAACAGGTGGATTAGAATAGTCATCCTATTGATACAGTTCTTCTGGGTTTTCGTAGAAACATATGTATAAGGCGGGGCATCAGGCGAAATTTACCCTAAGGATATAAGGGAGTGCGAATTTGCTGAGAAAAATAACAAGGGAAAAGAGGCATTCAAACCCTTACGGTGTGCCATATGTGGTACACTAATTACAGCAACGCGTTTCCGCTTAATAGGGTTTATTGTAATGGATACATGTCCCGATAAAAATCTGGAACTTTTTAGATCATTTTTCTCCTTATTCTACCTATTTATTTATTTTTTACAACATCTACGGCAAGCACTTCTAGAGTACTCTACGAGAAATTTACATTCTTAACCAGCATCCATTTTATAACAACAATGTTTGTATCAGAGTATGCATAAAGACTTACGAAATAGGATTTACAATGTACATTTGCACCATAGTAGAGCATAAATTCTTTTTTGACAGGCTTCCATTCTTACAAACAATTGGTGTAAAACTGTTCACTAAGCGGTACTGGCATTGTTTCTATTACCGACAGATTTATTGAGGTCCCTTCAGTGATAATATATCGTTCCCTTTTACAATAACCCCGTTAATGATGACAAAAGTCGAATTTTCTCATAAATTAAAGCGTTGAGATGTTAGCGCGCTCTGCCTACGGTTGACCGCGCCGCGTATCAGACGAAAAGTCAAAGTCGTACCTAAGGAGTTGAGACGATTGAAGCTATACTGCCACTACTGTTTAAGTCAATGTCAACAACAAACGAGCGATATCGGAAGAAGTCATATTAGAACAACCTCATCCCGCCGGCTTTCGCGTTCCACTTTTGTCTGGATACATCGCAAATAACAATTTGGAACGTGAAATCCTTCATTAACCCTTTCGGGACTGTGTGTATCAAGGAAAAAAAGCACGGATGTCTTTTTGACTTTGATGAGGAGACTTTCCTCGCTGGGAAGAAAACCCTTAGACTAGTGGTAACTATGCGAAAGCTCAACTCTTGGCGATCCCAAGAATACGTGTGATTTCTGAAAAGCTTTTCCTGCAATATTGTAGCAGGGAAAATAATATTGTGTTCGTCAGTCAGTTTACTTTGTTTACTCGCCTGAGATCTGTAGTTGTCATTTCGCTAAGCAATCAATAGTCATTCGATAGCTCAAATTTTGACGATTTTGGGGCGGAACTTGGTTTTTGAAAAGATTTTTATAGATCGCTACAGGAGCGTGAAGAGGATTGCGTTTCGCACTGGGAGTTTTCTTCTTACATAAGAGCGACATATGCATGAGAAGCATATGACTCTGCAGAGGAAATCATGTAGTATCAGAGTGATACAAAAACCTAGGGTTTTTTGAAATCGAGAAACAACTTAATAACGAAAGTCGTGCACCGCTTCATTGCAATAATTGTCAGTCACTTATTCACGGTTACTCACTGTTATACTCTTGTGCTGAAGAACATTTAGCAACCAATTTCTGAGAACAATATTTCGTCGATGTTGAACAGCATACGCATGGCTTTCTCTAGGTTTGGTTTAACCCTATCAGGATGGAGTGTGTTATTTCACACACACGCACACACATTCTGCCCTTCAAGTTGGGTTATCAAACCATTGTTCAAAACTCCTTAAGTGCTTCTCAGGCACCTTCCAAAGTTCTTGAACCGAGGAGTAGAACAGCGATTCCAAGAAACTAGCTTATCATGCTGAAAAGGATTATTTATTACTATATCAGTACTAATTTTCTATGCGGTGATTGGAACGCCGTGTTTTATAAGCCTCGGAGGGGTTAGGTTAGAATGCAAAACAGACGTGCGAATTTTGAACGTGACCGTAATTTTCTCTTAGCCCTGTAACGTTACACTAGGAATAACAGTGATCTATGCTAGTACATAAACAGTTTTAGCTCTAACTTCAAATCCTAGTTTTCAGTTGTTGAATCTAGTCTACTCAGTACTACCACTTCACATTCGTGTGATACTTGAATGATCTTAACTTTTGCAACACTAAGCTTAGTCATTAATGTGATTCTGTGGAAATCGTAATTTCCATTGAGAGTAGTCTTCTATTTTGATTTGGTTTAAACCTTGTTCAGTGATAATTCTATGCTCGTTGCGACGCTATTGAAAAAACAGACTATAAACAGACTATATTTGTGTCTTGTTTCGTTCTTTCTGAAAGTACTAGTAATCATCAAACATCTAGGCCAGTTTCTTACTTTTTTTGACACTTATGATTAGCTCTGTAGCTCTAATAGGTGAGAGACATTTGATTATTGGATTGGCAGCTCAACTATGCACATGCTACGAATTTAGCAACGGGTGTAGGGAACTGTGCAGAAATCACGAGGTCACCTGTATCAATTTTTCGTTATTCATATAGCTAGCCATTGTTTATTTTGGGTCTCCTATAACTTTTTGGTCTAGCGCTTTTATTTATAGATTCACCAAGCAAGTACCATTATGGATTTTGTGAATAAGTCCATAATTGAATATTTACTTGTCCCTTCAATTTTCAATTGCATCATTTAGAGCAGTCTATCCATGATGGCGCACTTAGTAGAGCTTGAGGACATGAATGCTGCTTTGAAAGAAGCCGTGGAAAAGTTGCAACGAGGATTATTGATCACTAGAAACCACAATGAAATACTGTAAGTTCTGAATATGTTGTCAAATACATTTATATGTAAAAATTTATAGCCGGTGCCATTAGGTAAAAGCCCGATGTAGTCGAATTTTGTGTCGTAAGATCCAATCAAGTTCTTCATTGATGCAACCTTGTCTATAGCTGAAATAGTTAGATCTCTGTTGATTCAAAAGTAATAGCGGGATGTTGGTAGACAACTTCGAAACGGTGTAATTCGGTATGGAAAAATTATTAGTCAGAATAACAAGTGCTAGAATAGTGGCTCTTCGTTGAACATTTTTATACGAAGTAGTTGTCAAGATGTCCAGCGATACTCTGCTGTCTTGAGGTTGTGAGTACGCTATATGAAATAGAGTTTTTATAGCCCGGATGCTTTGATTTTTTGGATCTTTCGATGTGTAATGTTTGTTCACGATGTAGAATATTTAGAATCGAATTTCGGAAAGAGTAGACAACGGAGTGGTAGAGATATAGTCCATTACGCGAATGCCCCAACTTGTCCAGGCTGCGCTCATACTCCGCCACTCTCTCCCTAAGCTATAAAATCTCCAACGTTGAGAATTTGGTATCAGACCCGTCCGCGACGAGGCATGTTCAATCATCTCTAATCCATATGGAAACGCTCCAGCAGGGATTTTTCTAGAATTTTGGTGAAAATTCACTCAATTTGTATTCAGCGACATTTGTGAAGAAGATGAGAAAAGAACGCTTAAACACATAGCGAACCGACATGAAAAAAAAAGCGCGCATATTTTCGAGAATGATAGAAGCTAGGAAACGAATCGAATGCAAAAGGTGCTGAGGTTCGCGCAATGCGATACATGTGATTCGGATCATGCAATTGAATGCGAAATAAGTAAATCTGTTTAGACTCACGAGTAATTGTTTTGATCCGGTTGAAGTAACTAAAGCATCCAAGTATTCACCGCACTCTATTTTGACACAGTTCCGGTTCGGAGAAATGTTTCTGGACTTCATCTCAATCTCGTTCCGTCACTGATCGTTATGAGCAAATGCGCAGCATTCACCGTCCAACATATCTCGCTATGAAATTTGAAATAAGAATCTTCATTAGGCAAAAAAAAAAGAATCGCAAGGAAGAAATGTCATGTTTTCCATCTTGTCGTTATCCTCCCAATGATGAACGATTGTGTTAGCATTATTGCTAATCATTAATGGTGAGGTTTATCTGTAAGCTGTTGGGGCTTTTAGAAGAATAGATTCGTTATCGTTTTCAAATTGTCGATTGCTGTTAGCAGCTCATGACATTACTTGTCATCAAGATTTATGTCTACGGTGAAACTTTCGAAAGATTTGCTCATCTTACGCCTCGAAAGTCATCCGAGGATCATGGTTCAATAGAATCTCGAATTCTTTCTAGTGTGGTATTTTGAGTTCCAATTATACCTTTCAACGACTGAGGTATGTAAATACCATCTTGACACCACGCTTGAAATTCCGTATAATCTAATAGAATTTTTGAAACCTTTAGGAGATGTGATAAAAGCATCTCTAATGGTATGCATGCCTTTAGGCCTATTTTCACACAACTCATCAGTACCATATGCCTTTCGGTTTACGCCTACAACTAAGGACAGCGACGCCGATCAAGTATCACTGCTTGTCAAATGAATAGATTGATTGACGTTCTTTCAGCGTGATCGATTGCCGATTACATGGCTTACGACTGTTATGGAGCACATGTAACAATACCTTGCAATCGATTATCTTGAAACCTTTCTTGAAAATTGCTCCACAACAGTCGTAAGCCATGCATTCGACAATCAGTCGCTCTGAAAGAACTACATATCAAGTAATCTTTCCACTTGACCAGGGGTGACTTTTTTCTTCGCTCCTACCATTAGTTGTAATGATGAACCGAAAAACATGTGGTACTGATGAGGCGTGTGAGAATACGTACGCCGAAACGTACGTATAACGCTCAAGATGCCTTTACTAGACCTCTGAAGTTTACGAAACATTCTGTCAGATGTAAATTAAAATAGTTTCAGCAAATAATATCTAAAAGCAAATTTCAGAGAGATGCGTAAGAGCAATACCGGCAATAAATGTTTTGTATTATGTGATTGTTTAATTTCTAGCGACAGAACAGTTTTTGTACCCGCGTAACTAGACTCCTACATTGCTTGCAAATTTTATTCTCAAATACCATGAATTCAGTTGAAATGGAACCTTAACGAGAATTCTCCTTTTGTTAAGGGAACGGATACAGTCGTTGACGTGTGATGACGATATTCGAGCACTGCTTCTCGCTAAAGAAACTGAGATCACTGAGTTACAATTGTCTAATAATCAAAGGTGTCGCCAGTTAAGGGAACTACAAGCAGAGATAAGGTGAGCAGGAAGAAAAATTAAGGAAATTTGCATTAGAAATCTGAAGAATTCCTTAAACGCCATGCAGAATGATTATATATCACTGATTTCGCTCAGAGACGTAAGAACTTCACTATTGTTGAATTTAACTATTACGGGTCAATTCTCGCTAACATGGCATGCTCTGTATATCAGTTCTCTCAGACTATAAAATAAATCGGCACATTTGTCAACACTATGCTCTTTGAGGATTCTTACAAAAATTGAAAATAAATCACGAAAAGGTGATAGTGTTATTATTCAGGAAGAGGAAGAAGGGTTCATCTTGGTTATCCGGGCACAGATGAACATTTGACCTCATTCGCTGGTCAAGAATATTTCATAGGAGTGTTAGGAATCACAACAGTGGGATCTTGAAATACGATATTGAATGACTGCCAATAATCTAAATAAAGAGCTCTGTCCGGCTAGGTCTAAAACAAAATGTTTCGCTCCTAAAGCGCTATCAAAAAGTTTTTCCTCAAAACAAACACGTATCTGAGGTCTTTGAGACTTGTAATATCAAAAGAATACTAGCACTCTAATGAAGGAGTTTTGTGCATCGAATAAAAGCGAGATAAGAAAAAAAAACATATTTTTATGTTGAATTTATAGCGTTATACGGGTTCTATTAGGTCAAGCTCATTTCTACGCTTTTTGTTTACCTCATGATCATTGTTCGTCGTTTTGTTATTTTTATATATGGAGACGCCCACTGAACAATTTACTAAATGTGGTTTCCACTGTAGAAGCTACTATAATTGGTTGATGTGGGCCCACCTTTCCAGTGATCGTCCAGCAACACTTTTGAATCGTATTGATTTTTACTTTGTTGCAATTCTCAAATCTGTCATGAACTCTTTTTATCACATGGTGACTCATCTGTTTGGTTTTCACGTTTAGCTTACTCTTGGATCTTGAAAGCGACCAATTTTCGCAGTTATTCACCACGTAATGTGTTTTTTGTATGTGCCGCTTACAGTTCAGAACTCTCATTGTGAGTGAAATGGTATCCGATTTTTGCTTCATATCGCATCGTTGGGTGTATCAACGGGCTGAAGAGATTTACGCTTAGTTTCACATCTCTTCGTTGCTCAGAAGCTTGTATGAGGTATTCGTACACAACGCATGCTGCTTTTCTAGAACGTATTTTTGGTATTTTCACTTTTTAAACGGTCTAGGTGTATATGATGGATTGGTATGATCTCTATAAGAATATCCAGTCAAAGCCGTCTTCCGCCATTCCTTCCAATTTTTGCACTTCAATAGTTTTTCCTTCCTTATTGTCTTTTGCCATCGTTTCTTGCTCATTGTTTCTCTTCCAAAGTGAAAAGTCGTTGCTATATTGAAGATCTTTTGTTTACATCACTCTCTTAACCATCTTCTTTTCGCCTCCATCGAGCGGCTCCACAGTGCCACGATGATCAGCTTTGGAGGACTTTTGTCGCCATCTTTGACTTCTTTTCCTATAAGCTTGATCGAGGATCGATGAAAGAACTGTGATTTAGTTATATAACTGTTTTGACATCGGTATGCGAAGGTTATATAGGGCGGAAATTTTTGCGCTATAATTTTTTATTGTGAATAATCTCCAGTGAGAAGTGCTATAACACTAAACGCCTACTGTTCGGGTTTACGTGGTTATTGTGTGGGACGACACCTCGTCTCGTGTTGGTCATGAATTCCATAATTTTCCTGATTTATAGAAAAAAGTCGCTCTGGCGCTGTAAGGGCATGCATCATATCTCAGAATGTTCTATAATTCTCCGTTCCATGCTGTAATTCCAATTCATTATTGCATTTGAGATTGAATAACAATCAATTACGCATCAAATTACCGGTCAACGCAGTCACTTGAAAGATCCTATTCATTTTGATATTTGGAATACAGCTCTTCATGGGGCAGTCAATAAACATCTGTGCTAATAGACTGCTCGTAGAATTGAAAAATGCTATGGAAAAACCGTACGTAGCAATATAAAGTCAGCAGAAGTAATGGGCTAAATGTAATGCGTTTCGTTTACCTTGCCCTCTGCCTCACGCACATTTGTCTCGAGGAAGCGAACGGAATCCCAGAGACATTGGCTTATCGCGCCTTAAAATTTGAGACGTGTAGAAGCGAAAATGCAAGAATTTCCTTATTTACTACGATAAGATTTGTAGATCTCTTATTTTATGTTCAAGGTAGTTAAGTTAAATCTGTTCAACTTCTTCGTCAAGGATGAACATTTGTCACAAAGTATGCATATATTTTTTACGCACCTTACATTGGACCTCAAAGTCTCACTGGTGACAATCTAAGGCTCCAAATGTTTTCAGTCTTTTTTTTTGAGATATTTCGTGATATGATTAAGATTATTTTTGAAGAAGCAATTTTTCGGTACGTGAGCGATACAGTATACTTTTCCTAATGAATTAGACGACGATGTCAAAAATCGAAGGTCACATCATGTCGGAGGATTCTGTGTAAATCTACTGATTTTCCTTCGTATAACTCAGATTAAAAGATAATCTATGAGTGTTATTGATAAATTACTCTCTATGTTGCCAAAATAAATGTTGGTTCTCAGTATAAGTGTTTGGGACGGGGGGGGGGGGTTGTACAGAAGATACATTTCTCGTCGCTCATCACATTACTGTCGGAAAGCGTGTCGTTCTGATTGCGCAGGAGTCGTGATGATGCCTCCAAAAGGCTGGTTTCTCCAATCGTTATTCCAATTGTGCGGTATATTTTTGAAGAGCTTCGTCGATATTCCAGTCACAAATGCTTCAAAACATCCATTCATTATTATTTGAGCCAACTTGTCATGTGGTCTGGTAAGGGCTCTTGTACAGTCCGTTACACGTGTTTCGTCCTTACAGACTTGTCAGCTGGCCAGAACCCGTCGTCTTTCGATCTTTTCATAGTCAGTTCTCTCGGGCACACTCCTTTCAGAGAGTCATCGAAGACGAACGCTTTACACTCCATGTCAAGTGAAACTTCCACCCAAAACTGAGTGTTGCGCACTCGATTGCTCCTTGGCTGGTACTTCTATCATAATTGTACCTTTATTTCAAATGCTTTGTTTAGACCACGCTCAAATTTTAATAGATCCAATTACTTTTTTTTGAGCCAACTTGTCATGTGGTCTGGTAAGGACTCAGCCCGATGCTTCAAAACAGCTGAGATATCTAAGCCGAGTTCTTCTGCAAGTTCTCGTACAATTTTGAGTACATTTCTACCAAAACCCTTCATTTCATCGTCGTTAGTTGCATTCGCCCGCGACGTTCCTCAACTTAACACATTCATGACGGCGCGATCTTCGGAAAATGTTGTCCTATAAATGATTTTGTCCTTGAAACGCGATTTTCTTTGCACCGAAATCACTATTCAACAGGCGAGTGATTTTCTTCACACACAGGAGTTATACATATACAGCAACATGGCAGCATTTATACAAGAACATTGTATATACATAGAATGTTGAAAGAAGTGAAGATTGTTCTAACGCAGGAAAACGCTGGTCTTTAGAGTGGAAGTCACAATTAAAGGAGGGACTATGTAAACGTCGTCGTGGTTACCATTATGATGTTCACAGGAGTTACACTGACACGACGAAAACGAGGCGTCGGCTGTTCCGCAGTGAAGCCGAAATTAAGTGTTGTTGCGAGAGTATGAATGTTTCAAGATGTTCGAGATGCATAGCTCGGTTTGAAACCGTTCAAATAGATTTTTGCATTGTTATCTTGAGATGTGCAATCTTACTTTTCAGAATTTATTGGTAAACGAAATTTGTGTTGTGATACAATAATACTGAGCGGAAAATTATGAAATGAGCTTTCCAGTGATATATCACAGTACAGCATCTGAGGGAAAAAACTGTTGCTAAAATGTATACAAAAAACGTGAAATCATAAGCCGAACTCGATTTCTAAGTAATTTATGAGATGGATTATTTGGCTACACTGTATCTGTTTGTCAATAGCTATATTTTAGCAATCAAGATGCTCAAATTATTGAACTGAACGAATCGATGGAAATTCTTCGCGATAATCTGCGCAAAAAGGAAAAACTGTTAATGCAACTGTGTGAGGAAGACGGTAGTAGTGACATGATTCCGGAGCGCTTAACTGCTGGTATGCTATGTTGAGTTTTACTAATATTTACACCACAATTTTTTACTTCCCAAACCACTAAGCGGTAACGTATCACATATGGCGGAATCGTTTTTTTTTCTATTATCTTCCTGTTGAACACTAGTTTTTTGAAGCGGACACCAGTGGGGCATCCAGTATCTAGTTTTAAACGTTTTCCTAAGTTGTCATGTAGTTATTGCTTTGTACGTGCATTCGAAAAGGCATAATTTTTTTTCGTTTAGCATATTCGTTAAGAAATTTAATCATTGATGGTCTTTTTTCGACTTTTTAAATGCTTTAACACACGTTTGCTTACAAATGTTTTCTGTCTACACGATTATCGTGCAGAAACCTGCACTTCTTCCATTTGCTTGTTTACCTGCATCCATCATCTTCGAATATTTTCTGATATGTACGTGGATTCGACTGTTGGTTGATATAATCGCTTCTTCAATCGACTGCTCATCACAGACCTCGTGAAAACACTGAGATATAGTCTTCAAGAATGTTACTAGCCATTTTTTTTGGGTTTGGTTATAAAGTCATCTGTGGCAACAGTTCGGCAGACACGCGTGTTTCGGGGCCATTGCCATCACCAGTGCCGTTTTCTCGGCTACTTGCTCCCTATCATACAGATTGGGCGCCGAAGAATGATAAACTCTCGTCAACTGAAATGAACACTTACAGTCTATTTACAGTCAGTGCCTTGCAGCTGGTATATGATAATGTAGTATTCTCAAGGAAAGCTCTCAAAGACTATATGTGGATGTTTTAACTAGGTTTGTAATAAACGGTTCATTAATGAAGGTAACAATATTATAATATGCCAGCCGCAAGGCATCGGCTGTAAATGAACTGTCAGTGATAATTTCAGTTGACGAAAGTTTATCATTTTTGGTCGCTCAATCCCCATGACAGGGGCGAGTGACCGAGGAAATGGCGTTGATGAAGACGGCACCGCCGAAACACGGTGTCTGCCGAACTGTTGCCACGGGTGATTTTGTAACCAAACCTCGAAAAGATGGATGGAAGCATTCGTATAGACTATACGTTACCTAATAATCTAATTCTCTTTATGAAGACTGTTTCAAGCTGGTGAGATACTTTCCATCTTCAATGCTTGGATAATCTCTGCGTTCCCAGGTGTTCACCGTAGGCATTCATCGGCTTTTGTGAATCAGAAAGATCTTCCGCAAGTCTGGCACTACATTTTCCAATCATAGAGCGATGGGAGGTTTCCTTGGTCCAGAGCGTGTTTGAAACTCGTCGTAAGTCTTCTCTATTGGAGAGGATTTTGAAATTGTGCTACGAACACCATAGTATTTGCACATCACACTCATCATTCAGAAATACTTTTTGATGTAAAATAATGTGTTTGCACATTATTTGTTCACAGATGATTAGTTCAAACCTCCAATCTTCTAGCCTAATGATCACAAGTTGTAAAAGAAGCGTCAAGTAACTTATGTATTAGAAAACTTGTCGTCAGCTAATTTACAACTTTCGCGAACTCTAATAACTACTCACCGACATGGAGTATCCTTTTCTACCATTTTGCCATAAAAACATTTGAGATGATGCCTTTCGTTTTCCTCGTATAAGTAGAACGCACTGTACACAAAAGGAACAAGTGAAGATTTTATTGGTACCAATTTGAACAACTCAGTCGTTAGCGAAGTTACGATTCGCTATGTAGGCGAATTGTCATAGTACTAGATATTGTATGTGAGTTAACCACAATCATAAATTCAATGTTTTGAAAGGGTTTTCTCACTCAAATTGTGGAATTTTTGATATGTTCATCGATTTAGTTATCGCATGACTTTCCTTAATATTCTGTGGCTTGATTGCGTCGTTTAGCGTTGATGTTGTAGTTGAAGAAGGCATGGAGCTTGAATCACAATCGGCTCAGCGGTGTGAAGAGGCTGAAAGAGCTGTATTCGAAGAGCAGAATGTGCATGACGTCAACGAACTCCGTGATCTGGTTGAGGGATATCGAGCACAGAATGAGTTTCTGAATAAGGAAATTGTTCGTAAGTTTATTTTTTGATATTACTTCTTCAGTTTCCTGATATATCCTTTCGGAAATCTCTAGTTTGGATTTCTATTAGGCGAAGATGAAGTGAAAACAAAAGAATAGTGTCTGTAAAAAGTAAGCATCGATAAATGTAGTGTACAAAACATTCAGTCACTGTTAGTGTGATTTGCTTGATTGTGTATTTTATGGCTTAATTTGAATCGCTGCCAAAAATTTCTACAAATGCGAATAGGTTCAGTTAATCGTCCTAGTTTTTTTTTTTTCTGATTTAGTTTTGCACAAAATGGTACGTTCAATGGAAGAGCGGGAGCGCAAATGGCAGAAACACTTTGCAGAAGTTGAGGGATGTTACTATCAGATGAAAAGCCGATATCTTATGGTCCTGAATCATTTCAAGTCTCCGGAAAAACCGAGCATAAGTTAGCTTGAAATTGATTGATTTGTTGTCTAAATATCATTTTTGATATTTGTAATTTTCCAGTGATTTCAAATTCTTAGTTAGTCATTTGATTTCTACATATTGGTTTACTTGCGATGCATGTCTTTTCAGTGATGGAGCCGGGAATGCTACAACAGTTGATGGCAGAAGTGTGCCGAACTGCTCGTAGTTCTGCTGATGATACCGATGCTCTTGGATTCTACTTAAAGGGAAGGACTTTTGAGGTGAGAAATGTTCTGCCATTAATGTTATAGTAATGCTTCACCTGTATCACCTGTCGTCCCGTTGATCGTCGAGTGACTCGAGCGGGTACCAGCAACTCTTCCATTTTCCCCTATCGCGTGCAAGAGTAGCCCAGTGGGTCCTCCTTGCTCTAGGAATTCGCTGAGCATCATATCTTTCTTCCATCGCTTTCGTGAAGAAATCGGACCAACGGGTCAGTGGTCTTCCTTTAGAGCGCTTGACGTCCCGAGGAATCCAGTCGGTAACGGCTCTCGTCCATCGGTTGTCGCTGAAGCGCATCACGTGTCCGGCCCACCTTATTTTCGATATCCTGGCGTGTAGAACGGCGTCTCTGATTTTCGATCGTTGACGTAGGTCGGAACTTCGGATCCTTTGTCTCATTTGCGAAATACGAGATACTCCTAGCATCGACCTTTCGACTGCGCGTTCGATAACGGCAAGTGATCTTTCATCCTGCTTACGTAGCGACCAGGTTTCTGCTGCATACGTTAGGGCAGGGATAATTGTCGAGTCGAAAAGGTGGGCACGGAGTCGGATGTTCTTTGTCCTCTTCACTACATCTTCGATGCTCTTAAACGTTCCCCAAGCCGCTCGTTTCCTCCTGCTCAACTCTGGGGCTAGGTCGTTCATCATGTTGATTTCACGACCTAAATAGATGTAACTGGAGCATTCGGAAATTGTCGTTCCGTTGAGCGTGAATGGGGCATTAGAAACCCATCCGTTCCTCATGAACATTGTTTTCGTTAGATTCAGTTGAAGACCGTCTTTCCACAGGCGTTATCGAAATCAGTCAACATTCGTTCCGCTTGGCTGATGTTTGGTGTTATGAGAACGATATCGTCAGCAAAGCGAAGATGGTTTAATTGTCGACCGTCAATTTTCACTCCCATTTCGTCCCATTCTAATGTTCGCATGACGTTTTGTAGGGTGGCAGTGAATAGTTTTGGCGATATTGTATCGCCTTGTCGAACCCCTCTTCTTACGTCAATGGTGATATTGTTGTAGAATGGAGATATTCTGGTCGTGAAATCTTTATAAAGCTCACGAAGGATCATTATGTACCGAGTAGGGACGCCCTGGTTATCCAGAGCCTCTATAACCGCTTCTGTTTCCACTGAATCAAAGGCTTTTTTCAGATCGATAAAAGTGAGACAGAGTGGTTGTTTGTACTCTCGCGAAACTTCAATGAGTCTTGTGATCGTGTGGATGTGGTCCATGGTACTAAATCCTTTTCTGAACCCTGCTTGTTCGCATGGCTGTCCTTCGTCCAGTGTTCTGTCAATCCTGTTCAGGATGACTCGAGTAAAGAGTTTATAGACAACGGACAGCAAGCAGATTGGGCGATAATTGCCTATGTCGTGAAGGTCTCCCTTTTTGAACAACAATACGGTCTTGCTGGTTTTCCATTGAATAGGGACCTTGCATTCTGACAGGTAGCGAGTAAAGAGCCGAGCCAGGGTGTTGATGAGAACTGACGGCAGGTTCTTCAGGTGTTCTGGTCTAATCCTGTCTGGACCGGGTGTTGTTCTGTTTTTCACCGAC
Organism: Parelaphostrongylus tenuis; assembly: GCA_019055375.1. Taxonomy (NCBI): domain Eukaryota; kingdom Metazoa; phylum Nematoda; class Chromadorea; order Rhabditida; family Metastrongylidae; genus Parelaphostrongylus; species Parelaphostrongylus tenuis. The sequence goes on from JAHQIW010003849.1 coordinate 276,236, forward strand.
GATATAGCATGTCGGATTTCGGAAGGAAGGACCGGTGGAACGACATATTCGTCCTCTTTCAATTTATATGACTGTAAGAGAACATGGCTAGCGAAGAGATCCGAGTAGTACTGGTGGATGATTTTCTCCATAGCCCTTCTGGAAGCTGTAAGTGTCCCGTCAGGGTATCGGAGTAATGGAGAATAGTAATGCTTATTGTCAGTTATATAGGATTATATCGCACGATACATACGATTATTGTTTATTCCTTGGTAGGCGAATTTGCATCAAAATCGATTGTAGTTAAAGCCAATTTTAATCAATATTTTTCAACAGTCATATTCATTTTTCTGAAAAGTGGAGAAATCTAGGAGTATGGAGGAATTTTAATGAAATAGAAATTTTTGAAATTGCTTTGAGAAAAATGTTGGCGGGTTTTTGAAGCAGTGCTCGTTCCATTTTGTCTTTTTTTTTTTTATCACTTAACCCCGATATCGCTATGTGATCCTAGTGTATCTTGTATCCAGTTCGTTTTCTCGCATCCATCGTTTGCGATCTTCGTACATCTTTGCATGTGCGTTCGAATGGATTTTCATCTTTGTGACCTATGTCGCTGAATTCTGATATAGTCGACTTTCCCTGATATCCAGTAGTAGCTGCGTGGGGATGCTGAAACGTGCATAGGAAGAAGTAGATCTGTTCTAAAAGATTTGGTTCTAATTTTAAAACCTCAAAGGGATCAAAAACTGGGTTAGCTCGTGGCGGGGTTGAAGTAGCGCATGGGTAGATTGCACTATTCGCGTAATATCAGGAGAGCACCACCACAACAGTAGTGGCGCCCTCATTTGTTTTATTATGTAAAATATCAATTCATTGCAAGGTAAACTGATCATTTAGTTTGAATAGTGTCGAAACTGAATTGATTCAGTGGTAGCTGGTAAGAATCTCAATAAGTAACAAAAAACTGATTCACAATACCGATTATCTATTGAGCTCGGCTTCGTTCTATAACTCGGAGTTCTTTATTGGCATGCCAGACTTGATGTTGTTATCTTAAGACTTTTGATCAGCTGACGTTTTGACGAATTCGCTTTCTTCACAGCCCGGAATGATCAGATTGTCCCCATAGTGAGCCAAATACCTCTTCAATGCGAACAGAAAAATTCACTCAATCTAGAGTGAGATCGCATTAGGAACTGGAGAACCTGTCGACATACTCACTGCTGACTGTGAGTCTTTCACTGAGTGTTCCAAGTTGAGACCCTGTTGTGTCCAAGTTGTGCACGCCCCTGTTAGTTCGCACCGCTTGTACGACCGTCTGAGACAGCGCCAAATCGCATGGTATACGCGAACGGCGGATACGGTAAGTGCGAGAGTGTCAGTACAGTCTACCTAATCTCTTGTAAAGCATACCAAGGGCGAATATATTGGCGAGAAAAATACTCTAGTCTGTCTTCGTATAAAAAAGGCTTAGTCGACAAACTCAACTGAATAATCCGCTAGGTGCCCGTAGGGCACAGAGACATTACAAAAAGATTCCGAAGTAGAGGTTATTATCTTCGTGTAGGAATAACATGACCTCAACATATAAGGTTCTCGAAGCACTCTGGATAAATCCCATGAATCTAAACAGGAACTACCGCAAGGAATGCCTCGTTATCAATCGTGATTTGAGACCTTATATGAATCTGTAATTTTGATGTGAAAGGTGCATTGGCAGTCCATGTGAATTCTGTTCGATAATTTTCACGTGGAAACACAGTGAAAGACCTATATCAAGCGGTGAGTCTGTGGAAAAGTTGTTTTGTTACCACTGCCATCAGAGTCTACGTTTGGTAATTTTTTCTGTTGGTTACGGAGGTTTTTGATTGACTAGGTTGTAGACAACCTGATCTTTCCAGTTTCTGAAGACGGCTTATTATTTTGCTGAAACATCAGTTTTCAAGAGAAATCGTATTATAGCTTCCTCGTTTTTGGCTTATCAAGAAAATACTGTGAAGTGGCAAGATAGAATAATGATATACAAAAGATATTATATGGTTTGTATCTTTTGATATTCAGAGTCAAAAATCTGTATTATGTAGACGGTCCAAGCTTTGCTAAATGTTGCGCAATAGTTGGAAGTGTTTTGCAGTACGCACGACCATGATCATTAGTGTTTTTTCACGGCCAGAGCTCCTCAAGTCTTTTATTTTTCCACGGTGGGCAAATCCCTGTCATACTTTCTGGGACGGTAGGAAAACTGGCTTAGTAAACTGACTAGCTAGGATAAATCATTGTACAGGTCTGACATGCGCACTGTCTTTTTGCGATGGTTGTTCAAGTCGAATGCATAACGGATCTCTCAGGATTGATCAGTAGCGAAAGCTGTGTCATTTAAGTTTTGCACTTTGTTGACAAAGTTTCCTTTTCAGAATTTTCTGCTGCCACTTTCGTCATCGCTTCTTTTTACAGTAGTATTTCCATTTTGCTGTGAAATTTTTTTTTTGAAATGGTCAAAGGCTATCGATTAAGTTCTGTTTGTTCACTCATCTGTGTGCTATTATCCATCCTTTTCAGGATAACAGCAGTGGAGATTTGTTAGATATGGCTGCGGAGTGCGCTGACAAGAGCACTCGAAGTTTACAAGCAGCAAAATTGGTGAATTTTTCTTTTTGTTAATTTATCGCTGTTCAACATTTTATCTCTATCGTTACTGAGAAGTTGAATGCGACGCTTACAAAATTCTATTAAGGAACAAAGTAAAGAAAATATGGCATGGCTTCAATCTTGGGATTCGTTTATTGTGAACTGGCTAGGGCGACCACTTGTGGGAAGTCAGGATTTGAAGAACCTCATACGTACAGGCATTCCTGAAGCGTATCGCGGCCGCATGTGGAAGGGGTTGGTTAATTCTACATTTTGATAACAGCGCTTTGAATGGAGAAAATCGATTTATAAGATTTTTGAGGATAGTTTTTCTTCCTACTAAAGATATTTGAATGATCATTATCTAAGCTGCGAGTTTGTTCATGTAAACGTCTTGAGTAATGTTTATCATTATAGCCTGGTGCAGCTTTTGATGAAAGAAAAATTGTCAGAGTTAGGAAATGGTTACTATAGCAGTATGTTGAGAAAAACCCTACATCAGCAGGAGAGCGGAGTTTATGACTTGTCTATCAAACAGGTAATGATTTGATTCAGTATACATCAAGGACTACATACATTAGCATTTCGTAACGAACCGAGTTCATTTAAACGCTCACAAGGAAGGTCAGAATTAGGGGGAGTAGGGTCACTTGGCAGACGGACCTTCTATTGTACCGCATTGTGCACCTAAAGCCAGGGTAACTAAACCTTTATATGTAAACAAAAACTAAAATAGTATTGAAACGAGATGAAGGGATAGTACGAAGAAGAAGCACCTGTGAGAGCATTAGAAGCTTCTGCAATAGAGCGTTGTAGTAGTATGAAGGGTGAAAGGTGTCGACAAGTCAGTCGACTAAGACGTGCATATAGCTAGGACATAACCTCTTTGTGCTGACTTCATTCTATGTGCGTTCTAATAGTGATCCATGCGTATAGAGAGTGGATAAGAATGTATAACAGAAACAGCAACAATAACAAGAGGCGATGGCACTTACCCACGGGAACAACATCTACCACGACATGTTGCATTGTTCATATAGACGGCTCCCGTGTTCGATAACGATTTTCTGTTTTGGGGAAAAATCTCCGTGGAAGGGCATTTTGAGCAGGAGCCTAACAAGGCGCTATTGTCATCCCATCCTCATGTTTGGGATTTTTTTATCCTATATTTATCACTGCTCTCTATTTTTTTTTTGCTATTCTTGTGCTGGAGTAACTAACAACAATTCAGTAGAAGACCTAGTCCTAGAACCCAGAACAGTAGTTCTTGGCTACTCTTCCGGTTATTGTCAGAGCGCATGTAATCTGTTCTCATTAGCTGTACAGCATAATAATTCAAATTACACTTTTTAACAACGATATTTCTAACGCGGAAGTTGGAAACAGGATGGCAAGGCGAACTGAAAAGATTTCATGACGAGAGCGTAAATGAAATGATGAACATCGAAATGTTCACTACCGGTCAGTTTTTCTTGATAGGTGCCGAGTCAGTCGCCTAACTCGCGTGTGTTGGTCTTTCTTCTTTATGTACTTGTTCTTCAGAGCTATCACATTGCCTTTATGAGCGTGGTTTCAAGAAAACACTCGAAACAAAGGATATTATATGTTTGACGGTGCTAGCCAAGAGCAGTCGAGTGTAAAACACTGTCTATTGGGAGATTTTCACTCAATAGCACGTTTAAAAAGTTCTTCTACGCCTTGGTTTCCCCGAGAGTATTGGTTAACAAAGACGGATGGTATTGCATGACTGACGAGTCAATCAAGGCCAGAACATGTATCGGGCTCTAGAAGTTGCCCTATGAAAGACCACTTGCATGGCTCAAAAAATTATTATGATAATACTGTCAATGTTGCCTGCCAAATGCGATGCAAAGAAACGTGTAAAGTCCGGCATTTGCAGCACCATACCGCTCTTTTTAGATAAGGCACGATTTTCTTTGTTTCTCTTTTGTTTCGACGTGCACGTAACTTAATCGCCTACCTACCACCTGTTGCATCATTGGTCGACATTGCATCCTGAGCGTCTAGGCTGATTTGTTGCTAGTTGAGTTACTCGCTGTACCATCCTAGCCACGGAATCGCCCACTGAAGCTTTCCTGAGTCGTCACTGCACATAGCTGCAACTGTTGTAGATCAGAGGGAGACGTCGTCGCCTTGAAACTAGATTCCTATCACGGCAGTCATGATTCATGTCTTGCTGTTGTCTGAGCTCCCTTATGTAAACACTGGATTTTTCTTAAATTTAGAAGACTGCGTTTGACAAGGAAATAATGCTTCACATCGCAATTCGCGAGCGCATGTGGTGCAATGGTTAGAGGTGCTCTGAGTCGCACACGAATCAAATGTTCGATCTCGCGCTCATGGCTCACCAAGCCGTCTATCCTTCTGGAGTTGGTAAATTCGTGTCAGACTGGCCTCAGGTTTGTCTGGGAGGATAAGCAGTACTGACTCGGTACAGCGGGAGACCACCGCATCCGAGTCATCGTAAAGGCCAAATATGCATCCAAACACCTCAAACGAAGTTAACGATTGAAGGCGAATGCTTGGCGCATCCCTCATGAATTGATCAATTCCGAATGCTTCATCGTTTTATCCTTTTATCGCAATCCATTACGCATTAGCACCCGCAGCTATGGTGGCGGAATGAGGCTCATGTCTGCGTCGCATGCCATCTTTGACTCAACGTGCCACAGTGCTGTGAAGCATTAATGTTTGGATATATTTATTCTTTTAGAAATTAGATAAACAACTGTTTATTAATATATGCTTGCTTTGGAATCAAAGAAGGGATCATTAGATTCCAATCTTTCAACTCGTTCACTGCTTTATGCTTTGTTTCTGATGATGACTTGGGGTGTTGAGTTGGTACTCATTGATTTCAATTCATTTTTGACAGTTTCTTCGGCCGTACAACATTCACTTAATGAAGAACAAAAGAATGAGCATAGTCGTTGAACGGTAGGGAGTGCGGTCGGGTTCGGGTTTCAGTGGTTTTATATGCGCGTTAAGAACGGCGAATATTAGGCGTCGTCCCTCATGTTCATCAAATAAAATTCAAGTTAGATCTCTAATTGACTCTAACAATGAAAATTACTCGTCGTTGCGAATGTGCTAATATGGGACTGTGATGTCAATCAATATTGATAGCCCCTTTTTCTTGTAATTTACTTGATACTATGATGTTATAAAGCGATGAAATGACTAGTTCCTTCAGATTGATCTTGATTTGGTACGTACGTTACCTGCAAATCGAATGTTTGCCGATCCGGATTCAGAGAAGGTGAAACAGTTGCGGCGAGTACTTTACGCATACAGGAATCATGACAAGGTCATAGGTTATTGTCAGGTAGCCCCCTATTTAATGTTATTCGTTTTTCCTTTGATTTTGACTCTGCAACGACATCAAAAATTTGCAATATTTTCTTCCATTAAGGGTTTGAATCGGATAGCGGCAGTTGCGTTGCTTTATCTCGAAGAGGAGGACGCATTTTGGTTTCTTATCGCCTTTACGGAGCTCCAACCACCTGACTACTATGCGAGCAATCTTATCGGAGCTGTAGCAGATCAGAAGGTTAGACCCTATGTACTATATTGTTTTCTACATAAAACATCGACCAGTGGAGTAAAGGAAAATGTGGTCAGTGCGTTGCATGCATCTGGTTTTTAAATGTATATTCAAATCACTATTTTTATTTAACGCATTCGCAAAGGTATTTTCTTGCTCTCAATCATGAATTTCAAGAACCAAAGCCTAATATGTCGCCTGACATGGTTGACTGTTCTAGAATCAAAATGCTGAAGTTAAGGGAAGGCCTTCTGAGTGCACCGTGATAGGTGCTTTTTTGTTTTCGGCAAGAGGCTATTACTTTTGAGAAAAGTGTGCGGCATAGAAAGTGTATTTGATGAGGAAGCTCAGGAATGCATTCTCGAATTTTTAGAGGGTGTGGTAATTTTTTTTATTTCATGGAATGAGCGTACATCGAAACCAGTAGTTTTCTTTGCTCAAAACAAAATTTCATCAAATGCTAATCATAGTATGATCACATAGTGAACGAAGGTTTTTTTCATGAAACAAAAGATCGATATAGTTTAAGAACACGATAGCGTAATTAGAAGGTTATAGACGTTCTGTGGAAGATTTAGAGACGCTAAAAACATGAGAGTGCGTCAAGTAAGCAACTAGCACCGGTCTCTTTTATCTATGTTGATTCTACACTAAATTAAACCGAGTCATGCATGTCTTAATTCTACACTTGGTCTCTGAGGTAGTATGAAAGTACAAATAGTACTGCGAAGCGTTTTCGTTATGGAGTTCTTGTACCTAAATCATTATAATGGGACATTTTGATATTTAAGGTTCTGCGTGATCTTGTTGCGGAGAAATTGCCGCGTCTTGCAGCCCATATTCGGCAATTTGAAGTGGATTTATCGCTGTTCGCTCTGAGTTGGTTCTTGACGTGTTGTGTTGATGTTATGCCACATGAAATTTATCTGCCTATTTTTGACGTCTTTCTCTACGAAGGGAATAAGGTAATTTATCTGCTGTTCTTTATGATGTACTACACAACATCCCAAATCAAAAAATTTTCTTTAATTTCATTCATTTATTTTTATACATATATATATATGCATATGCGCATACACATATATACATATATATACATATAAATATATATACATACGAACATATATACATATACATATGCGTATATATATTATATACATATGTACATAATATATACATATACCGTACATATATATATACATATATATACATATACATATATATATATATACGTATATGTATATATATATACGTATGTGTATGAATTTTACACGTCCCGTCATCACATATATTGTGCCGTCTTAACACTTCTTGTATTTGATTCGTTTCCTCACATTCATCCTCCACTATGGTCTTTGGCGTTCTGTTTCGGCTATTACTTGAGAATTTTGTCGTATTTATAAATGTCGGTGAAAAATAAGCACTTAGATTTTCCTGGAGTTTTGGAATAGGCGTTATCGGCCGACTCTAGGTTTTGGAGATAAATGTGGAATTTCTAGACTACAGTGCGGAGTCGAAAAAAACTTTGCTCGAGTTGAACGAGAACATCATTACTGTGGTTGTATACAGGATTTTCTAAAGGCTTTTCTTGCTCAGAGAAACTCTTTCCTTGAACTTTCAGTAAACATTTGAAAACCCAATGCTCAGCAGTTTCAATAATATGTTTGATTTCTGGGAAGCCTTTAATTCCATTGTAACAACGAAAGTAATGTCATGTTTTGCACTCAAATTGTGATGTTTGCGCATCTGGGGTTGCTGGATAACTTTTTGCTAGAATTTGGTCCTCATTTGGCAGCTCAATTTTCGAAATTTTTGACGATTGAAATTGACATCTAAGAAAGTTTACATAGAACGTAGTGAAAGTAAGAATATGATCACGTGTCACGGCCCAAGTAGATAATCAGTCACTTGGACGTCGTAGCAGTTTTCTCATAACTTCATAACGACAATTTGAAACGAGAATGAAAGCTTGTACCTGTAGGATGTTAGAACAAACAAAGTTTCTTGAATCTAAGAAAAAATCACTAAATAATCGATGAAAATCCCACCTTTTCGAGGTGACAATGAGATCGCTCTAGCTACAAGGCTACTCTATTTTCGCGCGATTTTCGTTATTCATTTAGAAATTTGCTCCTCTGAAAAAAAAAATCTTGATTTCTCTAGTTTCTGATGCATAACGATTTTCTTTATACGTTCATATGCTTTTGGTACGTATATTCATAAATGCAAAACGTAATATTTTTTTGGATGCGGACCTAAACCAAACCCAGTCACAGAATCATCGATTCAAAGCTATGGAATGAGTATCAAAACCCTGGTGAAAAGCCATAATTAAACGCCACCCGAGCTGAAAGAAGGTTAAACTTAATTTTATTCTTCCTGCTACAGTGCACTAGCAAGGCTCTCCAAAAATCAACAACGGTTTTCAAATTGCCGAGATTTAAGCTATCGAGCGGTTACCCAAAGTCCAATAAATAATTCAAAAGGCTTCGTCTCGAATGGATTAATGGAGCGCGAAATTCAGCGGTGGTGATCCTGTTTTCTTACGTGAACGACCCAGTGAGTCTCTCAACTTTCCGTGTCGGGAATGTTGCCATAGTTCTTGGGTTCAGCTCACACCTACGATCACATGGGACATCCTAGCCCTGCTGTCTCAGAAGTTACGAAAGAATTGACTCTATCAGCATTCATCAACGATTGCGACGAAGGCTGAAAATTTCTCAAGTCATCACACAAAAAAAAGCGAAGATGATCTCGAGCTATGTGGTAAATCAGTGAATAAATTATTAGTTGTTTGTGGAGCGCTCACATTTAATGCTCTGCATAGTTATCGAAGAATGCCGACAGTTATTACAAAAGTCTGTACTAATTTTTTTTCTCTCGTAGCTACAACATCAAGATTGAGGCGAATAGAATTATTGCGAAATTCTTGAGCAGGTTTTTTGAGTGTTTAAATAAATAAAAACCTCTCTGTTTGAACCTCTAAGCATTTATGTTGAGACATTACCTATGTCATGAATTGTACTAATCCGATCGTATGTTTGTTGCTCTTCAAATCGCTCTTGAAATAGTTACTTCTCGAAAATTTTCGTCTTATCTAATGAACCTACTACGGAATTCCAATAACAAAGTTCGGTTAGTACTTTCGAGACGGCGTGTGCTCGAGAAGAACCACAATTTTCTGGGGGCGTTTCTTTCTAGAAGAAACTTTTTTCTCGTATTAGTAAATATTTAAAAGCGCAAATTACGGTGATTTCAGGAATGATTGGTCTCAAGAAAAAAACTTTCCAATTCTTACCTTTGCTCTCGACTGTCTCTGTAGACCTCTCAAAAACAATAACAATCTGATAATCTGGTAATATACCATAAAATCATTTTTGAGCCACGCATGTCATGTGGAGTGTTGAGATGGACTCACTTATAAAGCCCGATACACGTGTTTCGACCTTGCGGTCTCGTCAGTCGCGCAGTTACCCTTTCTCGTCTTTTCCCAATCATGTGTTGCTGCTCCAGTCCATACACTAAGAGTTAGCGACGACGAACGTTTTACACTCTATGTCCCGTGAAATTATCATCGAACACAAAGTGTTGTACACTCGATTGCTCTTGGCTAGGTAATATGATATCGTGTTTTGAGCTTTTTATGAGGTTTGATACGGTACTTAAAAAGTATCGGACAGGTGCTGTTTTGCCCTTTCAGGCTCCTCAGTAGCACGGTGCGTTTCGGTTCAGCCGATTCTTTGTAGGGAGGATATACCCTTACTTATAGAGGAATAGATGTCTAATGATTAGATCACAGCACGTCTAGTGAAAAATTTGCACATAGCAGTGACCACAGTCGAGCGCTTGTGGCTGGTGGAATGAATCATACCTTTACTCTCCACTGTTTACATGGACCCCGCTCAGAAATAATAACAATCTGATATACTGATAATCCTAATATCCAACTTGCAAGGAATCGGCTGAAACAAAGGGCACCGTGTTACTGAGGAGACTACAAGGGCGAAATGACAGTATTTCTGTCTAATACTGTATAAGTATAGTATAAGTATAAGTGTAATAGTATAAGTGCCGTACCAGACCTCATAAAAGGCTCAAGGCATGCTATCATGTTATCAGATTAGCAGCTTTTTAATTCGTTGTATCAACAGATATAAAGTTATATTCCATACTTGACTTGCTTAGTTTACTCGTCTGGAATTACTGGATGGTTTTTAGCTAAATTCTCGGTAGTCATTCAATAGCTCAAATCACGACAATTTCGAAACTAGAATTGTCTTGAAAAAGCTCCCGTAGAGCTCAGTAAGAGCGAAAAAAAAAGATTACATTTTACACCTGGGATTTTCTTCGTTTATGATAGTTACATATACACAAAAATTATATAAGCGTGTAGAGAAAGTTATAGAGTATTAGACTAACACAAAAGTCTCGTAGTTTTTTTTTTTTCAAAACGGAAAAAACTCAAACAACGAAAATCGTGCTCCTCTAGCGAATCGCGCCATGCGATCGATGAACTGCCGTACCAAATTAAGAATCCTTGACTATTTACAGAAATATAATAATGGAGAAGGTATATCCACTTCCACTACCTAACTGGAAGGAATAGTAGAGATTCATCCCTCTTTCACTTCGTTTTTACTCTTTCTCACGGTCCTAACGCCGCTTAGGCTACAGTGGATATGTATCAATGTTTTTGATGTCTCTATGTTATTCCAAGCATTCAAAGTTTTATTCAATGTCCTAGTTTTTAGACATTGTTCCGATTTGCACTCGCAATTTTGAAAATGTGTGAATCAGCTGTATTGCAAAGTAAATCTGTCAGCACTATCCATGCATGCCTGAGCAAGCCACGACAATATGTCTCTGATTACAGGTCATTAGCACAGGTGAGAATTGTTTCAACTGAATTAGATTCCAGGTGTGCTATCGGTCAAGATATTGACTTTTGTTTTTTTTTCTATTAGCATCTTGATGAGCCTCTGTTAGTTCATTATTCAGTGAATGTTTTGACTACAATTGCTTAGCAAAGTCACCATGATTTGCCTTTTTTATTTAGCAAGTAGGAAACCCCATCTTATGAGTGAGATGACTCTATTATTTTCCCGAGGTTAGGAACATTACGACTGGTAAGAGTTTACGAGAGAGTTTAGTTTTAGCACTTCCCAAAACCTTTGTGAGGATCCAAGCTAGAAGAGTTCAGAAAAAAAAACGAACAACATTAACTGACGATCGCATGGGCTGTGTTTCAGCTGAGTGATAATTTTCTACTGTGCGGAGCCAAAGATCGTAACAATAGCTGTTGTTGAAAGCGGGCCCAGTTTCAGTTTCCATCTCCAGCCACGATCTCTCCCAATTTCTTCTCGATAAAGGTCAAGGAGCAGTGATGCATAGATGCTGGCTACCGGAGGTGATTATAGTGACTGGGAGAATAGATGCCCAGATCCTCATATAGCAGAAGCCTATTGAGCTGACTTATGATGACGTTAATGACTGGCTTGAATAGTGTCATATTATTCGAGTTTTATCTGACTTTTCGATGAGTTTCGCTTTTTAAGGCTTTAGCTCGCTTGGAATAATCGCAGACCTACCTGTTGTCCCACTTTGGTCAATAATATTTCAATTTTATCCGTAAATATCATTCGGTTATAATCTAGTAGAATATTTCAATATCTAACGAGAACTTTGAAATGCTCAAAATATGCTAATAGATTGTACTGATTATCTTAAGCGAGATCACAAGATGGTCGATCGAAAGATATTATTTAGATAGTTTTTTATAGGTGGCTTTCAACGAAATGAATCCTTTTCCGCAAAAGCAAATTGAGATAAAGAGGGCATTTTACTTGTCTCAATTGCAGGTAAGATCGCGTTCACATGGTTGTTCTCGTTTTTAAATTTGCCCTCAAACATTAATCTATGATTGGATTTCCAATGAAATTACTATGATTTCAACTCTTTTCAGGCATCACGTCAACCGTAATATGCGCATTGATTGTCTATTTGAAATATTAGAAATTAGTAGTGCTGTTTTGTGTATAATCATATAAGTGCTTTTCGGTGCTTTCCTACACTACTTGTGTTCACATCTGTGATTTTTGCTTAGGTGGAGTGGTAGATATGGTTACAGAAGTTTCCGTGTTTTTACGGTATAACATATTTTTATTGTCTGTATAGTAATTCTTGGACAACTCCTTATAGCATGAAAATGAGGCACTATATTTTTCCAATGCAAATACTATTTCAGCTAAACTCGTGTCCAAATTATCATATTGCTTTCATAGTGGTCCATCAATCAGGCTTAATTAGATTTGACTTTTCTTCTGTATCTAGCAGCAAATTTTGAAGCAAACATTTTTTTTTGTATCTTGAGAAGTACTAAGTCTCTAATATCACTCCGTCCCATCCCATTGTGATTGTTTGATAACTGTAAATAATGTAAATTGAGTCAAAAATGACTTCTTTATTGTAAGAAAATTGCCTGTGAAATCAACATACGTTAATCGTCAAAGGGCTTATCTGACCTAAATATGTATTGTTTCAGCATCTCTGTGAGTAATGTGGTGACGGTTACTTCCAATATCATCTTTTACGTGTATTTCATTTTCACGATAGTTGCTATGTTTTTACAGAAATAACAAGAAGAATAAATAATTTTAGCATTTTTGTGTAGATAAACGGAGGTATTGTAATGCTTGTGGTTGTTTGTTGTTTGTTTTATAATCTTTTATGTTTTAATGTTTTATAGTCTTTTCTCCAAATCGTCGTCTTCTAGCACACAGCACCATAGAACATTAATGCTTTCTGCATTTCTAGATCATTCAGTTGATACGATGTTCATGAAGAAACTGATTCGGTTAGCGCTCCGGATCCTTCGCCTCTCATTAGGACCGTAGTGATCCGAATTAAACATAGTGTATTTTTTACCTTCTCTATCAAACTCATTAAGCGTCTCTTTGCTTCTGTAGTACGGCTCGAAAGTACAATAGAGTCGTCGCCAAAGAAACGGTTAGAAAGAAATCGTCTATCAACGCGTGTCTTTATGTTTCCCTCAAATGACTAATAACGTCATGTTGTGTAACAGTGAAAATTATTTCTATAGGTAATAAATCCCAAAACGACTATCTGTTAATCTCGGCACAATTTGGATAAATGAGTATTTTCTTCTGTCTAGCCGTTCGAGGTGTTATTGATATTATTTATTGAATACTAGCGAAGCATGCAACAATACAGTTAGTAATGTAGCTTGGATACACAATATTCGAGGTGGCTAACGTTTCGGCGGATCGCCTTCCTCAGAACCTGGAAAGATCATATTGATCCACAATCCACTGGCTCAAGACCTCCGTAACCCTAGTAGAAAACGTTAGAAGCGAATTTTGGATCGCATAGCAAAAGCTTCATTCTAAAATACAGTTTTGATGTTTTGGGCCTATCAATTATCACTGAAGACCAGCCTCTTAGGGTCAGTGCATCAGTGGACTGGGCCTATCTCAGGCCGGAAAGATCAGCCTGAAGCATGGTCTGAGGTCACGCGTAATTAAGAGGCACTCCTCTTATCTGTTCATTTTCGGGTCTTTGTTATGTATTCAAAAGGCTTCTAAGGTTTTACGCGCAGATGTTTTTGATTCCTGTGCGAGGGTCGTGAATTTGACTTCGAACATTACTCCTACATGTTTTTCGTCCCTGTGCGTACCTAGTGAGGATTTTGGATCACACTTGCGTAACTCAACTAGCTGCTCTTTTACACGGAGGAATAGTGGTCTAATCGTTTCGCCAATGTACTCATCGCCTCATACCTGTCAAGAGATTGGGGTAGATTGTATCCGATCTCATGCAGTCGCCGTCTCTGGCGTTTGGGCAAACTATGCAGTCATTCGCTTCGCAGAGGCGGTCATACAATCCGTTGCGGACTGATTGACGCTTTAGTGTTTTTGGGGGTATTTCAACTATTGCTACCGAGTCATCCAAACCTGCTCCTTTTAGGCAGCGTTTAATAGCTGTGCTTACTTCGTTAGAAAATAAGGCAGGAGAAAAGGAATCTTATTTTAGCCAAACTTGTCGTTTAAAAGCATAGAAATTCCTCTAAATCTAACCTGAGAAGCTCCTGCAGTATCGTAGCCATTAGAGATGACTATTTTTCGCGCCAAGCTTAAAGATTCCACCATATGTTCTTTTCCTTGCACATATTTGTCGTTGTTCGGGACATGTTCTTCAGAACCGCACGTTTTATGTGTGAAAATGACCCTATAGATAATGAATCAAGATGTTTTTATTGCTTGGCTTTTGGTACCATTTTGTATTTAGGAGCTTTCGGACAAGACCTGAATGTTCATAAACGGGAGCCAATTTGCTTTCGGTTTCTCACTGGTAAACTTTATGTACTCTGACTGACTGTTCAGCAGCTCAAAACATTTGTCCATCACCTCTTGGGTTGAGGACACGACAAAACAGTCATCTGTATACCTAGAGTAGAGTAACGGCCGGAGATCGATTATTGTGCTCTCCATTTAGACACAAAGGCTATAGCAAGTGTTGGCGCTTGTCGTTGTCCCATTGCCAGCCTTCTGATTTGGGCAAAATAGTTCCCGGATCATCTAAAGATTGAACAGTCCGGATCATCGGGCTGTACAATATCCCTTACCAGACCACATGACATGTTGGCTTAAATAATAATGAAAGGATCTATTGAAATTTAAGCGTGGTCTTAATAAAGCACTCAAAGGAAAGGTATAATATAAAGATTGAACAGTTTAGGCAATCTTTTAAGAGAGCCATAACCTGTCGGATGGAGAACCCATACATTTTGTGGTCCTTTCGTGCTCCGTTAGAAGCTCGTATATGGCTTGCACTGCGGATTCATTCGACACGATTGTAAAAAGGCGGTTAGGTCGAAATATTCCATTACGTACAAGTTGTTGGGCGACGCGTTTCGTAAGTGGTCTAGAAACAACTGGGTGTTCATGGGATGGGCTGGAATGTGTTTTAGTAATTGGACTAGATTAGGTTTAAGAATCACGTTATCCTGTTCGTTGATCCGCCTACGCAGCTAATGATGAATTTAACTTTGAAATTTGATGGATTAGCAGACAAAAGACCATCAGTGCATACCAACTTATGAGTTTCAATAAGTAAGCATAAAACGAGGCATGATGGTGGGCTAAGTTCTAGTTGAGTAATAACGGAAGGTTTTGAACCAGCCGAACTTGCTAATTTTACCCATTCTTGGTTCAACTTTCGATAGTTTTTGGAATTCCCTTTCAGATGAGGGGCGATAAATTGTTGTGTCTTCAAGATGTTTTTTCGTTATCGCAATATCTAACTGATTGGAAATCACTACAAACTCTCATCCCTTGTCACTAACTGATAGTCTGATTGTTTTGGAATTATTAGCTCCCGTATCTGTCGCATGCCGTTTTTCACGCTAATGTTAGGTGGGAACTAGACATTTTCCCCGCGGTAGTGGTTAAGGACTCTAGAGTTTCGTTTGGAAATATGCGAAAATTGATGTCGCCTTGTTATCGGGGTCTTGTTGCTTAAAGAACGCTCGAGGAAAAGGTGGCGTGGGTATTGCCCTTACGTTTTGTTGTTTGCGCCTGTTCAATGATTCTAGTCTGGCCTTTTAGCGGAGTCAGTCTAGTTCTTGCAAACTGCATGCGATACTACACAGTGTTTCCTCGAGAATGGATTGCACTGGGAGGAACTTGGGCCCATTTCCAAGAGTGACCGCGCATTATCGAGAAAAGTCATGTTTCCTAACACGGTGACTCTTGATTGATCTGGCACATTACTGCTGTTAGATTGACTTTCAGGGCTTTCGTTTATGGTGCTGTGGTGTTTGTTGATGAAGCTGGTCTACGCGAATTGTTTAAAAGAATTTGGAATTTTTGGCATAGGATTACTTTAGCACTTGACCTAATGGAATCACAGATCAAAAATTACCAATCCTTGATTTTGTTCCAAAGGCGATCCTCCAAAAACTGGTTACAATACAACTCTTTCGATTCACACTTCTTCAATTGAGAATATAGTAGATCTTGCTTGAATCAGATTGTTTACCGTAGAAGCCGCATTTCGATATTCACAGGTCGTTGATCCCTTTGATCGGCCGTATAGCTCGTGAAGTCGTTTTCGTCTGATGAAGTCTGGGACAATTCGGTGTTTTAAGCAGCGACGGAGGAAAATGATTCTTTGTCTAGCTAAAAGAATCCTTTGTCTTAGTGACAAGACTTCTTTTACTAGTCGGTAATATTTGGCTAGAACAGTTTGTAATAATGCCCAAAACCTACTATCTATTAACCTCGGCATAGTTCAAATAAATGAGTAATTTCTTCTGTTTAGCTGTTTCGAGATGTTATTGATATTATTTATTGAGTATTAGCGAGGTATACAACATTACAGTTAATAATGCAGCATAAATATACAATATTCGAGGTGGCTAACGTTTCGGCGGTTCGCCTTCTTTAGAGCCTGGAAAGATCATATTGATCCACAAAACGAGAGCAATACCAACACCACCTTTTCCTCAGGCGTTCATTAGGCAACAAGACTCCAATAGTAAGCTGGGTATCAATTTTCGCATATTCCCAAACGAAACTCTCAGAAGTCTTAACCACTACCGCAGAAAAAGGTTTAGTTCCAACCTCACATTAGTGCAGAAAAAAGGCATGCGACTGATATGGGAGCTGATAGATTCCAAAACAATTAGACTATTAGTGAGTGACAAGGGAGGAGAGTTTGTTATAATCCCCAATCAGTTAGATATTGCGGTAACGAAAAAACCTCTTAAAGACACCACACTCTAGCGCACATCACCTTATGAGGAATTCAAAAAACAATATCGAAAATTAAACCAAGAGTGGATAAAAATAGCAAGTTTGGCTGGTTTAAAATTTTCCGTTATCTCTTAGCTAAGACTCAGCTCACCATCATGCTCCGTCTTATTCCTACACATTAAAACTCGTATGTTGGTATGCACTGATGATCTTTTGTCTACTAATCCATCAAATTTCAAAGTTAGACTCATTTTAGCTGTGTAGGCGGGTCAACGGAAAGGATAACGTGATTCTTAAACCTAATCTAGTCCAATTACTAAAGCACATTTCAGCCCATCTTACCAACACCCAAATGTTCCTAGACCATTTACGTAACGCGTCCCCCAACATCGCGTACTTGATGGGATCTTTCGACGTAACCGCCCTTTACACAAACGTGTCGAAAGAATCCGCAATGCAAGCCATATACGAGCTTCTAACGGAGCACGAAAGGAGCACAGATATGTAAGACTTCTCCATTTTGCAGGTCACGGCTCTCTTAAAAGAGTGCCTAAGCTGCTCATTCTCTAGATGGTCTGGGAATTATTTTGAGCATATCAGAGGGCTGGCAATGGGACAACGACTAGCTCCGACCCTTGCTATAGCTTTATGTCCAAAGTTACAGAGCCCCAATAATCGAACTCCGGCCGTTACTCTACTGTAGATACATAGATGACTGCTTTGTCGTCTGCTCAACCCAAGAGGAGATGGACAAATGCTTTGAATTGCTGAACAGTCAGTCAGAGTACATAAAATGCACCCGTGAGAAACCGAAAGCAAATTGGCTCCCTTTTTTGAACGTTTAGGTCAACCTGTCCAAAACTCCTACATTACAAATTCGTACTGTTAACCAGGCAAGAAAAACATCTTGGTTCATTATCTATCAGCTTATCCTTCACACATAAAACGCGCGCTTTTGAAGAGCATGTTCCGAGCAACGACAAATGTGTGCACAGGAAAGAACACAAGGTAGAATCCTTAAGCTTGACGCGAAAAATAGCCATCTCTAATGGCTACGATACGGTAGGTGCTTATCAGGTTAGATTCACAGGTAATTCTATGTTCCCAAACGACAAGTCTGGCGAAAACAAGGTTCCTTTCCTCCTACCTTCTATCTCTAACGAAGTAAGCACAGCTATTGAACGCTGCCCAAAAAGAGCAGGTTTGGATAATTCGGTAACAACAGTTGAAATACCCCCAAAGCACTTAAGCGCCAGTTAGTCCACAACCGACTGTATGACTGCCTCTGCGGGACGAATGACTGCATAGTTTGCCCAAACGGCAGAGACGGCGACTGCATGAGATCGGATACAATTTACCTAATCGCTTGCGAGGCACGCGGCGATGAGTTAATTGGCGAAACGGGTAGACCACTTTTCTCCATGTAAAATAACAGCTAGTTGGATTACCCAACTGTGATCCAAGAACCCCACTAGGTACGCATAGGGACCAAAAACATGCAGCAGTAATGTTCGGAGTCAAATTCACGATCCTCGCACAGGAGTCAAAAACATCTGCGCGTAAAACCTTAGAAGCCTTTTGGATACATAGCAAAGGCCCGACAGGGATCGAAAAGAGGAGTGCCTCGTATTTACGCGTGACCTCTAACCATACATCAGGCTAATCTCTCCGGCCTGAGTTAGGCATAGCCCACTGATGCACTGGCCCTAAGAGGCTGGTCTTCAATGAATAATTGATAGAGGCAAAACATCAAAACGTTGAGTGTTTTAAAATGAAGCTTGTACTATGCGATCCAAAATTCGTTTTTAACGTTTTCTGCTATGGTTATGGAGGTCTTGACTTAGTAGATTGTGGATCAAAATGATCTTTCCATGATCTGAAGATAGCGGCCGACGAAACGTTAGTCACCTCGTATTGTTGTATGCTTTGCTAGTAATCAATAATCAGTATAAATAACACCTCGGAACGGCTAAACAGAAGAAAATGCTTATTAAATTTTATATGAGCCCTCGATCGCATCGAGTTAAATACAGTGGGCGTTTGAAGCATTAATGCTATTCAAATTATTAACGGAAATCTACCCGTTTGGGAGGACTGCTAATTTCTAGTGACGTGCTATCTGAACGGCATGTTGTCGGAGCGCTAGTTTGGCGTGCAAAAACATGAAATAGTCGTTGTAGGAGCAGAATTACTATGGTAGCCTTTTACTTTTTATATCTTCTCATCCCATACACTACCCAGAAGTAACCACAAGTAAAAAAGAAGCCATCGCTGCTTGCCGAAAATGGTGCCGAACACTGCTTACGATACCACGTCGTTGATGTAGACGCCTTTATGCATCTCACTGCTGGCTACACTCCCATAACTGCTCCATCTTTTCAAAACCGTTAATATTTCTAATATGCCTGACAAATGTTTTTGAACCATTCATGTGGTCTGTTATGTTCACTTATACAGTGCAATACACGTGTTTCAGCCTCGCAACCTCGTCAGTTGCACAGTACTTCGTCTTAGCCAATCCCTTTTAGGAGAAACCCAACCTTCTCAGGTAAAGAGACGCAGACGTACTATTTACACATGCCATCAAGTGAAAGAAATCTCAAACAGTAGTGTTGTTATACACTCGATTGCTTTTGGCTGGCATTTGAGAAGTATCATACCGTTCGTTTCGAGTGTTTTCTCAAGACCACGCCCAAAAATCAATGTGCTTGACAATTATTTTTGAGTTAAGCATGTAGTCTATTATTGGGCACTTAAACAGTGTAATATACGTGTTTTGATTTCGAAGCCTCGTCAGTTGCGCAGTGCCTTTCAGCCAATCCCTCAAGAGCAGTCAAGTGCCTAACAGTGCCCTTTTAGTGATTTCTTTCATTTGATGTCATATGTAAATAATATGCCTGCGTCTTCTCCATATAAGGGGGTTAAGTTTCTCTCAAGAGAGAATGGCTAAGCCGAAAGGCACTATGCAAATGACGAGGCTTTTAGGCGGAAACACGTGCATAGCACTGTGTACACAAAACAGACTGCATGGCTCAAAAAAAAAGAGAACAGTGCCCATAACAGACTACATGCATGGCTCAAATAAATGAGAACAGGCATATTGAAATTCGAGTGTGGTCTTAAGAAAACACTCAAAACCAACGGTATGACATCAATAATTTGCCGTAAGATTGCTTTTGGTGGTATACGCATTGAAAAAGCCTTTCTGTGGATGACCCCCGTTATAGAATATGTGCAGCTATCGAATAGCTACAAAAATTTTTAGTGAAGAAACTGTGTCCGACAAATAAGACCACTAAATAGCGTGTGTATGCAAAATTATGCCCAATGTACGAAACAAGTAGGCAAATATGCACTCAAAAAAGTACACGTGTCCGTCCTGAAACACGCAGCATTGGTAGAAGCGACTGAATGCATTTTCGGTTCTTCAGTGATCCACGGTAGTTTACTGATGTATGAAGCCATTGCTGTGGTCCTTTCAGAAAAGTCTGCTACCAGTCTGCTGACTCGAGAGGAATGGAAAGTTTGATGAGCCTTTTTTGACTGACCAATGCACACGTGTATGATGCATTATACCTCTGACGGTTGTGCACAGGCTTCCATAATTTCAGGTATTCCTTTAACATGAATTTACAAAATTAAAGGAACAACGCAAACTGTGTACCCAGGTTCCGTGGGAAGACTCTTTTACCAAACCCTTGAGTGTTGGATATGGGCGTCATCTGCTAGCGAACGCGATTGAACACCTTTTTTGTAAACTGACATATTTATACTCTAAGCAAATTTATAACTAGTGATGTACTGAATTTCTCAGCTGATGTCAGATGACACCCCCATATGCTTACGATTTTCTGCGTGAGAATTCTTGTGTTTGCGGCGCAGTAGTCCTCTAACTTGGGTAATTGTACTTTATCTGTTCAATACAACACTTATACCTTGTAAAATCAACATTATGAGCTTACATAAGGGTAAGGACATGTATAATTCATCGCTTAGTAGAATGACACATATGCAAAATAGAACCGTGGTCAATACTGAATGAAGAAGAAGCTAAGCAATTGAACTTTGCTGCAATAAACGAAGAATCAGAGAAAATATAGTTATTGTAAGTATTATCACACTGAATTCTTATATTGAAATAAAAAAGTTCCTCTTCGATCAAGATCTTGCTTTCAATAGATAAAAATAATGAATCTATCACAGGAATGTGCAGATTGACTCGGTGCACCTAGTCAAGCAATGCTCATAGTAGTGCTCCGTTAAACTCGTAAATCAATCCTTAATAAGGCTGCATTGCAGAAACATGATTACTGTGTACGTGAAGAAGGATTATTTTTAAATATTATTCCATAAAATAGCTGCAATTAGGTGATTTTGTATGCTGCAGTTTTTGTATACTAAATATGTGGTATCTGGAAATTCTCCTTTGATTGCAGTTGCTTATTTCCCAAATAACATTGGTGGTTGACGTCTTAAATATGTACCCACTGATGTAGCGCAATGTGCAAAACAAACTTTCGCGCCAGGCGGGACTAGAACCACACCTCATTCTTTCCGGGAGTGCGTGCTCAGAAATCGTGGCGTTTCGAATGAATTTAATTGTTGCAATTATAATGGAAGGGAAGGATAACCCAATTTTTTCCTATAGATACTTGTTCAATAAAATGCAAAGCTGTGCAAACGCCAGATTAGTTCGTTGCTTGTAGAAAAAATGCATTCTATTTGAACATCTATGTTGCTAGATAGCTATTAACAGATTTATGACAAAAAGGAAGGTGGAGGAACGGTAAGACACCATCTATCCAATCATTGTTGGGTTCAGGTGATTTTGAGTGAGTCGTTCCATGATCTTGTCCTTTCCGACAACAAACAGATTAATATTTGGTAGAACGTGGCCGTACTGCGTATGCCGATCAGCTGCGTAGTTTATATACTTGAAAGTGAAAGGAGCTCGTTCATTAGGATCTGTTAGTGTTAAGGGGAACTCCATGGCACTGTTCAGAATAGCGTTCCCGAAACCTGAAAATAAGTGTTCACAATGTTCAGGCTGCCGTTGTCATTACCTGTGTTTCAATATTGAGAGCACTGAGACAGTGAACCACTATCTGAATTAGATGTTACTTTTCAGCATAAAACGTCCATCAAATTCGAAGAGCTCGTTAATGCCCAAGATCGGCAGGTCCAAGTGGCCTGAATTACAGAGTGAGCTTCAATGCGAAAAATACTGTTTGGCAACGAAAAGCATACGCAAGAGAAAGTGCATCAGATAACGAAAAACAAGATTGGTCACGGAATATCATGAAGTTTTATTTAGTGCGCTGAGTCAAGCAATCAAAGTGCTTTGAATAAACTCATACGAGTCGGAGATCTTGTCAAATTGTTAGAAGTCCATGTGACTGGAATGCTTGGATTTATAAGATTCTGCCCTAGATATTAGTAAAAATCTTCATATTAGAAAACAGTAATACACTCCGTGGACTCATTTGCTTAGAGATCGACATATGTATCACGATACCCATTTGTGATTAACGTCATTTGTCGTATTCAAGAATCAAAGCTTCATGGTCTACGTGCAACTCGGTTCAACTCCGCCAAAAAATCGCTATCTATCCCAGTTTCAACAAATTTTCCATGGAGGAGTATAAAAATCTGAAGATTGAGTCAAGCAAAGCGATCGAGTATGCTATGCTGAACAATTTTGTGTAAGATTAGGTAGCTTGAATAGACTATAGCATTTTTTGAATTCTGGGTACTTATATGTTAAATAGCGATAAATGGGAAACCCATCTCACTCGAACAAGAGCTTTTCATGGGAGAGTTAGCAATCATTTGAACGCCTATATCTCTAGCTCGAGCCCCACGTGGCTGATTTTTGAAAAGATCGTATTATAACGCTGTTAAATTCCTAACAAAATTGTGTTTCACCATTTTCTCACGCCTATGGTTCGCTGGAAGCCCGAAACGCATACCAACGAGGGGACGAACTTTCGTAGTATCTGAGTCAATCGTTTTATCTGGAGTTACCTTCAAAGCGGAGAAAAAGTTCCAATTGAAGAATAGATTGCGTCCCACATATCAACGACCATGCCACCGATCAACTAGCCCCGCCCTCTTTCCCCGACCTCATGGACTAGCGATAAACAAGGTCTCCGAAAATGTAAAACTCGATATTATTCTCTCTTTTAACGATGTTTCCAAATAAAATCACATCGTTGGAATCACTGAAACTTATGCTAACGGATAATTATCAATCGTCTAGAAGGAGCTCTGTCCCACGGGATGTAAAGCACACTTTTTTCTCTCTCCTACAACGCTTTCAAAAGATCGTTTTCGAAAAGCAAATACATTTTTGAGTTCTTCAAAACTTGTACTTTAGAAAGATTACTACGACTCTAAGAAAGGAATTTTGTCCAGCGAAATACAAGGGCGATAAGAAGAAAAACCGCATGGTTGTGTGGAACATAATATTATTTTGGATTTTACAGTGTTAAAAAAATGATTTGAAAAACCGGCTATGTGCAGCTGTGGCCAGAAACTTAGGCTTTCGAATGATCACTCATATTCCAATAAGACTTTCCTGTTCAGCGCATGAGATCGGTTTTTCATTTGTCGCCGTATAACATATAAGGAGCGAATTTCGCATCAAAGAGGATTTGAGAGGCAAATGCGAAGAAGAAGTTCTGAGAGCTTATACCCGTACATAACGTGAACGAGGTTGACACGTTTGCGTATTTGGCTCACCTGAAACTTCCCTGATTTTTGAGTAATCGTATTCAGATCCAACTGTGAAAGCAGTCAAAAACGGCTGATACATCCCATCATTGCGCTCGAACGCTAGATCGGCATACTGATCGAAGTTGCGTCGAACTTGCAAATCATAATTATTTACACCCTAAATGTGGCAAATAAGCGTTGTTATCCTCAGGAAACTCTCCATTGTGAACCCACATTGACAGCAAAACCAGCACCCCATGAATCTGATATGTCTTCATTAAATGTAGCAGCGACTGCTTGTGTGAATGGATTGAAGGCGGATCTGAATTTTTTCAAACGTTAAATTACTAACATGGCGTGGCTAAAGATTATTTTGCTTCTTTTCAAATCTATGATGCGACCACATCAGTTCAAAGGCCTTAATACACTTTTGGCGTGGATCATTGAATCTTAGGCATCCGAAAAAGTTGTTAATGTGCATTTTTTGTAATAACAAGCACACCTTGTGAAAGAACTTCAAATATGGGAAGTCTCGCGAACTATTATAGGCACAAAACGTACTTTTTGATGTGCCAGTATCAAAATAAAAGCTTATGACAGACAAGACATTAGCCTTTTTACTCTCTAACAACTATCTATTTGCATGCAAGTAGAAACCACGACTTGTGATGAAAGAGGAAGAGGTCGCTTATCGAAGTGGGTTCGTCATTGCTTTTCGGTGTAATGCAAAAGAAATTGCTTTGAATAGAACATATTCAAAAACGGAATACCTTCCACTGAAGACCGCTTCTTGGCCGGGTAGATGCACATCAGGTACGGACATTGGCTTCTCGCCTGCCTAATAGATGACTGTGAAGAAATTCCATAGTAAAAATGAAAAGCCTTCTAAATTTCATGTTTGTTTGAAAAAAATCATATGCATCCTTCCGTCATCAATTTAACCGAAATTAGCTTGGAAAAATCAATAAGGAAGGAAAATACGCACTTAACCAGTTGAGTATCGCCTAGTACATATATGTGTCCCCGTTTTCGCGTCGCGTGCCACGAATGGAGCGCATTATGGGAGCGGTCGCGATGGAAATATGCGAATTCATTTAGACAGTTAATGCTTTGAGGGGACACTATCTTGATTAATAATGGAGTATCATCAAAGGTTTCTATAAAATCAAATTAGGTGGAATGAACGTCGATGTGTTAAAAATTTTCCTTTGGTTAAACGAGAAAACCACTTCCGTCCGGGTAGGAACATGCTCCTAGCTACTATATAACGTTGTTCACCTATGTTTTTGTAATTATTAGATAGCTTGAGAATGGAAATTCGTACTAGGTTTAGTTCCTGGAAAGACCTTCATAATATGTTTTACTAGTGGGGGAGATGACGTTCTGCTTTGAATGTTTGTTTTTACTTCTCAACAGTGTTCTGGTACCATAGGGTGGGAAAAAAGTTGTGAAAATTTTGTATCTTGTTCATTTTAATATTGATATAATGTTTCCTTCAATTAGCTGAGAATTCCACTGAGTTCTTCGCTTAATTTTGGGTCCAGAATATGTTTTATTTATTTGTCTTTTTCAATTGTGCCGAGGTAGTGGATCGTATAAATGAACGTATCACAGTAGCTCAGTTGCAAAAGACGGGAAGCGAAATGTCTGCTATTGTCAAAATAGCTGGTTAACAGCAACAAGTGTCTACAGAGCCGTGAAACAATTCAAACAAAAAAGAAAGGAACCACAGCGTATTGGCTAAAAACTAAAAGACGACAGACGGGTTCTGCCCGACTGACGAGACTGTAAGGTCGAAACACGTGTGTCGGGCTGTACAAGAGCCCATCACCAGATCACATGACATGCTGGCCTAAATAATTAATAGGAGATCTATTGAAATTTGAGCGTGGTTTTGAAAAAAAACACTCGAAATGAAGGTATAATTCAAGGAAATTCTAGGGAATGAGGACCGTCTTCGCAAGAGTCGCCCAACCACCTTGTCGACTCCAGAAAACGTTCAGAAGATTCATTGCCAAATTTAATGAAATGCGGAGCGTTCGATGCACACAAACGCAAAGAAGCTCGGGATCAGGAAGTGGAGTGTCCGAAACATTGTCAAAAATAAGCTAAAGCTACCAGCTGCGAGATCGCTTGTGATAACTTTCTGAAAAAAAAGATGACAGAAGAGCGGCTTTCAAGGACTCTGCCGAATGATTCGTTTGATAGGTAGAGCTTGTTTGTTGAAGGTGCTTTTTACGGATGAGAAGAATTTCATGGTTGAACCACTCCACAATCGCGAAAATCGATGTCAACTTTTTGGGTATGTCAGCAAAAGTCAGCAGTAGCAAAAACCATGAGCCGTATTCAGTTTCCAGCCTCTGTGATGATGTGGGCCGACATTTGTATCATGGGAAAGATGCCGTTGGTCTTCATCAACAGGGTTGTGAAAATCAACACTGTCAGTTATCAGCAGCAAGTTTTGCAGGCGTACTAGAGCCTCGGACTACTCACCACTTGCCGCCGACGGATTTGCGCTCAGCAGTTTGGGATCCTGCGCATTCAGCCTGTTCAACGATTTCCATTTGTAAAGAGCAGCCTTCATAATATTGGTGCAAAAGCATTTGATCGTCAAACTTGTCGGATCTTAAACCAATGGATTATTCCGTATTGGAGGAAATAGTCTCGGCTACTCGTTACACTAGCGTAGATGCGCTTACATCGGCTTTAACACGCGCTTTGGACAAAATTGCGATAGAAACATGTGCGAGCATCGTTGAAAATTTTCGTTAGCGACTATGTAAATGTATGGAGCTCAAAGGAGGCACTTCTGAGAATTTGTTTATGAACTTATTTAGATATTGTTATAGTTGTTGATCTACTAGAAGTCCCTTCAATTAATCTCTTCAATTAAATTAATTTGATTATGCACTATTCTATTATTGTCAAATATGTGAAAAAAGTATCAGAACTATTCCCGCATCTTCTATTCAGGTTGATTTCAAAACTAAGCAGATTTTATCGTTGCAACAAGATATCCCAGTGACTGCTATGAACTTTTTTTTTAGCTAAAAGAAGTGCAGTTCCCTTAAACAATAGATACTCCCTGTTATCGGAAAGCACTTTTTTGTGAGAGGAATTTTTTCTGAACAAAGATAATTCCTAGACTTTTAGGTAACCATCCGAATTTTAGATTTTCATATTAGAAGTACCGTAGGTCTTGAAAAGGCCTTCTTATTGCACTGTAGTAGTAGAAGAGTTTAGTTATACACTTGGCGCACACTATCGCGCATTTTCATTATTAATTTGAAACTTCTTCCATTTTGTAAGAACGCTCTAGCTTTTTCCGCTTAAATTGTACAAAGACTTTGGTTTATTGTTCTGTATAGACTAAGGCTTTTATTCTCTCCTGCATTTTGCCCAATAAACTCGCTACCTACGCCTAAACAGTCCTGAGAGTGCCTGATAGCCAATCAACATTGCTTGTCGGGTGCGAAACGTGATCTTACTTTCGTTATACAGTACTCTGAGATAGCTCATGCGCAAAGAAATTGTAGTCCTAGTATTTCAAAAATTTGAACTATCAGATGTTCATCCGAACCCTGAGAAAAATCGAAAAAACCTTATCTTGATAGGGCAAAAAAATTTTCTCGTAACAAACCAGGACCAACTATCTGTCAACTTCGGCATGCTTTAGCAATTTCCATATTTTCTTCGCGAGCCAGACACGAAGTTTTGTAGATAATTTGTACAAACAGTGACGTTTCGGCAGTTTTGCTTTCTTCAGAGCCTGGAAAGGTCCGCAGTCCAATCAGCCAAACTCTGAGGCGCGTTGATTCGTTTATTCGGCTCTGTCTGTACAAGAAACATTGCCAAATAAGCTCTAACGGTAGAGATGTGATTGTAATTGCATGAGTATAAGCAAAGTGTACCTATTCGCTTTCACAGCATGCGCGCAAAAATATATAGGCAAAACGGGTAAACCACTCTATATTTGCATAGAAAGCACCGAAGTGAAAAACGCAACACTAAATAAACAGCACGAATAGAGCATAGGCGCATAAAGGAGTACATTTTGACATGAAATCACTATCTTTGCGCAGGAATATAAAACATCATTGCGAAAGAATTTAAAAACATTGTAGATTAACACCAGCAATTCAACTGTGGAGCGCAGAGAGGAATGCCTCGTGATCAATCATGATACAAGTCAGTATATAGGACGACTCTGCTGAGTGGGAGGTGCAGTACGAGTCCATGTGATCTTCCATGTGATCTGTTTCGGTGTTCTACATTTGAATGGCACTTTGGCGCTCTATTTGATCCGTCATCACAAAGTGTTTTTTCACTGTGCGGATCCTAGTACTTCTAGCACTGAATTCGTTTTTCGTCGACATTTTGAACGACGAAGAATACTGGTTGGGTGAGTCTTTTTACAATCTCGAGGATAGCCTTGCTGTGGCGCTCCACAGAGCGTTTTTATTGACTGCCGGAGAGAATGGGGGTGGAGCTCGGCTTCACGCGCGCCGCGACGCACATCACAATCACTCGGCCATGGCGCCCCACACCTGAATAACTTAGTGAATAACTTTAAAAAATGTTGAGTATGTCGAAAGTTGACTTTGTGCTTAATGCGGTTCAGTTGTGGGTCTGGTGATTCTTTCGAAAGAGTAACGTAGACGTTTGACTGACTAGATTATGGACTATCGAATTTTTCCGGGCCTTGAAAAAGGTTAAAGTGCTGAAACGTTGGATGTTTGATTAAGCTGTGCATATAACTTCGTGGTGTCTTAAGAGGAAAAAGAGTTTTGCGTAACGAAATTCATAAGCGTTCACGAAATCTAATATTAGTGGATTTAGGTGAAACTTTTTGGTATGACAAATATCGAAAGAATTTAGGCGGATCAGGATGTTTCAGGTTTAGTGGCGAGAGGTCACGGCTATCTGCACATGGTCAATATGAAGCTATTTGGAAAGATGTGAACGGGAGGGGTACAGGATATCGTCTTGAGAGCATTCAACTAAGAAGAAATATGCAGAGGGCGTAAAATGGGTGCGTACGCTCAGTGTCGAAAAAAGTTCGTGCCCACAATATGGTGAAACAAAGTATCCTTTATATTTCAACAGAAGTCACAGCTGAAGAAGTACACTGAAATTCGAAAAATGTAAATAATATGAATGGGGCGACATCTCATGCAGTTAGGAACAACCTTTTTTTCTCAAACTATACCTTTTCTGCAATTTTCATTCACTGTGGTACATTTAGGTATTATGTGGAATGAGCGTATATATTAACTGAAAGATAAATGATCATATAATCGTCATTGGCCTAGTTATTCATCAGCTGCAAAGGTTAAAAAGCGATTTGTTTTTGGCATAATCAATAATAGATAAGTATGAATAGATAAAGATAGGATAACATAGAAAATTTAAAGAATAGTTCGGAATATATCCTTTTTGCAAGCATCTACTTTCTCATTGAAGTGTGCGGCTTCAAAGGAAGCATAGGCGCTGATTTAATCTATAGCCTTATTGAGGTCTATTCGAGTATATTTTAGCAAGTACTGGTAACAAAATTTCCATCTCTAATGGCTACGATACGGTAGGAGCTTCTCAGGTTAGATTTAGAGGAAATTCTATGCTCCCAAACGATAAGTCTGGCGAAAATAAGGTTCCTTTCCTCGTGCCTTTTATCTCTAACGAAATAAGTACAGCTATTGAACGCTGCCTAAAAAGAGCAGGTTTGGATGATTCGGTAGCAATAGTTGAAATACCCCCAAAAACACTAAAGCGTCAATTAGTCCGCAACCGATTGTATGACCGCCTCTGCGAAACCAATGATTGCAAAGTTTGTCCGAACGGCAGAGACGGCGACTGTATGAGATCGGGTATAATTTACCCAATCTCTTGCGAGATATGCGGCGATGAGTACAATGGCGAAACTGGTAGACCACTATTCCTCCGTGTAAAAGAGCACTTAGCTCGGTTACGCAACTATGATCCAAAAACTCCACTAGGCACGCATAGGGACCAAAAACATGCAGGAGTAATGTTCCGCGTCAAATTCACGATCCTCGTACAGGAATCAAGAACATCTGCGCGTAAAACATTAGAAACCTTTTGGATACATAACAACCGAAAATGAACCGAAAAGAGGAGTGCCTCGTAATCAAGCGTGACCTCGAACCATACCTCAGGCTGATTTTTCCGGCCCGAGTTAGGCACAGCCCACTGATGCACTGACCTTAAGGGGCTGGTCTTCAATTCATAATTGATAGACCCTAATATCAAAAAACGGTGAGTGTTCTAAAATGAAGCTTTTACTATGCGATCCAAAACACATCTCTAACGTTTTCTGCTAGAGTTATGGAGGTTTTTGGCTTAGTGGATTGTGGATCAATGTGATCTTTCCAGGCTCTGACGAAGGCGACCCGCCGAAACGTTAGCCACCTTGAATATTGTATATTCAAGCTGCATTACTGACTGTATTGTTGTACGCTTCGCTGATATTTAATGAATAACATCAATAACACCTCGGAACGGCTAAACAGAAGAAACTATTCATTTATTCAAACTATGCCGAGCGCATGTGGCGCAGTGGTTAGAGGTGCTCTGCGTCGCACACGAGGTCAATGGTTCGATCTCGCGCTCATGGCTCACCAAGCCATCCATCCCTCCGGGGTCGGTAAATTGGTACCAGACAGGTCTCAGACTTGTCTGGGAGGATAAGCAGCACTGACTCGGTTCAGCGGGAGGCCACCGCGAGTCATTGTAAAGGCCAGATATGCATTCAATCACCTCAAACGAAGTTAAAAATTGAAGTCGAATGCATGGCGCATCCCTCAGGGATTGATCAACGCCGAGAGCTTTATCCTTTTTATTATGCCGAGGTTAATAGATAGTCGGTCTTGGGATTTACAACAGAATTTCCCTTATTGATGGTGAAAATACGATTCTCATTACGAAACTACCACATCGCCATTTTAAAGCGTGGCGCTCGCCGCGCGTTCCCGCCGCTTGCCGCATGAGAAATCTACGTAAAGCTGAACGGGTTGACCAATTTTTTGTGGTCTATCACATTAATTATTAGTTGTTCACCTTATCTCCAGCAATGTATAGGTTCGGGAAGAAGGGTGCTGAACGCTCGTCGGACATACCAGTCGGCAGTTGTAGCAAACCGAGACCTCGAGGACGATCACGAAGAAATGCAGCTGAATCATAGATTAGTTCGAGGTGTCTGCACTAAGGGTCAACTAATATTACATTTAGTGATCATTCTGTAAGAAAGGTAAGTATCATAAACATGTAGTCCTCGAGTAACTGAGAGGCTTATAGTCACTCATCAAACTGTACCAAATATAGTAGTACTTACTAATACATAATATTAGATGTACAAATACGACTCTGCCGTGTAATTTATTTATTTTTGCTGAAAAGTATGTCGCTTGTAATTCTTTCAAACCGCCTCTTGCGGTGGTATGATCTTATGATATATCCGACAATGCAGAGTGCTGTGCAAAATCATTTGCGTCAGCCGGGATTCGAACCCAAATCTGACGTCGCTGTTGCAACGATTAGCATACGCTCCCAGTGAGAGTGAGATCTGGGTTTGAATCCCGGCTGACGCAAGCGTTTTTGCACAGCCTCTACATTATTGTGTATACCGCTTGTTTCAAGTGCTTTATCAAGACCACGCTCAAAATTGAATTACAAGAGCACATAGCAGATAACAGACCACATGACATGTTGGCTCAAATAATAATTATGCTGGAATAACAGTGAAGATAGAGATATGGGAATTTTTTGGTTTGAAAGTGCCTTAAGATGCTATTCGTTTATATGTTTTTTATATGCAATATATTTTATACGATGTTTCTTGTAGGTCTTTGAAGATGACAATTTTTGCACCCGAAAGGCGCTATTTATGTTGGCATTTTCTTGCGATTATTGTGCTATACAACGTGCCTTTACCTGCTTCAAGATGGAATTGTCGTGGGAACAAATTTGCTTACTACCATGCACGAATGGCGCGTAGGGGAAAATCTTAGTGAAGCGACGCACAACATAGTGCTTGGAACGCGAGCTCCATGCGAAGCAAACACTAGGAAGTTCTATACTAAAATTTTCGCAAGAAAGTGCTCAGTTGAAAGGTACCGAGGTCGTGCAATTTTATTGCAAAAATCATTTAAAAAACACCAAAACGGCTGTAACTTTGCAATTTTGCTGCATAATAACGCTCGACTTCATGTTGCAAAACCGATCGAAAACGTCATAAATGCGCTGAGATGATAGATTTGAGGTTTCACCTTGCCCGTCTTACTCTCACAGCAGTGTACCGTCAGAAATAGCCTTTGAAATTACCAGATTCAAGTTGCCAAATAAGCAAAGCAAAAAAATGGCTTTTTCAGGTACAAAAGTCGTCATCTTCAAAGTCCTATAGAGTCACATATAAAATATTGTTTCTATAAAAACACATAAATGTGTGTCGTTTTTGAAGCATTTTCGAACGAGTGAAAGGATTTATACATCTTTATTTTCACTATTATTACAGCAAGAAAGCGGCGGAATCAGAACTATACACCTAATATTCACTGTTGTTCAAGATTGCGTAAGTTAGCAAAGTGTGATCAAATAACAAAAATATACCCTTCAACTTACCTTTTCCTTCTAATAAGCCAGCAGTGAATGCAAGCAGAATAATTGCTATAATCATGTCAACAATGATGAAATTAATTGAAGTGATGATATCGGGATCGGAGCCGAAAGCGGAATACGGCCGGCACGGTTAAATTCATCCGATCCGGTTCTCGGTGGTATCGTGGTGGCCGGACAATGGTGCACGGCGCCGTTAATTCTGCAATTTCTTCCTTTGTAACTTCTTCAACTATCCACTTCATTCCTACAGGTT
Source organism: Parelaphostrongylus tenuis (assembly GCA_019055375.1). Classification (NCBI taxonomy): domain Eukaryota; kingdom Metazoa; phylum Nematoda; class Chromadorea; order Rhabditida; family Metastrongylidae; genus Parelaphostrongylus; species Parelaphostrongylus tenuis. The sequence goes on from JAHQIW010003849.1 coordinate 308,781, forward strand.
CTTCCGTTTCAGTTTTTGTTTCCGTTTTGTAATGAATAAGAATTTTGCAGAGTTGTCATGTTACGATAAGGGAAAACCGAGCTGGCCTTTTTCCTTTTTTTTTCTAACGAACGAAATAACAAATTTTTGTACTGGTTTTTTTTACCACTGCTGGAGATTTGCGAAGTTTTTGCTTTATGTGTTTTTCTTTGAGAAAGAGGAAGCGGAGTGGGGGCCGTGGCCGAGTGGTTGTGATGCTCGTCGCCGCGCTCCACCCCAAAACACTTTCCACCAGTCAACAGGAACACCCTGCTTAACGTCGCGGCTAAGCTACCATCAAAATTACAAGGAGAGTCGCTGAACCAGTATTCTACGACGATCAAGGAAACAAAAAACGAATTGAATGCTAGAAGTCCTGGGATCAGCACAACAAAAATTGTGATGACGCGTCGAGTAAATATATAAAAAGATGTTGTGTTTCTGAATGATGTCTACGACGTTCAAGAAGAAGACGAAAAATCTTTGTTAAATCTAATCGATTCGGTCAGCGCGAGTGTTTATAATTCAGCTCCTCGATTAGCCGAAGCAGTTGTTTAAAGTTAATTTAGCAGCTTAGTGGAAAAGCAGATAATTAGCAAACTTTCCTTGAAAACCAATGTCAGTTCCACCGCTCTCCATAGTCGAGAGAGACCAATCATTGTACTAGCCTAACTAAGGCACTATTAGTTGAGCTATCTTTATGAGTAGTATCCTGAACTGCGCATCTTGATAGCAAAGTGTTCATGAAAACTACATTATGTTCCTATCTATTTTGTAATGGCGCAATCGATTGAAGCCCGACAAAGCTTTTGTGCATAGCTCCATGCTCCTACCTCTATATCTGGATTATTAAGAATCTCAGTTACGGTGTTTTTTTCATGATCGAAGCAAAAACTCCCCATCTTCTTGTTCTACGTTTTTCTTTCATTTAGTCTCCTCACGCAACAGAATATACTGATCGGCAGAATTGTGTACATTCTTATAAAAGTTGACTTATTTTATGACTTCCAAGTGCTATTCTATATAAACATTTAGCTGTTAAATCAGACAATTACTGAATGCATTTGAAATACAGAGATTGAAAAATCTACATGGATTACTGCAAACTGTTTGAGCCTATACACAATCTAAAATCACTTATAACAAGATTGTATTGGGGCAAGAATAAAAGCGGAATACTCGCTTAGTTGTAGCGAGTTTTCAATGGTGATAGGAGCACTAGCATGATATCCATTTGCTTCTCCCTCTCTCATTTGCATTGGTGATGCTCTGCTCCGAGCACAAGGACCTAGGCAAAACCCATTCCGCAAAACTTGTTGCATATGCACATATAGATGGCTGACGTTAGCCACAAATACGTCGCCAATCGTCTGAAAGTCGTTTAAGAAAACACATTCATTCTTTTAGAGTTCACTTCACCATTCTCTTCCTCATTTGTCACTTATTCTTCTTTTTATGTTACCCACCCATCCGTGTTTCGCTGGCAATGTGTCATACTTCTAAATCACCAGGCTGAATAGTTTTCGAAAATCTGAGCTGCGCCAACCGCATAAACGTTGTGAATGACAATTAAATTCGAAGGGATTTTGCTCAAACGCCTTGTGAATAGCGCACAGACTTTCAGACGTGATATCGACCACACTAGCTTTATGTCGGAGGCGATATCATTGAGTATTGGAGCTTTGCCTCTGAATCGCATCTTGAACTTCAGAAAATGGTCTAGGGCAGTTTTTTCTACTGGGGATCTTGGAGTGCGAGACGGGCTTGAAGACGTAACCGATTGGTATAGAGGAGCATCGTTATTAAGTCTATTTCATGGCTAGTTGGAATATGATCACATCCTCGTTCATGTGGACGGGCAAAGTAATATAATAGTCAAAAAGATTCTGACGCCATTTTACCAAATTAGATTGTTTTCGAGCTGTTTTCATTGACTTTTGCTGCATATACTGATGTAAATCCTCCTGTAGAAACCTTACTGGCATTTATTATCAGCTTGATTAGGTGTGTAATAGGATCAAGTTTTAACCCCCATGTCTCCTCGAACACCTCTCTAGTCATGATGGAAATGTAATTTGAACTTTTTGTTCGTGAGATTTCTGCTAGATGAGATCAGTATTATGTCGTACGACATGCAGCTTGTAGTCTTCTGTTAGGTTTTCTATAATGTACCAGTCATATGGGAGGGGATCTGACCGAGAACTTCGTCGTAGACGACTTGTTTTGTTTTTCTTGGACAATGATAGTGGTTCTTTCCCATCTTGAGGCTGAATCTAACTTTCGCAAGCAGAAGGCGGTATAAAATCCCGTACCAAATTTTTTACCTTTTAGGTGTCAATTAGGCATCAATTTCTGTTTGCGAGCTCCTCCAAATTGTTGTGAAGCGCAACTTCTTCGCTCTCACCATATCTACAAGTTGGTGGCTAGTGCCGATGGTATCGACCTCCTGATGAGGCGGAAGCTGAAGACGAATAATGGTCATGCATGGTGATAGGATTCTTACGTAAAGAACAGATGGGAGACACATGGTTTGAGACAACGACAATGAAACCTACACTTCGTAGCGAAAACTTTGCTTCACGAACAAGAAGAGTCCCATCATCTGAATTTTGTTTCTCAGTCTACCTACTTCTCGTTTCTTGTATGAGGATCACATGAAGCTTCATTTGCTAGACAGTCTTAAGAGAACTTAAGAAATAGCATTTGAAGAGACCGGTTTTTGTTATATGTGTAAAGCAAGAAACAGTAACCACACAGTAAACAGTTTCGTGGGTGTGTACGTTTTTCCAGTATCCAATGATATCCTTTGGATCTGAGAGTTGACCGTCTTTCATCGGTCGTCTCATCTACCGACGCTGTAGAGAGGAGCATATAGTGTACAGGGAACAAGCAGAATTTCTGGCGATAATGTTACCCTTGGGATCGCAGCCTGCCTCTGTTGATACAAGCGAGCTTTGCCACTATGCGACTACTTATAAAAGACGGTGGCTTTATCTGGCATGGTTCACTCTTAGTTGAGCTTTGGTGTGAAAATGTCGGACTTTCATACAGGGGAGATCCTGCTGAAAAGATAAACTTCCGCTTTTTTTCGCAATCCGACAGTCAGGAATACCTCTTTTCGATTAGGCCAATGATTACTAACACTCATATCAAAATCAAAAGTTCTTGTAGAGCGAAAGGATCGTTTTTACAATACCTGCCGGACAAAGACTGAAAACAAAAAACACGAAAAATCCCTTGAAAGATAAACACAACACCTAAAATTAGTTGTATTTCTTTCAACAATCTTTGCGAGCAATCAAATAATAATTGGCAATATTTAAAACTTTACAACACAGAATGGAAAACAATTTGGACCGAATCGGTTATCCGACAAAGATTGAAGAAATGATTTCTTTCGCTGGGCAAGAACGTTTCGTAAGTGTCAATAATCACAGTTGCGTAGGGTGATATGTAAATTTTTTCGTGTCAGACGGGACTTGAACACGCATCTCATTCTATCCGAGAGCGCATGCTCTAACCCACTGCACTACTGACCCCCTTTTGCACCACTTTGTAAATAATGATAAGAATCATTGGCAAGTCTAAGTCTTGGGCTACTGCGCTGAGCGTACTTTTTCTGAAAAAGCCTTTTCATAGCGCTGCAGCATTTGGAGCCAAATTTTTTACACCAGTAGCGCGCTTTCATATTTCTCACGCTTATAATTCGCTGGGAGCACGAAAAGCATAAGAGAGTCTTGAAGAAATTTTGTATTATGAATTGTTTCGCTACATCTCAATTTTTTTCCAGAGCGGAGAAAAATCCCGAATAAGATAACAAAAATTGCACACCACACGTGAGTCGCCCTAACGCGATCGATTGATAGCCGCATTCAATCCTAGGCCACCACACACTCAGGCCACACCCATAACACACACTAGCTGACAAACACTGCGCGCCGTATGTAAAACTCAATCTTATTTTCCGTGCTACAATGGAGCAGAACGGATCTTTCCAGAAACAAGCACAGCGATGGAATCTTCAAAACGTATCCTTTTGGATACTCGTAATTCTAGAGAACAATTCGGTCCTGAGAAAAATATGCATATGTGAAACATAAAACTTTTCTTCTTGCTGCAGCGCTGCCAAGAAAGTTTTTCATAAAGGAAACACATTTCTGAATTCTCCAAAATCTAGGCCATCCAACGATTGTTAGCAGTCTATGTAAGAATTTTGTCTAGCGATATATAAGCAAAATAATAAGAGCCAGAAATTCGTGCTTTCGAACAATTGCTAACACTACTAGAAAAGCACTTGCCCAGTGAAAGGATCGTTTTCTTTTTGTTTTCTACCGGATGACCGAACTTAAAAAGAATTTTGAAGGACATCCGAATGAATATAATTCCAAGATGAAAAGGGAATGCTGCCTGACTGTGACTGTTTTTACAGAGAGAAAATAAGTTGAGTCTATTGTTGCTTTTCGTCCTTGTAGATCAGCCAATCATGGTCGGATTGAGCTTATTCCGCGACAGTCGCTCCATGATCTTGTCCTTGCCGACAAGGAACAAATTAATGTTCGGCATTACATGGCCGTATTGCATGTGTCGATCGGCCTGGTAGTTCAGATACTTAAACGTGAAAACAGCTCGTTCTTCAGGATCGGACAGTGTCAACGGAAACTCCATAGCGCTGTTTAGAATACCGTTACCAAGACCTGAAAACTGGGTTCATAATCATTAGGGTGCCGCTGCCATTACCTAATTCTAATACAGGAAACCTCTCGTCGACAATCACCATTTTAATTAGGAACTACCTTTCAACATAAGATGTCCATCAAAGTCGAAAAGCTCGTTAATGCCCAAGATCGGCAGATCGAACTGGCCTAAATTACAGGGTGAGCTTCATTACAAGAGATAGCATTTGCTAATGAAGAACAAAGTACTAGAAAAACTGCATCAAATGACAGAACAAGCAAGCTTAATAGAAAATTACCTCCGTGCTTTGAATTGTTTTAATGCACTCAGAAAGTTCTTTGATGAGACTTGTTCTGTTTCACTGTGATCTGATTATTGTTTCTTGAACTTAAGTCGACAAAGCATTGAAAATCAGAAATCCAACTTATTTTGCCCAACACAAACACTACATCCTTCGTGAGTGCAGTAACTGCGCGCCTTCAAAGCCATTTCATGGTTTCGCGAACCCAATTGAGTACTTTTCCCGCTGTGAACGGAAAATAAGTCTGAGAGATTTTGAGAACGACAGTTGATTAAGATTGCAGCACCTGACTCATTTTGCAAGTGCCGCGCGATTATCGATATATGATTGAGATTTTCTTCCACTATGATAAATTTCTGGGTCTCTCGTACGCTTTCAATGTTTTTTATATATCTTCCCATGTTTTTATGCATATAATGTTCATGTATAGAAACAAAGCGCTAAATTCCTATAACATCACTTTTCTGCTGGCATTCAATTATTTTTCAATAATACTTGTCGTTCCGAGTGTTTTTTTTTTTGAGGCCACGATCAAATTTCGATATGCCTAATAACTATTTTTGAGCATGATTTGGTGTACACAACTGGTTTCTCCTTTCATATGCGGAATTCAGAGGAAGCTGCTCGACGCCTTTCTGTTATGCCTAGCCTTACTGAGGTCTTCTCTATTACATTCTACCGTTTACTGACGATGAAACCATATTTAGCGAATCTCGGGACTACTGTACGGGTTTCGTTTTTTGATAATCCATTTTACAGCACTGTACCATTTGGATTAATTATGTTTCACACTCGCTCTTCCCCTTCTGTAATTACCACGCTTATACTTCGCTGGACAAAGCTTTTTTGGAGACTAATAATAAACGGTCGATAGTTTCAGTCTCGAAGGAATAAAAAATGTGTTCACCTTCCAGAAAAGTTTTTTTTATAGTGCTGTAGCAGAAAAAAAGTTTTGTGTTCCACACATGCCATTTCTCACAGGGCAGAGCTCTTCCCTTAATTATGCGTACCATTCGGTAGCGTATGTTTCGATAATTTCAACGTTACGCTCTACGAACTGTCCTTTTCTTTATTTAGAACTTGCACGGGGCCGTGCAAGTTTTGAATAAAGAAAAGGACAGTTTGTGAGAAATTTTGCATTCCTTGAATTATGCCGAGGTTTAGAGATATTCGGACCTTTGTGCTGCGCTTATCTTTTGGAAAAAGAATCTTTCACTGCTGTCCTGCTACAAAATATCATTGATTTTCACTACGTTCGCATATTTTTCTTGTCTGCTGAATGTGTGTTGGCTGGGGATCGATTTTTAAGGATCGTTGGAGCATGCAGGCACGATTCAAATATGGAGTGCGACTTTGTTATTGGATTTAGAATATGTTTTTTGCTGTAAAAAAAAACTCCGGATAAAACGTATGTCTCCGATATCCGAAGATTTCCTCCATACGCTCATATGCTTTTCATACTTCCAACAAACTATAAGCGTGACAACAATGAAGGCGCGCCGTGGGTTTGAAACATCTTATCTTGAATGCTCCAGCGCTATAAATGGCCTTTGAAAAAACGAGCAAGTATTTTCTCGAGATTTGAGCTTTTTTGAATAATTATGAACACTCTCATGAAAATTCTTGTCCAGTGAAAGTAGCTGTTTCATCCTTGCTTTCGATAACAGAGAAGAGCTTTAATAGTTTAGGTTAATGCGCCTGTTCTCCTACTTGGTCACTCATATACTGATGATGAACTACTTGAGGATCTACAGTGACGAATGGCGGAAAATCCATTTCACCGAATTCAAGAAGCATATAGCAGCTACTATCCAGAAGACTCAGCTTCTTTAGCGCAACTACTCGCTCTATCTGAAGACTTCTTCTAGTCCACAAGTTGTAGACGTCGATTAGACAGCTGTAAAAATTTTCAGACGGAAATTCTAACTGTGCTCAAGTTAGGTCAGAAAAACTCGAACGAGATCCAGTAAATGTAGGAAAAACTACTGTTTTATATGCTTCAGTTTCGTTCATCAGAAATGGCATTGTAAGCATCATAGACATTCGTTGTAGAGATTGCATGCTTTACGTCGGAATATTATATTGTAATTATTGCAGGGAATGACCAAGTATTAGTTGACCATTCTAGGACGTACTGACAGTTGTTTATAACAGGACGTACAATAAGTTGCTTGTGAGAAGTAAAAATTTGCTCTAAAGGAGCATGGGACGGTCTAACTGTTTGAGAGGAGAAACGTGACGTTTAAATTTGTTGCTACAGGACGCCAACAAGACCTTCTCAGAAACGAAGCATTGTGTTAGAATCGCCGTTTCGAGCTGTCAATTGACGATCTGATGAAAAAGTTTTGCTAAGCGGGAAGGCAGTCTAAATACCAGTACCCTCAAAAAGGCGCACGCCGCCGTCTTCAGAGGTTAATCTGCTGCTGTATAAATGATTTTACAATTGCTAAATGAATGCTGATTTCAACACGAGATTGCGATTGGCCGAGGTTAGATGGGCTCGAAAGAATTTTTTTTTTTGAGAATTGCTAAAGAGTATTTCTATTAAACGTTGGTAACGATAGCTTAGCTCTTCCACTAGCTCTCAGTTCAGGAGGGTCTAACGCCCTCGATTAGATGTAAAAATATTTGTTTCTTTACTGATGGGGCTCATACGCGGTTAGGGGTTCAAGGAAAGCAAAGGCACAGAGAAGTCAGTCGGATAAAATTTTTTTTATCAGTTTCCTTCTTAGTTCATCACTGAAAGAATGCATACTGATATATTAAGCAAAGACAAGCAAGGAATTCTTTTAGAATGTTGCGCAGGTCATTTAAATATTTCATCGAAGTGCTAGGTCGAACAAGTGTACTATTTGAATAAACTCATCAGTTGGTGAGCTGTTTCACTAATGAAAAGCCAAGGTGATTGTAATGGTCGGTTACTTGTAATTACTCAAAATTTTAGACGCTGCGCTGAGCTATCAATAAAAATCTTCATCTTATAAATAATGATTCACTCGATTGAATCGTTTTTTTTTTTGGATGGACTGACGTGGGCACAGGCACCAGGTAACTTATTGAAAAAGATTTTCTCGCATTTGGAAAAAAAATTCATAAATTACCTGCATCTAAGTTTAACCTTGAAATTTCGCTATTTGTTATAGTTCGAACAATCTCCTTAACAAGATTATAAAAGTACATGTAGATAAGACTACCAATGCCATTATGTATGAGTATGCTAGGTAATCTTATGTAAAAAAAATCGATCCAAATAAACGATAGCGCTTCTGGATTTTACACCGAGGAGGATTCGAAAGGAAAAGGTGATGGAGAAGTTTATGATAATTACGGGCATGGAAAGCATGAACCAGGCTTGCAAATTTACATAGGTGGCTCACCTGAAATTTCCCTAATTTTTGAGTAATCGAACTCAGATCCGACTGTGAAAGCAGTCAAGAACGGCTGATACATTCCATCAGTACGATCGGACGCTAGATCGGCATATTGATCAAAGTTGCGTCGAACTTGCAAATTGTAGTTATTTACACCCTAAATGTGCCAAGCTGCTAATGTTTCGCTCAAGTAACTTTAACATTTGGGACTCACATTGACGGCAAAACCAGCCCCCCATGAATCTATCAGATCCTCATTGTATGTAGCAGCTACTGCTTGTGTGAACGGATTGAAGGCAGATCTGGAAACTTTGAACATTCACTACTGGCATAACATAGCTGAAGATTATTATACTTTTCTTCAGACCTAGAATTTTACTAACCAGTTGAAAGACTTTACTTCAATGTAGATGTAGTGAACATTAAAGTCTGTACATCCCATGAAATTCTTGAACCTAACTTTTTCATTATGAACCTCTTGAGCTGCAGGAAGCTCAACAGTACCTAGGAGACTCAAGCAAGGAATGGTAAAGCCTATGGAGATGGTGCGGTAAGCGTTTTCACTCAAGACAAGTGGAGATATCGTCAAAGGAGTTATGATGATCTTGGTTTGTAGGATGGCTGTCCAGGAAAACAGCTGGGAACGACGATAACTTTGCCTTAGATGAACTGCCTCTGACTCCACAAGATATGTTGGATTACAGAGCAGATTCCCCACATAGAACCTCCTCTATTCTGACAAGCTATCCTCTTTGGAATAAATCATCAAGAGCGGAAAAAGACGAAAGTTCGAAAGTTGTTCTTTGTTACAATGTATGAAAAATTGCTTTGAATAAAACATATTTCGTTAATGGGATACCTTCCACTAAAAATCGCTTCCTGGCCGGGTAAATGCACGTCAGGTACGCTCATCGGCTTTTCGCCGGCCTAAAAGACAGCATTGTGAGATTTCCATGGTAGAAATGGTAATCTCTTATTGTTTTATGCTAGTCGGAAAAAGTTATACATATCCTTTCACTGAAAAGTTAGCAAACTGCTGATCAAAAAAACTTTAAAGAAAGGTTAAAACAGATTCAGTTATTTTTTACATGCTAATGCTTTGCCATCAGTCGTTCACCTTATCTCCAGCTATGTATAGATTAGGAAGGAATGGTGCTGAACGTTCGTCAGACATGCCAGTCGGCATCTGCAACAAGCCGAGACCTCGGGGACGATCGCGAGTATAAGGAGCTGAATCAGACAACTAAATTGTCAATAATAGCTTCACTCATTGTATCGACAACATTGCAAATAAGATAAACATGTAATCCTCAGAGTAGTTGAGCAGTGTACTGAGACATAGTAATACATGGGTGCATCATTACTTGGTATTTAATCGTAGTATTCATGATTCAAATCTGTGAGCCTCATAATGCCAGAGCAAGATACGTTTTTTACAGTATGAAAATTAGCTTTTAAATTCTTGTGGGACGAAATCTAGCCCACAAAAGCCACACATTTTTAGTGGCCAGTTTTGGTGCAAAAAGTGCTTTTCTGAAGTGCTTGTATTTAGTCCGTAGCTCGCTCAATTCATCCAGATACTTGCACGCTGTCTGTTTTGCTCTAATCGGTGATGAGGTTTGTTGCAAATGACCAAGTAGACAATTATTGAGAAAGCAGTCTTTCTTATATCAGACAGGGCTTTATATCTGGATTTAGTAAGTTATCGCTTCATATTTGAATTTGATAAGTTATCGATTAACTAAGAAAAGCCAAGGAAAAGATTCGAAGACAAAAATGATCTACTGCAAGGGAACGTGAAGCTCTCGTAATAACCTAATTCTTTCTATATGACGAAAAATTTTATAATCGCAATCATAAGCGATCTATCAAAATATTGCCCTGCAAAAGGTCTCATGTGCAATGTTTACGAAGAAGCGATGCGGCGTAAATTTTTTTTGCGTTCCTTCTTTTAGCTGTAATTATCATTCAATCAATCAGCTTTTCCCCAAGATTCAATCACATTTCACGTTTTTTTACGGTATATGTTCTATGATTTCCTCTTCACCCACATATGCTCTAGGTGCAGGAAAAACTGTTGATTATGGGAGAGCGGCGCACATACTTCACAATTACAAGCAAAATATGAATAGAGTAGTTTAGAATGTAATGTTAAAAGCTTGCTTTGAAGTCATTGTAGATAAAATAAGATAATACCCCCATTTGAAAAGATGGAATTTGTACGTAAAGGATGTATATGGATCACTCTAGTGAATTTGCATGGTCTTTGTAATTATTTCTGGTTCCCATTCTTTGTTTTATAACTCTATACATTTAGCATGTGAATATGGTATACTCGTAAGTATATATAGCACACGAGATGCACTGCAGTGATCACTTTGAAGAACTGATGGTTGTGGTAATAAAATTTCATAGCACTCAAAAAGAGTGTCCACGATCTTACAGGTGAGAAAACTCCTGAGGTAGTCCGCGGAGGTCTTTTCTATAGAAGTTTTGTGCTTAGTCGGTAGCTTATTAAGTTTGGATACAAAATAATAGCTGATTCAAGGAAATTGTTTTTTCAATGATTGACCATCTGATTACTTTTAACAAGCTTATCATTGAAAAAAAAAACAGATTTAACAAAGCGCGGCTAATCAAGGGGTAAATCGCTAAAAAGATATCAATCCAGATTAACACTTACTTCGCATCTCTATATGTTGAGCGACTAAATAATTACAGGAGCTTCAGGAAAAACTCTCGGGCGCCCGAACAAATTTTCATATTTTGTGAAACTCCTATGCCTAGGAGCCGCTTCGACGTCAGTGTGGCAAAAGTAAGTCCTTTAACCTACCTTTCGCTCTCAATAAATCAATAGTGAATACAGATAGAATAGTTGCTCTGATCATATCAACAATTACGATATTTGACTGAAGTGATAAAATAGGAATTGGAACCGAAACGGAATACGGCCGGCCCGGTTAGGTTCATCCGATCCAGTTCCGCTGGTATCATGGTGACCGGACAATGGCGTACGACGTCGTTATTCCTTCAAATTTCTTTGTTTGGTAATTCCTCATGTTATGCTTTTAGTGCCGTACATCATTTCTCTCTCAATTTTCGTCTTTGTTTTGCATCAAGTGAGGATTCTTCTAAAACACTTTATAAAATGAAGAATAATTATTCAGGCCTCCTTCCTTCTTTTAGAAATGCACGAAGACAACACATGGTCTATAAGAATTTTCTATTTTGAGGTTTTTCCAGCAGTGTTTAGCTGTCATGGCAATATATCCAAGGACGCTGATAAAGAATAAAAACTTGGATAAAGCTCTAGGTGATGATCAATCTCTGAGGGATGCGCCATGCATTCGCCTTCGATTTCTAATTTCGTTTGAGGTGATTGAATGCATATGTGGCTCTTACAATGACTAGCGGTGGCCTCTCGCTGAACCGAGTCAGTGCTGCTTATCCTCCCAGGCAAGTCTGAGACCAGTCTGGTACCAGTTTACCGACCTCGGAGGGATGGATGGCTTGGTGAGCCATGAGCGCGAGATCGAACCATTGACCTCGTATGCGACACAGAGCACCTCTAACCACTGCGCCACATGGATGCTGGATGACCACAAAAGTCGGAGCCTTAGGCAAGAGTCAACCCCGCGTCTCACCCATACCAAGAAGGGGTGTTACTATCACATCTTCGAGACCGTTGCACTGCTGTCATTCTTCTTACGATATAAGGTATCGAATTTCCCAGCAAGCACCTGTCAATGGATTATGTCTGGTACCCACTACTTAGACTGCTTGTATTCACTGGTTTTGCGAGCCCCAACGCAGTTTCTATTCGTTTGCCCCTCTCGGTAAGCACATATCGGAGTTGAATCCACTCAAGCCGGTATCCAGCAAATATATATATATATATATATATAAATATATACAAAATATATATATATATAAATATATACACATATATATACATATAACCCAGCGACATGTCTATTTTTGCATCTTTTATAACACTATTATGATTTCATAACTATACACTCAAGGATGATTAGTTCTATGTGAAGCTCTGAACCTTAGGCAAGTGATAGCAGAGCAATGACTTCGGTGGTGTAATGGAAAACGCCCTTCTCGTATGGATGAAATGTGAGTCCAGTTTTGCTGGATTTAAACTTTCTAGTCGGTACAAGTGTCCATACCTAAGCCTCTCACTAGCTGATACAGTTGTAAGAAGTGTGAACTTATGTCACTGGCTCAATGCAGCAAGCACGTGATTAGTAAGCTTTGCTCATAACCGATGTCAACGTCACACTTCCTCAATGCTTCGTCTAGTTCAATGATTGTACTGGCTTTCCTAAAGTTATTCTACTTTTTCTTCTGAAAGTAGAATTGCGAAAATACAGTACCACAGCAAGTAATAGACAAAATTATATTTCGGTCATATCTACTGTGTGATAGCTCAACTCGCGACGCCCAACAGAGCGTTTATGCACGGCTCCATTCTTTTATCCTTGATTTATAAGAAAGAAATTATTTCAGCTGCGTTGTCGTGTTTTCACCTTCACGAGTGAATCATGAACTTCAAACTTCTGGTTTCCTGTTTTTTTTTTCCCATCAAATCTGTTAATTTCGAAAACCGTGTAAGAGAAGACACTGATTGACAAAGTCAGAAAATCACACTAATATCGGTTTGTTATTGTGATCTACAAGTGCGATTCTGCAAAAAAAAAACTTTTAACTGTCAAGCAGAACTAGTTTCAGACGAATTTGAAAGTGCAATAAATGAATATTGTACATTAACTGTTGTTCAGCAATTTCGACCTATGGCAGCGTTGAAAATCTCGCATAACCAAATAGAATTTTGTCGGAGTTGAAATTCAAAACGAAATGCCCTTTGAAAAATGAACTGAGTTACCGGATTTTGTTTGAACCACCTTGAGTATTCTTTTCACGCAAGCAAGTACTAATTAGCAATAATTTGTAAGATTTTATATCGCATCAAATAGAACAATTTTGGAAGCAATATCGGTGAAGACAGTTTGTGAGCAGAAAAATGTTGATCAAATTGAGACCACTTTCAAATGAAAAAATAGAACAAGTATATCGGTGCTTTCCGTCTTTGTAGGTCAGCCAACCATCGTTGGATTGAGACTGTTCTGCGACAGCCGCTCCATGATCTTGTCTTTGCCGACAAGAAATAGATTCACATTGGGCACCACATGGCCGTACTGCATGTGCCGATCGGCCATGAAATTCAGATACTTGAACGTGAATGGAGCCCTTTCGTTAGGATCCGACAGTGTCAGCGGGAATTCCATAGCGCTGTTTAGAATACCATTTCCAAATCCTAAAGAGCAACACCGATTCTTTGTGCACGTAGCTTCAGTGTGCTACCATCTTTATTACATCAAAAATCTGACCTATGAATACAGCTACTTGAACTTACTTACCAATGGTTTCTGATTTAAGTACGCGCTGTCAAAACTCTCACATACAGTGACCTACAGGACATCTTTTTCTGCACTAAAGTTGAAATGGTGCTGCCAAAAACTTTCGTATTTATTTTCTTTTTGCCTGACTATGCACAACTGCGTCGGCTCCCCAAACTGCATTTGATAGCGACTTTCCAATGACTTTCGAAAATTAAAGCGCTGACATCATTTTATGCTTTCTTCACATTGCCTATCCACTAAATTTGAAAAAAAAAACCGCTTTAGATATACCACTTGCCTTTGACCATTAACCTTCCATCAAAATCAAACACCTCGTTCACTCCAAGAATCGGTATATCGAAATGCCCTGAAAATGTTTGATCATGGTTGATAGTAGCCGAAATTTCATCCAAAGGCGGCTTTTTGAATCATAAGTTATCCAGTTTTTAAGAGACATTCCATTTTGATCAACAATATTTTGAGCCACACCACTGCGAAAGCTAGTTATTTTGGAGAAGTACTTTTCAAGGCGTTCTACGAATATTCATTAAGAACAGATAAACTTGTCATTTCCACTTCGAAAAAAGTTTTGTGTACGAATAAGTCTACCAAAAATTGTGAAGTTTTCTAACTTCTTCTTCTGAATGCCTTCCTTAGATAACAATAAGCACATCATGTGATAAGTTGTTCGGCGTTGATCAACAAGAAGAACGCGCCATGTGTTCGTTTCATCAATCCCCTTAGAGGTAGATATATTCATATCTGACTTATGCAATGACTTGCAAACTTTCCGATGTACCAAAGCAGTGTTGCCCTCCGTTTGAGTGTGATATCACTTGTGCGCTCTGAACGTAAAGGAAAGCTTGGTGAACTCATGCAAGGGAAATCAAATCAACGATAGGACCACTACGTGTTGCGACACATAACCACTGCGCTACACACGCCCATAAACATTTGACAGTCGTAATAGCGATGTGATATAGCTGCATGACTATAAACAATGGTGCAAATGACTAATTCTTTTTGGCTATGAAAGTAGCTTATTAATTTTTCATTGCTGATAAATGTGTTTAAAAAATACGACATTAGTATTATTCTTCATTAAAATGAAAAAGTGGATAAAGCTATCAACGTTCATCAATCTGTGAGGGATGCGCCATGCATTCGACTTCATTAAGCACCGTTCGATTTTTATTCTAACAGAAATTAGAAATCTGCTTGGAACGAACTATACCATCTTTTCTACTTGAGATTTACAGGCTGAACTAGTACATTAAATAAAAAGATTACCTGAAACTTCTCGGATTTTGCTAAAGTCATATTCGCCTCCCACTGTGCCGGCAGTCAAGAAAGGCTGATACATTCCATCGCCACGACTCAGTGGAGCATCGACATACATATCAAAATTACGTCGCACTTGCAAGTTAAAATTGTTTACTCCCTACAAAACAGGACAGGAAGAGATCTAAGCCAATGTGATTGATTGACTGTTCATTGGATAATCACGCACATTGACGGCAAAACCCGACCCCCACGAGTCCGAGAGGTCTTCGTTGAATGTAGCTGCTACTGCTTGTGTGAATGGATTGAACGCAGACCTTAAAATTGCTAATGAAGCTAAGCATCAGTTTAAAGCGATGACAGTTAACGTAAGTTGTGAAAGAGGAGGCAGAGAAAATGGTTGTTAGTTATTTCTACTTCAGGTCAAATTTTCGTTTATAAATTGCGTTTTTCATACTGTAATATTCAATTAGAACTACTGAAACACAATAGTTTCAAGACTTGAATGAAAACTCCCCATTTTAGACGCCACTTTCATATGTCTTAGCTGAAAAATTAGATATTTATGACATGTTAGAGCAAAAAAATAAACTTACTGTAATATTTACTTTCTTTCATTATTTTTTACTTTTGATCCGTCTTCACAATTTCTTTTCCCACTGCGCGGATCTCAGTATTCTAGCATTCAATTCGATTTTTCTTCCACCTTTTTCTTGAATCTCTAAGAATACTGTCTGAGCACATCTCCTTGTGATCCTGAGGATAGCCTGGCCGTGGCGTTTCATAGAGAGCTCATTATTAACCGCCGAAGAGTACTGAGGTGAGTATCAGCCGCGCGCGGTGTCGCAATGAGCAACTCCTCGGCTACGATCACCCATTGTCAAATTGTGTTATAGAAGAACACACTGCAATTTTCTCAACAAATCGTAAGCTCTCCTGTTCATCGCATATGAATCTAAGTTTCATCTACTTCTCTGCCGGCACTGATGCTGTTTCTTACTTTTTTTTCACGCACAAATCAAAACTAAACTACCGCTTCTTTTCACTCAAAAACTTTTTTTCTTCAGGTTTGCTCTTAGTGCGCTTCTTTTGTATGTTCTATTACTCATTGACTCCTTTAATGGAGTCCTAACTGTAAGAGCTGTATATGTTGTCAGCGTTATCGAAAACAATAAACATTTTAGGAGGTTCAAGCAATTCAATCTTTTTTCTCTTTTTGCTGAGGTTCAAGGATGAATGTGTAATGAGAAACAATGAGGTCACCACGTCCGAAATTTTGATTCAGAATAGCGATGGCACTTTTCGCGCCTTTTCCTTACAGTATTTTCTAAGCGTTGAAGAACCTCCTATTGGCTATTCTGACTTGAATTTCCTTTGAATAATTTGGGGCATTGACGACGAAAGCGTCAAAATCGCAATATAGGGGAAAGTCGGGACCACGGGTCGGCATCGATTGCAGCTACAGCATGACTGGGATCCACTGTCGATACGTGATCTCCAAATTATTCATGATGATGGTATTCAATGATGACACCAATATAATTGAAGCATAGCACCAAGATCGAAAAACAACGGCGTTGGCTGGTGTCGTGGATAGCAAGTGGGTACCGAAAAGGCTATCGCAGGTTCGAAGCTCATCTGAAGTCTGGAATTCTGCTAGTATTTTATCATTACTGCTTTTTTTTCCGCGCCATACCCTACCACTGAAGATCATAGAGCAGGAATTAAATGTTAAGATATCGTGAATTCAAACATAAATGTCAAATGTTTGTGTGCAAAAGAGCTTATACGCGAAGTCAAGGGGTGGTGTCTTTCGCAACTACTCATTCACGACAACGTAACCTTATATAGTTATGAGGCACAGCAATTATGGCAGTTCTAAGCTTAAATAAAGCAAAAGATCTAAACGCATGTTGAGCTTTATAAGCTCGAAAAACACTTTTGAAACCTGTAGTTTTCCGTTCTGAAGTTACATCACTTCTTATTTCACCTTTCCTTCGAGTGCTTTATCAAGACCACGCTCAAATTTCAATAGATCCTTTCATTATTATTTGAGCCAACATGTCATGTGGTCTGGTAAGGGCTCTTGTACAGCCTGAGACACGTGTTTCGTCCTTACAGACTCATCAGCCGTGCAGAACCAGAAGTAAGGACGAAACACGTGTCTCGGGCTGTACAAGAGCCCTTACCAGACTTCTTATTTCATCAGTGTGAAGTTCTAAAATTCCAGAGCTCACAAAACTTGCTTTTCCTTTTTTTTCTCCATTGGAGCTCGTATTCTCATTATTATAATAATAACCCAACAAGTGAATTTCGTCTACGAGCGATGATAGAGCTCAACATTGATATATGTGTCGGAGTGATTTTTGTGGAACGGTCTAAAAATTTAAGTTGCTATGTCGCATCATAAATCTAATGAGAACTTCAACTCTAAATGTACATCATACCGTCCACTGAACACAGCCGTCTGTCCTGGAAGATGAACATCTGGCACAGATACAGGTTTGTCGCCAGCCTGAAATTTACCACTTTGTTTTTGCAGAAATGAAACTTATGTGCTTGTTTATTTTACACGACCCATTACCACATTATACTGTACGGATCTTTGTACTTCTAGCACTTGATTTGTTTTCTCGCAACCGTCACCCCAAACTGTATACCTTGTCTCCGGCTATGTACAAATCTGGAAAAAATGGCGCTGAACGTTCGTCCGACATTCCTGTGGGCAGCTGGAGAAGTCCCAATCCTCGAGGTCGATCACGCAAGAAAGGCGCTTAATACTGGAGATTTTTTAGATACAAATAAAAAGTGATCTTTAATAGCTTTTTTAGCCCCTTTGAAGAAAAGATGCTGAATGAATCGCACTCATTCAGAGTGGTTAGGGATAAGCATGGGGCGACACCTAAATCAAATGGCCCACATTGCTTAACGTCCTCACAACAATGTTTCATTTATGTAAACTACGAAGTTCCAATAGTCAGTTTTGGTGCACAAAATCTACTCGTGGTGTGCCTATTATATTTACTCAGTAATTTGGCTTTTCCAGATGTTTCCACAGAGTTTATGTCGTTTTTCTTCTAACAAGGTTTGTTGTGAATAATCAAGTGGCATATTTCCTTAAGAGAACTTCTTTTCTAAGTCAGTTAATTCTGCATCTGCATTTCTGAACTATCGATTGATTATAAACAGTCTTAGAATATCCTTAGTGTATCGAAATTAACTAATCCTAAAAAGTGCCTTGAATTACAGTGGAGTTTTGCATAACATTTTGCAGAGCATCTTGTGCGCGGTGTGTAAGTAATAACATATTCATTCATTTTATTTATTTATTTGATCCGTCTCGTCGTTTTTCGTTGTACGGATGCCAGTACTTATAGGAATCAATTCGTTTATTCGTGCTCATCTTGAACTTCGTAGAGCACTCGTTTAGCACGTCTCGTTGCAATCTTGAGGATAGCTAGGCTCATACATATATACAGTTTGTACAGATTGCATGCTTAGTCTATAAATATATCAGGTTGCTCCATAATCTTTCGCATTTCGGCAATCTTTGTTAATTCATTTGTCACCTATTCAATGACAGCAATTAGTCAGCAATCTAATCACCATCATAATCAATGACTGCAGCAATTGCTGGACAAAGGTTGGATGCCTCCCTGCTAGAAATAATGAGGCTAACAATTAAGGAATTCAGCAAGTTCACTTTTGAGCCGGTTGCAGTCTTTAACTTTCTGCTCCACCAAACGCCATTTCAGGGTGCAGAAGAGATTATAATCCGATAGAGCAATATCAAGGCTATACGGTGGATATGGTGCCGTAGTTCAGCCTGTTTTTCCAAAATGTGGCGAGTCGACTTTGCAATGTTGGTTCGAGCGTTGTCGTGGTGAACGGCGCGACAATGAGTATTTTTGAAGCCTTCTTCCGTCGTGCTACGGCCAACTTCCAGAGTAGTCTCCGTAGATTCGCCATTGACTGTCTGCTTGCTGCCGAACAGTTCAATTAACATGCCCTACCAGTATCAAAAAATCGAAAGCACAATCTTCCGAGCATGGAATTCGTGCTTTGGTTGAGCCGATAGTCTGGATGCTATAATCCTGACCTTGTCATCCCATCACTATCCCAGTATTCTAACCCTTGCTGAGACTACTAGAACTTTCTTTAACATGCCACATCCTTTGAGCAATAATGCGACCTCAGATTTCTGGAAAACTAAGTGAAATAGTATCACCTGTATCACCTGTCGTCCCGTTGATCGTCGAGTGACTCGAGCGGGTACCAGCAACTCTTCCATTTTCCCCTATCGCGTGCAAGAGTAGCCCAGTGGGTCCTCCTTGCTCTAGGAATTCGCTGAGCATCATATCTTTCTTCCATCGCTTTCGTGAAGAAATCGGACCAACGGGTCAGTGGTCTTCCTTTAGAGCGCTTGACGTCCCGAGGAATCCAGTCGGTAACGGCTCTCGTCCATCGGTTGTCGTTGAAGCGCATCACGTGTCCGGCCCACCTTATTTTCGATATCCTGGCGTGTAGAACGGCGTCTCCGATTTTCGATCGTTGACGTAGGTCGGAACTTCGCATCCTTTGTCTCATTTGCGAAATACGAGATACTCCTAGCATCGACCTTTCGACTGCGCGTTCGATAACGGCAAGTGATCTTTCATCCTGCTTACGTAGCGACCAGGTTTCTGCTGCATACGTTAGGGCAGGGATAATTGTCGAGTCGAAAAGGTGGGCACGGAGTCGGATGTTCTTTGTCCTCTTCACTACATCTTCGATGCTCTTAAACGTTCCCCAAGCCGCTCGTTTCCTCCTGCTCAACTCTGGGGCTAGGTCGTTCATCATGTTGATTTCACGACCTAAATAGACGTAACTGGAGCATTCGGAAATTGTCGTTCCGTTGAGCGTGAATGGGGCATTAGAAACCCATCCGTTCCTCATGAACATTGTTTTCGTTAGATTCAGTTGAAGACCGATCTTTCCACAGGCGTTATCGAAATCAGTCAACATTCGTTCCGCTTGGCTGATGTTTGGTGTTATGAGAACGATATCGTCAGCAAAGCGAAGATGGTTTAATTGTCGACCGTCAATTTTCACTCCCATTTCGTCCCATTCTAATGTTCGCATGACGTTTTGTAGGGTGGCAGTGAATAGTTTTGGCGATATTGTATCGCCTTGTCGAACCCCTCTTCTTACGTCAATGGTGATATTGTTGTAGAATGGAGATATTCTGGTCGTGAAATTTTTATAAAGCTCACGAAGGATCATTATGTACCGAGTAGGGACGCCCTGGTTATCCAGAGCCTCTATAACCGCTTCTGTTTCCACTGAATCAAAGGCTTTTTTCAGATCGATAAAAGTGAGACAGAGTGGTTGTTTGTACTCTCGCGAAACTTCAATGAGTCTTGTGATCGTGTGGATGTGGTCCATGGTACTAAATCCTTTTCTGAACCCTGCTTGTTCGCATGGCTGTCCTTCGTCCAGTGTTCTGTCAATCCTGTTCAGGATGACTCGAGTAAAGAGTTTATAGACAACGGACAGCAAGCAGATTGGGCGATAATTGCCTATGTCGTGAAGGTCTCCCTTTTTGAACAACAATACGGTCTTGCTGGTTTTCCACTGAATAGGGACCTTGCATTCTGACAGGTAGCGAGTGAAGAGGCGAGCCAGGGTGTTGATGAGAACTGGCGGCAGATTCTTCAGATGTTCTGGTCTAATCCTGTCTGGACCGGGTGTTGTTCTGTTTTTCACCGACGATATAGCATGTCGGATTTCGGAAGGAAGGACCGGTGGAACAACAGTAACACAGTAAGTGAAATAGTAGCGCAAAAAAATTCATAAGACAATGTAAATTGAATTACATTCAACTGCAATGGTCTATATGCATATATCATCTTTTACGAACAAATTTCGGCACTTTTAATTAGAGCATTCTCTTATTTTGATCGTAACAACCTCAAAGCAATCTTTTAACAATTTGGGTTTTTGTCCTTTTTACTTCTCACAATCAAAAGTCTCGGCTGCAATTGTAAATTATGCATTTCTTTACAGACGAGAACTGCTTACTCATCAAAGGCGTATGAGATCATAGAGAAAATCATGCAGCATTTCAGGATAGGCAAAGCACAAAAATTCAATGTACCAGTTTTTACAAAAAGTCCGGAACATATTTCTGTGCACCAATAATAAACCACCTAGAAAAGATTTGACACCTATGAGATGTCTAGAGCACCATCTTGTTATGAGAGTGTTAAACTGGTCGTAGATGATCATAGGACAACTCTTAAATTTCGGCGTTCGTAAACTTCATGGATTAAATGCACATTGCATCTGTGTCCTTCTAAGACCAAACTAATTATTTGCCTTCCTCATTACCTGTAGTCTTCGCGTTTCCAGTCATTACAAAAGCGAAAGGTTCGTACTAAAACTTATTTGATCTGCAAGGATATCTGAGTGGCATCCTTGTTTGTCTCTCTTTCTGTCACCAGTTATTTAGAATTTAGTCGCAAGAACGGCTCTTTTTCTGGGTGACTATTTTGATAAAACATTTTAAGGAAATCCTGAATTATAGACGATTTTTCTTTGTTCACACCTGTTACAACATCTCTCGTCTAGAAGCTGGCGACTGAGTGTGAAAAGTTAAGCAAGAAACCTTGTGCAGCAAATGAAGCCGTCATAGGGAAAATGTATAAAAGCCAATGAGCATCATACAAGATACTTTGAAGAAAGGTCTATAAAGCAACTTACGTTCACAACGTTCAAACAAACTATCCTGTCAAATCAATGAATTAGCGAATCTTCAGTCATTCTAACATGATGTCTTCAGATAACCGTTATTCTCTTGGTGAGTCTTGATATCCAAGATGGAACTTTGCTTTTGTTATAAAATTTATCGTTCATTCCGTTCGATTAGAGTCGGTGCGATCGCTAACTAGTGCCTGTTCTGCATTTACCTTACCAAACACACCAAGATGGCAGAAATTCAAAAACAAATCACCACTTTGGTGTCCAAGTGCGGAACGTTGATGCATTTTCTTCCAGAATGCAGGCCTACTTAGCTTACTTATTAAGCTTTATAGTAATAGCTTGATTTTATCGATGATGAAAAGAGAAAAAGGTGTAGAGGAGAGTAAGTCATGCATTTCAGAAATCCAACAATATAGCTCAAGTTGTCGTGACAAATTTTTGAGCGAACTAACCTCTACTGTTCACTTTCTGAATTACAGCGAGCAAAGCGACACAATATGCTATCATCATGGTACCTACAACATTGAAAAGTTAATGAAGAAAATGAATGTGAGAGGAATGAACATCGCCTGGCTATAAGATTGCACGTACCGAGTTTGACTTGTTTACAGCAATTCTTCAATCTTAGAAATCAGGATTCTATTCCTTCATCACAATCTATTTCTCAACCCTTTGGAGAAAAAAATTTGTTGCTTTTTTCAGACATATAGTAACCATGTGATAATTTGAATTTTGGCAATTTTAAACGTCTATTTACTGCTTTTGTAAAGTGTTATGGTGTTACGACTGTTAAATATCTCAATATGCTCAGTGATATACAGAAATTAGAACTCGAGTGCGAGATGAATCTGAGTTCCACTCTGACAAGGATTGTGGTGGCCGCTACAATAGCCAGACCCTTGCTGCGCTATAACTTGCCCCTGGTAACAGTGAAGCAACTTTCGTCAGTTTTAACTTTCGCTTACCACTTAGTATTTCTGAATAGTCGAGGAAAATTTTCAGCGTTTATTTCTCATTATTTAGAGTACAACGAGAATAGAACCATTACACAAAATTTTTACTAAAAAGGTCAATGATATATACTTTTTGTCACCACTAGCAGTACCAATTTTCGATTCTTGTGCTAGAGGGTATCAGCATGGCAACACAGAAAAGCCATGTCACAAGTTGTTGAGCCACTCCATACACAACGGTAAATATTTTTTCAGCTGAATTAGGCAACTCTTCTCGCGGATAAATCCGTTAATATATCCATAGGTAATTGAGGAATGCCTCTTAACCCAAAATCGAAACTTAAGTTGAGATTCGTTATCTTTAGAAGTTTGATCATAAATGTAGAAAAAGGATTACTTTAGAAAGGTGTTTCGGTTTTGGTCATTTAATATCCCTATTTAGTACCGTTGTCGAACAAATTACATTTTGGGGAGCAACTGTCAAATAGACAGAAGAATAAGAAAATGATGAAAAACTCCTCGAAACTCGAAACGAGCGACTTGAGACTGAAAGGTAAAACGAAATGTGAATCAAATCATTTTTCACCTCCACTTCTTTGTTCTTTGTCCACCTCTCCATGTTTAACCTAAAAAAGACCGGATTCGTCAGATACCTCACTTACACGTCGTATCGAAATTGTAACGCGTTAATGAGCTCGTTACCGGTCTATCATTTCATTGCTTGTCCCGGGCTAATTTCAACTGACCTCTCCGCATGGTAGGTTGCGGAGTGTAATCCTACCTCAAAGATGCTGAAATGTGAGCGCCGCATGGAGATTTCCAGTTCTGCTCACATCGCGGCACCATTGTAGATGTACTTCACATCGTAATCTCTACAAGAAAAAACCAGTGAGTAGGATCCGGTGGTTTCGACTTGAATAGGTTCAGCAGTGCCGATTAGTGTTTTTGGGCATTTTCGTTGACGAGTGAATGCTGATCGCACCGATGGAGTTCAATCTAGGTGGGTTCAAAAGCAAATGATGGCTCGCGAGATCGTTGTTTCTCAGTAGCCTCTAATTTCCACAAGATATAAACTTTTCACGATAGGATTCTAAGTTTATAAAGTAGGCAATCCTTCTGAAAACTGCTTGCTCGCTGAAGCCAACTTTGCAATAATATTCGCAAAAATGTCTAAAATTTGATGCTCGTTTTATGAGAAGATCCTCTTTGATTTTGTTACACAAACTGCTTAGACTTCTATGCTTTGTGGTTTAATTGGCTAATGTTGTCATGAAATTCATTGTTCTACAATTTTACTGTTACAATGTACTTTGCATGCGGGAATTCACCCCTTGTCATCGAAAGCCCACTTTGCCACAGGCACAACATGGTTGGTGTAAAAAGCATAAAATGTAGCTCTTAACAGCGACCTCATTAGTATGCACCGCAATATGGGTGAAACGCGAGTTCAACTCCCTCCTGAGCTCAAATGTTGTCCACATCAATACACATTATTGAATCTCATTATTCATGCAGTTCATGCGGCAGTCACATGTATCACCTGTATCATCTGTCGCCCCTTTGATCGTCGAGGGATTCGAGCGGGTAACAACACTTCCATTTCTCCCTATCGCGTGCAAGAGTAGCCTAGTGGGTCCTCCTCTTTCTAAGAATTCGCTGAGCATCATATCTTTCTCCTATGTCTTTTGTGAAAAAATCGGAATATCGATTCGGTGGCCTTTCTGTAGAGCGCTTGATATCGCGAGGATCCCATGCAGTGGTCATGTTTTTTACCGAGCTAACTTCAGTTACACTTACGGTCGATGACAGAAGGTCGAACTCGATCATTGTCTTCCTCGTTATTTCTATTTCATACCAAATTATATTAAACCGCCAGCAATCGACTCTTATCGATTGCAGTTTTGGTGTTTAACTCATTTCTGATTCTTTACGTCTTTGAACTCCTAAATTGCTTTTCATGCCTTTCTCAGTTTTATGTTGGTCTCAGTTCGACCAAACTCACCATAAAGGTAAATGCAATAAGAATAGAACAAGATCGGTGTATCAAAATAATATGTAGCTAGAGCGGTGTAGCATCGGAAAGGGTAAAACTTTCAGAATTCCTTTATTTGACTGTCACTTGCAGTGGTATGATGTTACAGTACACCCAATAATGGGGAGTGCTGTGCAAAAACGTTTTTGCACAGCACTCCACATTATTGGGTAAAACTTTGTTTTAGGAATTAGTACATGTTTACGGTACAGAATAGGCATTTTATGAACAGAGTGTTAGTTGATATGCTACCTATTGTGAGAGCTTAATGCTCTAACACTAACAGCTTGGTCTAGTCTTCTGGCCCATGCAGTTTTCAAATTGCACACGGCTGGAGGTTGTGAAAATTCATGATTATCTCATATTTGGATAACTCCTAAGACCGACTATCTATTAACCTCGGTGTTCTTCAATAACCCCTAGTTTTTCTTAATGAGCCAAGCAGCAGGCGAAACCGCAGAAACGTCAGCTGTTTGAATAAATAGCATTATAACAACCCGTATTTAAATAGAATAGATCAATAAGAAAAGCAAAGAGCTGCCTTACATTTGCAAATTTGAGTACTGAGTTGAATAAGTGTAACGTTGACATTCTTGGATTTAAAACTATCCATTCAAAGGAGAATAAACAAGATGGCAACTCAATATAATCAAGGCGGTCGTTCCCTTGCTTGAAATTTTCTTGCAGTTGTAAATGATAAGATAAATGACCAATTTTTGCAGAACGTACCTTTTCTCTTCAATGTCATTGGCGGATAACAAATACAAGGATGAATCCAAGTGATGAAAAACTTGACTGGCCGAGTTTTTATCCAGCCAAAGTCTATTGTTCTTGTATTTATGAGTTTTTTCTCTAAATAGTGCGCATTAGAAAGATGTATATTATGACATTTTTCGTCTGCTCAAGTCAATGGGTGTCTTGGTAGGAGAAGCTCGTTTTTCGAGCAGAAGTTTTCTGTGAATGTCATTTACACGCTCCTTATTTTGTCTGTATGACTAGGCTCTTTCCGTGTGACTTTGTGGATTATCCATTATCAAGACTTTCGCATCTTTTTCCGTCACCCATTTTTAGATATTGTACGGCTCCTGACATTTGGTCACTGCCTTTCATTAGTCATTAACGCAGACGTTTAGATTTACACATAAGTTTGAGTGCAAGTTGAGGTTTGTTTTCTTATCAGATGCTTAAAGGTGAGCGAATTTGTTTCCTCGGAAATCCTGTGGGAGAGTTTGCTAGAACACTGCCAGTTTATTACATAAGCGGTAAAAAACTCTGTGGATTAGAGAGTATTTCAACCAACTTGCCTTCAGCACAAGAATGGGGTTAAATGGGCTGAAACGGGGTTTGTACCAAAGATTACGAACATATTTCAGGGAATAAAACTTCTAAGCTAACTCGTCCAACACATACGATTACCAACATATCGCGTATCACCTGTCGTCCCGTTGATTGTCGAGTGACTCGAGCAGGTACCGGCAACTCTTCCATTTTTCCCTATCGCGTGCAAGAGTAGCCCAGTGGGTCCTCGCTCTAGGGATTCGCTAAGCATCATATCTTCCTTCTATCGCTTTCGTGAAGAAATCGGACCAACGGGTCAGTGAGTCTTCCTTTAGAGCGCTTGACGTCCCGAGGAGTCCAGTCAGTAACGGCTCTCGTCCATCGGTTGTGTTGAAGCGCATCACGTGTCCGGCTCACCTTATTTTCGATATCCTGGCGTGTAGAACGGCGTCTCTGATTTTCGATCGTTGACGTAGGTCGGAACTTCGGATCCTTTCTCTCATTTACGAGATACGGGATGCTCCTAGCATCAACCTTTCGACTGCGCGTTTGATAACGGCAAGTGATCTTTCATCCTGCTTACGCAGCGACCAGATTTCTGCTGCATACGTCAGGGCAGGGATAATTGTCGAGTCGAAAAGGTGGGCACGGAGTCGGATGTTCTTTGTCCTCTTCACTACATCTTCGATGCTCTTAGACGTTCCCCAAGCCGCTCGTTTCCTCCTGCTCAACTCTGGAGCTAGGTCGTTCATCAAGTTGATTTAACAGACCTAGATAGGCGTAACTGGAGCATTCGGAGATTGTCGTTCCGTTGAGCAGTGAATGGGGCATTCAAAACCTATCCGTTCCTTATGTACATCGCTTTCGTTAGATTTAGTTGAAGACCTATCTTTCCACAGGCGTTGTCGAAATTGATCAACATTCGTTCCGCTTGGCTAATGCTTGGTGTTATGCAGACGATATCATCAGCAAAGCGAAGATGGCCTAATTGTCGACCGTCAATTTTCACTCCCATATCGTCTCATTCTAATGTTCGCATGACGTTTTGGAGGGTGGCAGTGAATAATTTTGGCAAAATTGTGTCGCCTTGTCAAACCCCTCTTCTTACGTTATTGGTGATATTCCTTTAGAATGGAGATATTTTGCTCGTGAAATCTTTATACGCTCACGAAGGTCATCTATGTACCTAGTAGGGACGCCCTGGTTATCCAGAGCCTTCATAACCGCTTCTGTTTCCACTAAATCAAAGGCTTTCTTCAGATCGATGAAAGTGAGACAGAGTGGTTGTTTGTACTCTCGTGAAACTTCAATGATTCCTGTAATCGTGTGGATGTGGTCTATGGTACTAAATCCTTTTCGGAACCCTGTTTGTTCGCATGACTGTCCTTCGTCCAGTGTTCTGTCAATCCTGTTTAGGATGACTCGAGTAAAGAGTTTATAGACAACGGACAGCAAGCAGATTGGGCGATAGTTGCCTATGTCGTGAAGGTCTCCCTTTTTGAACAACAATACGGTCTTGCTGATTTTCCATCGAATGGGGACCTTGCATTCTGGCAGCTAGCGAGTGAAGAGCCGAGTCAGGGTATTGATGAGAGCTGGTGGTAGGTTTTTCAGGTGTTCTGGTCTGAATCCTGTCTGGACTGGGTGTTGTTCTGTTCTTCATCCGACGATATAACATGTCGGATTTCGGAAGAGAGGACCGGTGGGACGATATATTCATCCTCTTTCAATTTATATGTCAGTATGAGGGCATGGCTAGCAAAGAGATTCGAGTAGTTCTGGTGGATGATTTTCTCCGTTGCCCTTCTGGACGCTGTAAGTGTACTGTCAGGACATCGGAGTGCAATCATCTTGATTTTATAATAGCAAAGCCTCGCTGGGCTTTGCGAATGCTCTTCCCAGCTTCTGCCAAAACTGCTGCTTGTCTTTCTCGCTTCTCCGCAGCGTTTCGGAAGTTCGGACTTAGGGTTTCGGTTGCCTGTAGCTGGTGCGATACCACGTTGCCGTATCAGCTCGAGTGTCTGTGGAGACAAGCGTATCTTCGACCTTAGCATTTTCGGCTTTTATAGCGCCAACGTGAAGATATTCAACGAGTCGGTCGTATACTTCGTCGATGTTGTCGACAGCGGTATGTTCCCAAGAGCAGACCAATGATTTGAATACATCCCAGTTTATGGTAGTTCTAAGACTTCGTTGTTTGAATATAGCGGCTTTGTCTCCTTTCCACGAAAACGGAACGCTGCGCGGAGGCGATGGTCTGAACCCGTGTAGAACTTAGGAGCAACAGCGACATCGGTCAGGCAAAACTTTCGATTTACCATGATGTGGTCTATTTGTTATGGTACTCACTATTGGGAGACTCGCACGTCCATCGCTGAGAGTGAGGTTTTGGAATTGTGAGTTAGCATGGATGGTTTGGGTCGTCATGATAAACTCAGATAGCCTCTCGCCCTGTTCTTTCCATTCTCGTCCGTCGGTCTCAATGTGACGTTCCTCAGACGTTCTCCTAGATCCTATTTTCGCGTTGAAATCTCTGACAATGACCTTGAAGAATGTAGATCTTCTCTGGAGAATTTTCGAGGCTCATATAAAACGCTTCGACATCGCCTTCGTCATAGCTTGATGTTGGTGTTTAGCAACGAAAATGGTCAAAGCCGGCATTAAACTAAATCGTTCCAACCGTAATTGCGTAGCACGTGTTGTTAGTTGTTCAAACAAATCGATGTTCACGATCAAATTCGATTTGTCGAGGACGCCAACGCCACCGACACCTCTGCGATCGCATGTTCCAAGGAACAGTTCTTCTCCGGTGTTATAAACAGCGTGAAAAGGATGGAGTCCGCTTGTCTCAGCCAGGCCAATGAAATCGTACCTTATCCTTCTTGCTTGAATCAATGAATCTTCTACAACGGACTCGTGAGCAGGGCTCTTCTATTGTAGGTACAGATCGTCATTTTAGTCCGTTTCGATCTTGGCAGCCTAGTCTGTCTCTGAGATTTCAGCAGCCTCTCCGTGCTCGTCTTACCTGGCGCTGCCGTTCCAGGGGCTCTTTCGGGGTAGCTTGCCAGTCTCTCTCGGGAGAGCGGGAGGAGCTTATTTGTTGGGAGCGACTTCTGACCGCCTCCCACGTACTTCCCAGCCGCTTGATTACAGGCTTTTCGCCGACTTGACTCGTGCAAAAGAAGAGTTTTGTCAAGTTGGCGTTGCAGAAGCAGGGGGCTCGCCTCCTGAATCCATCTGCGTCTCTGAGAAGCAAACGGTCGCTTTTTGGTTTGCGTTTGTTCCCCTCTTCCACCACCTGGAACGCGCCACGTGCCCTCGCGACTAATTGGGTGGGGGGATCCCTTCAAGAGGGAGATTCGAGATCATTTCGCGTAGTCATTCAATATTTTATCTATTCATCTTTAAATGTTTCAGTGCAATAGCACCAGCTTTTCAAATTTAGGTTGTCTCATTCACATCATTCGTGCAGCAAATATTGATATAAAAAATCCACAAAATGCATAAATTATGTGATCATAGGTTTCAGACTGTATACGATGATCAAGCTCATGATCGTCGTTTTCATCGTTAGGACAGGGTTATGCTTGACCAGAGAGCAACTCCTACAACATCTCAGGGAAAAGCAAGATACTCGAAATACCTTTGATTCTCGAATTGCTCAATTTGTACAACCGATTGGCTACGTGGACGACGAGTACGTTTACAGTTTCAGCGATTTGTGCGTACATATTTCATCAGCTTAAAGCAATAATTCATGAAAAATGTTTATATGTTCTGCCCCTCGTTCGTGACGGATTCTCTTTCACTATTTGACACTTCTGAAGTTCAGTCGGTAGCTTAAATCCGATTTCAATACGGTATTGTTTTTGAAAACGTCTTTCTATTGTGGGTGTAGCCGTGAAGATTAGATTACGTCACACCTACTGTGCGCATTTTTTGTTCGGCAAGGGTTTGTGGAAGACTTTTTACCACAGTTCTAGCACTTACTGGAGAGCTTAAAGAAAGGTGATCCTCAAACTGGATTTTTTCCTCAAATGGTTCCTGCAGATCGAAAATAATATGACATTTCTCTCCTAGAAGTATAATGCCATAAAGATATGAGCGTGTAGTAAAAAATGTGGTGAATCAGAACTCAAAAGCATGTAGTAATCTTTCGAAAACACAGGGAAAGAAATTAAAGTCATGTCCTTTCGGGACGGAAATTGAATTGCTGAACACAAGATAATTGAGCTGCAATTTCGCAGTTTATTGAGATATTCTTCACCCATTTTGCGAAATTTTCAGGTTTGTTGTAATAACATTGCCAAAGATACTCTGCTATGCCTTTATACATGCACTAGTTTTTAATTTGGCCTACTGCCGCTATGAAGTTTTGAAGAACCGGTTTGAAGTTTAAGCGACGGCTAAAAGCTACCAGTAATATTCTTCTCGCTTTTACGTTACTTTTATTGAGCCCTTCAAAACTACCTTAGTCCGAGAATTTTTCAAAATTTGAGCTATCGATTAAATGGTTCTCAAAGTTTGAAGAAGGGCCGTTCACTAACCTTAGTCGAGTAAACAAAGCAAACCAGATGAGAAACTCAGATTATTTTCACTCCTACAATGTCCTTCGAAAGGGTTTTCAAGAATCCAAGCGCAGTATCAAAATTCTCTAAGTTTCAATTTTCAAAATTTGCAAAAAGACTGAAAGGAGTTCTACGCAGCGAAGAAGGCCTCAAATTAGTCGTGTACCTGGAAGGGCACACGCCATCCCAAAAGTGTCAAAACACGATTTGTTCAACGATAGCTAACCTTCGACGAACATCGCCTTCATTAAGCCCTCAATTACCAAAGAATATGTCTACTCGGCGAGCTGATTTCGTAATTGGGGTATAGAAAATTCGAAATGGAGATTGCAGTTGCATGGAAAACAGCCACCTTACACACTCACTGTCTTCTAGCAATCCTTCATTCTTTGACGGAGATCAAGTGCACAAAGTTTGCAGGGGCTGGGAAATTTCTGACTCAGATTGAAAAGGAATGGTCATAAATAGTTCCGGTTTCAAAGTTATCACGAGAGTCTTCTCAATCTTAGAGTCATGATATCCACACAACCACTAATTCATTGATAATTTCGTAACATGCTTCGTATTTGTAATAAAATTTTGAGCAATTCAAGAACAAAACTGAAGTTTGGGAAAACTCAAAGATCCTCCATTTGTGAGGAAACGGACTTGCTTGATTTATGTCGATAAGGCCAACATTTGAAATGCGTGCTCAGATCACACAAAGAATCAAATCTAAAAATGCTTTAAAGTGCTCATTAAAGTCTTTGAGCCGTCTTTAGTATATTCCAACGAAAACTATGTATATGATGTTCACGTAGCGGGATTGCACGTTCAATGTACTCCAAGCTGTACACATTTCAGACCAATATGGCCGCGTGTTCTGGACACGGTGAAATCTGAGGCTGAGCTGTTCTTCGATGACAGCAATATCCCTTATTCGGGTACGTGAATTAGGTTCGAAGTAGAAGCAAAGTGATTCTACGAGCGACTTCACAAAATTGCCTCATGCCTTCGGTGATGGTTGTTCACCTTAATATAGACGACTTGTTAAGAGCTTTTGAGTGACGTAAGTCAAAGTACGGCTAATGTAACTCTCAACCAAGAAGGGAAAAACCAATTTTCAGTGGGGTCACAACTTACCTCTCTGCATTGTGATAGGAGTGCAATAACTTGTCTGTTGCTGCAGTCGCTTTTTCATGACTTTCTAGCTAGAAAATCAGCAGAAGAACACATTGCTTTTGTAAACCGCAAAATTTGTTAGTTTCTTTTCAGGTTGCTCCCCATCGAGACGCTGCGGCTCTAATCCGAAAAATCGACAAGGAAGAAAACTATAATAATGTAATTGCCTTTCTTCAGAGGTACATTTAATGAAGAGAATAAAGGACGAAGTGTTCGGCTTTGACCAATTTTTAAGCTGTCAATCATCCATTCTGCTTCATGAGGCATCGTAGAGACGAATAAATGCAGGTATCAAACTGTCTGTCTCGGAGGATGGAAGGGTTGGTGATCGTGTGGCTCCGTAGCGAACGAATGACCACTGCATTGTGTTACTCGATAGCCATAATTTATTTCCAAGTCACTGGCAATTTTGTGAACAATAATCACAGTTATAACAATGACGTCAGGTACAATACTAGAATGATAGCTCCAAACGTTTGGTGATACAGAATCGATAATGACAAGAATAAAAGGGCGAATATCATTGATTACGCATACGCTGCGCATACTAAGACCCTAATGGAGTTTTTCTAAGTTTTTGAAATAACATAGATGTGCGAAACATATGAGACACAATCCCAGACAACCTCGTCATGATGGAGAAGTGCAAATTCACCCGTAACAAAAATTTTTTTATCAAAAAAGAAGAGACATTGATGGAAGATGGCTGCGTAAAGTCCTGAGTTGGAGTGAAGAAGACCACGTGGGTTAGTTTCACCAAAGTGAAGACGTCACTGCATGTTTGGATAGTTGGGATTGAAGAGCCCGGCATGAAGAACTCAAACATCATTACTATCAAGCACACAGCCAGTGTGTAGAAAATGACAAAACGTACAGCGAACGACCCTAAATACTAACAGTTAGCAGTTCTTGGAGGTCTAATTTGCTACTAAAAATCCTAATTTTACTGTTTAACCTCCTAGTTACATAAAAATATCAAAAAATGGAACTGTCACTAGTTCTTATGGAACTCTGGTCAAATCACGTTTGAGAGAAAGGCAGGACGATGGCTCTGTTGCAGTAATGGAAAAAACTAGTGATTCACCGAAAGGCAATCGTGGGATCTAAGTTACCTTACGATCCTATATCAGTACTCTTATGAATAGATCCTACTGTATTAATCTGATATACAGTACTCTTGTGAAAAAAGATCCATAATAGTAATTTTATATACAGTAAAAAAAAACTGTACTGAGAATATGTCAAGGTGCAAAAAAGCCTCATACGATGTCGAAAACAAAAGCGATATTGGGGGAAAGTGGTAAAACTTAGTGTTAGAAGGAGTCGAAGGCATGTCTTCGTTCGAGAACCATTAACAATAGTTTTAAACCTAAACGTTATTCACCTTCAACGTATTCACATGCTCCGGTTTGTTAAATGGATCCAAGTCGGTGCCAATGGTGATCTCTGAAGAAATTCTAGACTTATACAGCAGTTTCAAATAATACAAGAATAACTCACTGAACTCGGTTGAAAACCTGGCAAACTGAGAATTTTTAAGTTGATTGATGTGTGCTGATTTTGGAAATTCTAGTGTTACTGCATTTTTGTTCCCGCCTGAGGGTACTTTTGCTCACCACTCAATTCTTCTTAGGTTGCAACTTTCAAAATATTCCTGATTTTGCCAGATTTTCCAAACGAACCACTCTGACGCCCACCATCAAGTGCTAGGGATAAAACTTGAAGCTTGACACTGTTTTACTCACTTTTATGAGGACTCGCTCCGCTCGACATTTGATTAACCAATGAACAAATTTTGTAGCGTGAATTTGCAGTTATGGCTGAGCGATCTTTCATGAAAGGTGAAGTGCCTCTGATGCCGCGCGTGAGGCGTAGTATATCATAGAAGAAGTGGAGTTGTAGCGGTAGGCATATGGATAATAAAATAAATGAGAATTTTTTTTGACCCGCCTTTCGCGTGGTAAGATGTTATAATTAACTCAAAGATGAAGGTGATGTGCAAAAAACACATGCGTCAACTAGGATGCGAATCCATATTTCACTTTATCCGGGCCGCGTGCTGTACCCGTAACGCCTACCAGCGCCGTTTCGACACCACTCTTTCTACACTCAACAACGCGTATCTGTCAACAGCCAACGTCAACAGTCTGGCCATGGGTAGTCGATATCGAAATCCAACCCACTTGTGCTTACAAATATTGGGTATTGATAATCAATCAGAATTCTTTCTATTTGAGCGCCTAGTGGTGTCAACAACGGGCGTCGGTAGTGCAACGGTTCAGCGCGCGTCCCCGTATAGGGTGAAATGTGGGTTCGAGTTCCAGCTGTCGCAAATATTTGCACAATAAATGGATGATCGATAGACGATTCAAATGAAAGGCATTAAATCTTTTCGTTAGGATGATTTGTCATAGAAATGAGAAACAAGTCTATGTAGCATGCTATAAAGTGTGTAGCGCGGAATCGAGAATACAAGCGACCACGAAAAGCGGAAACCGGAGCTTGCGTTTTTTCCCCAAACGCAAAAGCAAATTCAGCTAAGAGTAATAAAAGATAAGAAATAAGCAAAAAACGCAGAAAACATAGCGAACACAAAATCAAGTACACAATTTGTAAAAAAAATCAGGAGAGAAATTCTTTCATTAATCTTTTCGTGCCACCGTTTATACGAAATTCTCAGCAAGTGCCTAACACGTATCTCAGTGCATGCCAGAGAGGTGCTATGGGATACATGCGGCATGGTTTAACACTCAAAATGAATTGTTTCCCCATCATAAATTAACAGTTTTTCAAAACAGCAACTTCACAATTTCTAGAACGGAGAGATGAGAGCAAAAAGAACAATTGACTAAGGAATTCAATAGGTGTTCTAAGCTTAGTTCATTCACGACATAGCTAAATTTTTGTTGAATATCGTTAATTATTTGATGAATAAAGTACCTGAGGACTTGAGAGCTCTACGGACTTTTGTAAACACTGGAAATGGTTGGTCATATCTTACTAAGCTGAGGCAATACAAAGGGCGTTTTCAACCAAGATTTGAAAATGCCGCATCTAACTGAACAGTTACAATAAAGTTTCTTTGTTTCAATAGTATGATAGCATAAAATTTTGAAGCTCTGACTGATGGATTCTCTGAAGCCAATTTTTGCAATAATTGGTTATTGTAGCCTTCTCTCTTTGCAGTTGTCAAAACGACTGAAAGTGATCGCTGATCAAAAGTAATCCCGTAACATAGGTGAGGAAATATTCTTTAATTTGAATCGCTCCACCTCTGCAGAGTTAACCCTTTCGTGACAAATCTTTCACCGTTTTTTCCTTTGATTTTAGCAATCATTCGATACTTAAATCTCGGCATATTCAACACCGTTATTGATTTTTGGAAAGAACTTGTTAGTGCGATGTCCAGCAACAAGAATAAAACTACGTTTCACTTTCAGAGTGCAATTTTTGCTCGGCTAATGGTTTGAGTGATTTTACAACAAGGAACAAGGTATTAGCACCTATTCGTTAGCTTGATAAACGCTCATTCTGATACTGGTTTGCTATTAGTGAGCTAATTCCGGCTTTGATCATCTTCGTTGTTTACGCACCATTATCAAGCAATGACGAACGAAATTGAAGTGTTCTATTTGGACCTGGAATAATTCTCTATTCGCCCAAGGTCGAAAATTTTGCAGCCCAAAATCATCAACTGGGGTTTATTTGATCTTTTTTCCGATCAGATATTGGAATGAAAGAAAAAGAATACGAGTCGGCTCGCCCAACATCTTCACGTTAGAGCTATGAAAATGAAGGTGTTCCAAAGTTATTGAAAAACGTTTGTCTCCATAAACAATCTGATACGACAATGTGAAAGCGCGCGACCCAAAAACACTTCACAGAAAACGATAAAAAAAGGGTTCAAAGAGATAAAGTTATAGCCGAAGTTGCAATAGGCGGAATAAAAGCATTTGCAAAGTTTACCCAAACCTTGCCAGGTTCCAAGGACTAAGTTGGATTGCATTACGTCGCCCGAACGGAGCAGTTGCAGTTTTCAGAAAGGTAATGGATTAAGATCGTTCGGCGATCACTACTTGGATCACTTCAACCTACCGGTACTAGATCAGATTTCACCATTTACTAGTCTGGAAGGAAGGCATGATGATCAAGAAGTTCCTAGAGCAACAGCGATCCAGTGGGCTACCTTGACATGCGATAGGGAAAAAATGGAAATGTCTGGTGGCCGCTAATATCATTCGGCGATGACGAGGACTACAGTTGTAAATAATACAGGTAGTACTTGCCAGTAATACAGTGTGGTAGTAGTAGTTCGCTCATGAAATCAACATGATAGATCAAACTGACGAAAACTGCGTAGACCTCACACAGTGTCGCATCAAGCACACAACTGAAAGATTATTAAGTCAAAATGGCACGACGTTATGTTCAGGAAAGAATAACCATGGAGATCAACAGAATCCATTCGGTACTCTTGTGTGCCCCAGTGGACAGGGGAAATTTCACTGGCGACATTCATTCGAAACAATAAATGTCCATCGGGATGACACTTAGCATTTGCTTAAATAAATTATCTCTGCAGTGTAGCACCGAATACGGCCAATACTGCCTTTATTGGTCAAACTGCCCATATTTGAAGCTCAATTTGCTTCAAACTTCATTAGAGAGATCAAACACCAGTGCTGACGAAACGTGCATTTTACGTATAGAGGGTTGTTCGACCACACTGAGTTAAGCAATTTTCCGGACACCTTTATATGGCGGTACATCGGTGCCAATCTTGTCTGCAAGCTACTTGGTTCTTATCTAAAAGGCGAGAAATATCTTTCGATGTACCTGTACCGTGGAAACACTAACGGAGAGCTATTCGTTGGATACCGCGATTCGGGATTATTTGCCAATCTCAAGGGGATTCTCAACTCACATTCAACCATTCAACGTGATTCATTAAGGGATACAAAATCATTAATGGACAGCCAAGCTGAAGTGACAATTTGAAAAGATTTTTGTAAATGGCGAACGTGAATTGTGCGAGATAACGACTCAAATAAAAGAAATGGTGATAGGCCGTAGAAGATGTGGTGTTTCGACATATAAAATAAAATCAGAAATCAGAACGAATCAACAATTAACAGTTATAATACAAAATGAGTGCGGTCAAAATTATAACCAAAGCACAAAATTGCAAGATAAATAAAACGAATATTATCTGTCTCGTTGTGATCACGTTACGTTTCGATTGACTAACTACTGTGATCATAAGTTTGAAATGATAGTCAATCTGCTTAACTGATTCATCAAAAACTGAAAGCGTGCATCAGAATCTATTACGCTCATTTATGTCACCTGATTTTTCCTTTCAAAGGTAGAAATAAATACTCTTTCTAGAGAAGCGAAAGCAATGGTGAAAGGATATGATGGTAATCCAATGACCGTCGTTTAAACTACTTATTCTACTGGAAAACAGAATGATTGCCATATAATTCATTGTTACATATATATTGAAAGCCTAACCAGAATGTCTCCGCTCAAAATCTGTGGAGTATTGCACGATGTACAATGTAACAATACCCAAATTTTTCAGTAGTTTTACTACCTTTTTCCTGCAATTGTAGGATGTTCCCATATATACCTAAGAGAAATGAACTGGTGAGCAAAAACACGAACCTTAGATAAGAGTTGAACCCGCGAGGTCATCACTACCGGGGACCGCTGTGCTACTATTACACCAACGGATGTCCAATAGCGTCACCACTCATTCCTTTCAATGTTTTATGTAATCATGTTTTGCACTAGATACTGTATCTGTTGTATAACGTGATATTGTTAGAATATTGGGATAATGCAACAGAGGCCTAAATTAAAACAGAATATACCGCCCTGTTGCGATATATTTTGTGAAACAACGGTAGCGGAGAATAATCATAGAATATAGTTGATACCGGAATCATACAAATCCTCTCAGAAGTTCATAACTCCAAAGCAACTGACATGTGGCATGAAAGTGTTACTTCTTTATGGGTTTCACTTAATAAAATTGTCGCTCTATCTGGCTTTCCTTCAGCCACTACTTTTCATAACATTTTCTTTGGAGTTTAATTCTTAATTTTTGACGAGTTTGAAGTTTCCTTTATCAACTTGCAGTGGGATTTTTACACTAAGATTATTCCCTTATAGAAAAAGGGTGACTCTCAGTGCAGCGATTGGTCTCAAAAAAAAGGGTGTGTCAACCGCACAAACGAAAATCACAGATTGAACACTAAACAGATAATATGAGTTCCTCGAACTTAAGTAAATGCCCAGGACTACTTTGCCATTCAAAAACTCGAAAACTCTTGGTCCCACCAGTGGATCAGTGGGACTTTTAAGCGAAAGAGCTCTTAAAGAATCAGCCGAAATAGATAGTGTCACAGTAAACCTTGGGTTTCGTTTGTTCGAACTGCAAAATCGTCATCATAGTAACATTTGCAACTAACCTATTCTTCATGGGCTCTTACTCGATAAAAATGTTTCGCTTAAAATTACACTTAAAATTTTCTACCTCGAAATTATCACATCCCTTACAGCATATTCCAAGCCTTTCTTGCACTTATGGCACTTTTAGAGAGCTATACATGTTTCAAGCCTTTGAGCCATCATCAGTAGCACGATGCTCCGTCTGATCAGCCAGCCAGCAGGATATAGACTTATGTAGAGAACATCTACGTCGACCTATTTACACTACAACGTACTCGTGGCGTTCTTGTCAAAGTGATTGATTGGCGATTGCCGTTAGTAGGCTCGGCACACGCTAGCATATATATAGTATATATATATACTATATATACATATATATATATGTATATATAGAAGCTCTACTAATACAGGATGGTGTGGCTTGTGTGAGCCATGAGCCCGAAATAGCAACAGCGACCTTGTTTACAACTCAGAGCACACCCTAACCACTGCGACCACCTGCGCTCTCATATATATACATATACTATATTAGTGGTGTGAATCGCCGTAAGCCAAGAAAACGACAGTCAATCACTCTGAAAGAATACCACGGTGATCTCTTTACCGTTATGTTGAGTGTAAATGCTTGGCTTTGATTCCTCTTTATAGAAGTATATCCTCCTTACAGAAACTGTACTAACCGAAAAACACTCTTGCCACTGACGTGGCTACCAAGGCCGAAACACGTGTGTCGCATTGCATAAATGCTCACAAAGGTCACATGTTTGGCTCGAAAAGACCATCAATATGTCAATAAATAGAATTCCAAAACGGTGGTAAATTGTGTTTTGTTCTGGCCATAGTTTATTCTTTTTGGATAATGTTATTACGGACTATAAGCAAGGCGAATACTGCTAGCTTACTCCGCACCTTCATGTAGTTCGTAAAAACGAATAGTTCGAGAGTCACTAAGGAACATTTTTCTATTCAGAAACTCAAGATAATAAAGTGAGGTGGAATCGCAGAACCGAGAGGTAATCATCAATTCTGTCCTACATTGCATAATGCTCCACAGAATCAAAAAGAAAGTCTCAAAAGAATATAGAAGTGCTGTTTGAATATCTGCAGAGCTTAGAAAGAGAATCTGCAGCGCATCCGAAGAGTTTGCCACTTAAGAGACCAAAGTGATTTTTGTGGCGAGACAGAACCAACGAGACACAAATATTACTTCAGAAAGAGCATTAGAGAAGATCGTGTTGACTTTTACTTTGATAAATTTAACACTCACTGTATATTATCTCAGGAAGCGTTGCACATGCTATTCGAATGATGTTCAAAAGCTAACATTATGTTTCGTTAGTAACTCACTCGCAGAAAGCAAATCCCGACATGAACATATTCAAGCGTACATGGAACCTACGATCAATATTGATAATTTAAGTCATTCACACGTTAGTAGTCAGAATGTAAGGGAATCGATGGGAAGGTAGCGATACATTGTTAATGCACAAGGAAGGATGCTGACACGACATCATTAGCTAGCGCCTAGTCGGGCTATAACTTTATCGTCTAAAAGAGCTCAGTTGAGTCTTTCTCAGCAAAAACATGGGACAAGCGATGGCCTAGCAAATATTCAGAGCTTTGACAAATATCCTTGCTGGTTCTTAAGCACGCAATAGTAATACAATAGTAACACAATTAGAGGAAGAGACAATGTCGACCATGCAGCACTTTCCTCGGCATGCGATAGGCTACTTAAGCGATAATGTACCAAAAAGAGCAATAATAAATAATAAATGAATGAGATACTAATATATGTATGATATATAATATCACACTAATAACTAAATAAAAGAGAATAACAGAGATAAAAGAGTAAAAGATACACACTTTGAGTAAATATGGCATCACTAAGTGACCAAAAAGCTCCAAATATATATTCGTAGTTTTAGTAACGTAGTATTTGATGAACTGTACGATAACATTATAAACAGGAAGCTTTGCACTCTGCAACAACTTGATTAACTTCAAAGAGAAAAGATGAAATGTGATCGCATCATACAAAATTATCCAAAACTATTTACAAGAACCTTATAGAAGAATGAAGTAGGATAACAACCTATTGGAAGTCAACGCTTGGTCGATTGCTAGATGCGTGGTTCACATAATAGCAAGCATAATCAAGACAAACAATGTTGGCCAGATGACGACAGCTCGCTGCTGACTTACTTTGAAACTAAGAAATTGACGTTCAAAATGAACGAATTGGTTCCAAAGTCGCTCACAGTAGAGCAAAAGCGTCGTCAATGGACATCGAAATCTCATTTTAATAAGTTGAACCTCACACCTACTTTGACAACAGGCTGGAAAGAGCTCGAATTGTTGATTAATAGATCTCGGCTTTGCTATGAAAAAAAAACTAGAACTATTAGCCTACAGAAATGTCGAATACTGGTTTATTCATACAAGAAAAGCTAACCTACTTAAACTCACCGTTTTTACAGGCATTTCCAGTCGCAGCTCCGTGGTAGAAGACTTATCAGGGAGTAATTGTAAAGATGTTTCGAAGAAGCAAGATTCGACTACGGAAAAAAATTCTAATTTTCAGTAAACCGGGCAAGACTGAATCTCGTATAGCAATTTTTGGAGCTTTTGCAAGAGTGGTAGTGTGGTATGCAGATGTTGTTGCTCTTAGCTAATCAACATCGGTTGCAGGCACTGTTTCGCCAATTCACCGATAAACGATAAACACAGAAGAATCGTTACCTCTCAAAAATTCTGCTGAGATCATGAAGAGCTCCGTAAGATCTTGGGATTTCAGGCAATATATGTTTCGTTCTACGCGCCAGGATATCGAAAATAAAGTGGGGCGCACCACGTGATGCGCTTTAACGACAACCGATGAACGAGAGCCGTTACCGACTGGATTCCTCGGGACGTCAAGCGCTCTAAAGGAAGACCACCGACCCGTTGGTCCGATTTCTTCACGAAAGCGATAGAAGAAAGATATGACGCTCAGCGAACCCCTAGAGCGACGAGGACCCACTGGCTACTCTTGCACGCGATAGGGAAAATGGAAGATTTGCTGGTACCCGCTCGAGTCACCTCGACGAATCAACGGGACGATATCAGGTGATCCAGGATGTACGTTCCGGGAAAGTAGTGTGGTGCAGGTAATTATATCAAAACCTCGCATCAGATAATCGTCCCCCCCCCCCCCCGCAAAAAAAATCGGTCGTGCATTTTCACGTCGTCAACGTCATTTGATTGTAAGTGTGGCGGATGGTGTTAGTCTGCTACCGGAAGACATGCAGCATCACATTTGAGAAGCGGAAGCTTAATCTGACACTTTTTTATTCTCCAACTAGTGCCTCGACAGTTTATGCCGTACTTTTGAATAGGTCAGTAATATCGAATGATGATTACGAGTCTCTGTGACTTTCCTTCTCCAAAAGTGTCCCTACCTAGTCAGTGACAACGGCGTTTACCGCAGATTCAACGATGAGATGTGAGAGTGGTTTTCGCCGGTTCCCGCCTCACAGATCCATGCCTCTAACAGGAAAATTACACTCAAAATTGCTTTTTTATTCCGAATACGCGTGAAATTGAACTAGGAAGAAGGTCTAAACAATCTGCTTGTTAGGAGATTGCACTCCCAGGGATATTTTGAGGTGAACAACTTAATACCTGAGTAGAGTTGATGTGATGTGCAGGCAAAAATAATGGGCTGTAACATAGAGGAGACGTGGGTGCGCACTCTACGTTAGAGGTCCCTACTTTCTTGCTTCACCACTCAATTCTCCTAGGTATCTATGAACACATCACGAACACTTGCGTGAAAAATAAATACACGTTTTTTTTTTATACACATCCGTACACTTTGAGAATTAATGCTGTAACAAAAGCGTCAAGTGGTTTTGGATTTTCAAATGTAATGGCTAGACTGTTTCTTAACACTAATTCGTACCGATGTTGTATCGCTATTCACTCGCTTTCATGGCATACCAGCTTGTTAACACTTCTTCAAAAACGGTGAATACCCGACAACT